>JAFEMH010002451.1:0-252500 GCA_022495995.1 Adenophora triphylla var. japonica
GCTTGTTAGTATTTTCGTTAGAAAATTAACGAAAGTTATAACATTTCTAACAATTCCTAACATTCCTAACATTTCTAACCAAGTAAGGGTAGATTAGGGATTACCAAAAAAAGATAAACCAAGGAAAGGAATCAAAATAGCAAAAGAAATAAGAAAAACCAAAAAAAGAAATGGTGGAAACAAAAGCGGTGATTAATTTGAATTTTGAAAAGATTATTCCTTGTGTCCAAAGCACAGAGCGACATTTAATGAACGGTGCAGCTGCAGGGTTTATCCGCGCGGATGGGATTGTCATTTTCAGAGGGCTATAAATTGAGCCCTCCAGTCACAAAAAAAAAAAAAAGAAGAAGAACACAACTCACAGCATTTGGCGAAAATACTTGAGAAAACAGTGAGAATTCTCTAAGAATTGTCACCTTTTTCTCTTGAATCTTCCCAACTTTCACTCACTCAAATCAAACCGCTCACTTTCAAAGTTCAAACACTATTGCATTCAAGCCTTCAAACAAAAACACAAAGAAGATAGGTATAACCTCCCTCTTCTTACCCTAAATCTCTCATCCATGCATGCATTTTCAAGCTACAAAATGTAGTTCATTCATCTTCTTGTCTTAGATCCAAGAAGATCACCATGGAAGTTCATCTCCATGGATGATCTTCTACAAGGATCAACATTTTCTTCAATGTGTTCTTACTTTCTTGCAAAGAAAACACATTTTCAAAACCCTAAAAACCATTTTCAAGCACCAAATCTTGATTTCAAAGGATAAAATTCCCCTTCCCAAGCAAATGAAGTGCTTAGTCCTAATGTACCCCAAGGATGGTTTGGTATAGTTGATTCACCACTAAAATGTCAAGTGATCACTAACCAAAACCTAGGGAAATGGGGACAAGCATGGATGCAAAAACCCCCTTTAAAATCATTTTTCCTTTCTTGAGAAGTTGCTGTCCAGTAGCAATTTTCCAAGACCCCAGTCCATTGTCTTAATTTTTGGACACAGATAAACTTGGAATTTGGTGTTGACTACAAAACACTTTTTGTAGCCAACATCCAGAGCTTTCCATACATATTTTTACTTTATTTTTTGGGTGAGTAAAACTCCTCTTTTCAAATTTTCTTTTAGAGGCCAGTTCATCAGCTTCTGGAAATCCAGATTTCATATCTGAGATTTCCAGAAGGTTTTGACCCCTCAAATCTTCTCCAAAATGGAAAATTCCTTCGCACAAATCTTATTTAAGGTGTCTGGAACAACTTTCATTCTCTGAGTTTATCCAGATTATGAAGTTTTAAGGCCCTTGAATCCATTTCAAAATCAAAGGTCCACTGCCTTTTTCATTCTGGCAGAAGTGACTCTCAACTTCAAAAGGTCTTTTGAGTACCAAATCTCAATCCAAAAATCTTCCAAAAAATCATGGGATCAGTTTAAAGTCTTAAAAAGACATCCCAATTTTTACTTTTCTGAGTTTCAACTTATTTTGGCCAAAAAACACACACACACACACACAAATGATTTTCAGCTTGGAAGACTCGTTTTACGAGGCATTCCGGGTGCACACTAACGTCCTTCCCGGCGTGTAACATGACCTCCGAACCCAAATCTCTAATCTCGGGCATTTTTCAAAGTTTTGGCCCTTAAAACAAAAATGGCGTGGCGACTCCGTTCTTTTCCCGGTTTTATTTGGTTTTTCAAAGAAACGCAAAAAATCGAATTTTTCCGCGAAATTTTGGTGGCACATCATCACGGTGGCGACTCATTTGGGGATTTAAAATAAGCTTTTTCTAAAAAAAAATGATATTTGGTATATTGGTGGAAACCATTAAACTTCCCGTTATCGCCTCCTAACACGAGTCGGGGATAAATTGTGGTTTAACAATCCCACGTACCGGTATCATTGTTTTCAAAAAAAAAAAAAGCTTTTGAGGGTCAAGCTTCCGTCCCGGCTTTAAAAATCATTTGTGTGTGTGTGTTGATTTTTGCACATTTTCGTGTTGTTTTGGCCGCCTCGGAAAAAGTCAAAATTTTATTTGTCGGAATCATGTCCCTAGCTGTCGGAATTCTTGTGCTTATGTGCTTATGTGTTCATCAAATTTCAAAAAAAAAATTTCAAAAAAAAATTCAAAAAAAAAAGATTTTCAAAAAAAAAAAAGCAGAAAATTTTCAAAAAAAAAATCATGCATCATATTTTTAAGACACATAAAAATTTCTATTTTACTCAGAAAAGAAAATAGGCCTTGCACACTACGCGCACGTGACCGTACCTTTGCACACTACGTCCCTAACAGGAAATCCTTGTCGCGGCCCGTTTGGTCTTATTACGCCTCTCGGTGCAAGCACGGGACTACCCAAACATCCCATGGAGCCTCGTGTCGACCATGCACTTGTCAGTGACACACTTTGTCAGAGACCCGGTTGGTTTTTAGTTTGGTGCGTGTCATGCCACTGTACGTGTATAGACCTTTCCTTTCAAGCCTTTGTCGGCATACCGACTCAATATCTTTCGGGGACCACTAATCGGTCGAAGTTCTGCGGTTTTCCGCCGCGGACTTTGACCAAGATATTGGCCAGGCGCCTTGACTTCGGCTCGGCGGCACAAATTATACAGCGACTCCCGGCATTGACCTTTGAGTCATCAAGGATTAATGATTATTCCATGCCTAATTACGGCCTAATTGACGACAAGTCAAGATCAATCGTGGACATTTATCGGTCAAATCATGCAGGCTTTTGTCGAGCCCTCGGACATGATCTTGACTTTGACGTCGGCTTTGTCCGTAATTTACATCGAATGCTCGTTAAGACTCGATTACCCGCCGAGACTTTTAGGATCGTTTTCTTTCGGTCGGTGGGACCCGCTTGCCCTATAGGACCCTCGCCAGGGGCTGTCCACCTGGGAGGTCGAAATACGAGGTGGAATACGAGGGCTTATAGACGTAGTGACGGGGCCCAGCGATCCGGGATCCCGAGTAGTTTGCGAAAAAGAAGAGCAATCTTTTCCAACCGATTAGGTTAATAAAACATGTTTTAAGTAAACGTGAACAAATAAGCGCATGTTGCATGAGCCCCAAGCCCGACACCTACCCTCCTTCATTCCCGGACATCGAACCCTCGTGCCTTTTCCCGCGGCTCCTCACAAAGGTTGGTTCCGGACAGGGTCATCGTTTGATTAGTTGGGAAGAGTCAAGCGCGTCATCGGCTTCACCGTTTGTTCCGACTCGGGTTTGAGAATGTCTGCGTCGGCCGGTAATGATAGGGATAACGTCACTCCGTCCTCCAAAATCCCTCGGACAGGACCGGTGTGGATCCGGTTGGTAGAACGAGATGAGACTTCGACATGAGGCTCAAATTAGCGACCTTACGGAGGTTGTCGCAAGTCATGGTTTGACTATCGGTCTCAATTCCGATGGCACTTTTACCGCAAAGAAGGAAGAAGGTTCTCCTCCTCTTCTTAATCGTCCGGATACATCAAGATGCTACCCCAAGATTCCTATGTCTCCACCGCGGGACTCACTGCCCGTCGACTTACGGGGCAAGCGGCCCCCAACGCGATCAAGGATGAAAGAGTTCGGCATACCGTCGGTTATCCCCTCTCAAAGTGATGATCCCGCAAATATCGGCTGGGTGATGAAGATCGAAACAATTGAAGAAATATGGTCGGCCATCAAAGCCACTGGAGGAACGCGAGAACAGAGCAGCAAGCACTGGATTGAAGAGGCCACACGCCACTTCGGGACCTTAACAATCTCCCAAGCCAGGGCTACACTGAAGGACAAACATATGCTGTTCCCGGGACCTTAATACCTCTCATTATCCGGCGGAGTCCAACCACTCGCTTCCGAGATGAGCCCAACGGCGAATCTCCCGGACCGGTTCCACTCAAAGTCATTCAGCACCGCTCAACTGAGGTCCCAAATCCGCCACCAGTAGTAGAACACATTTGGTGGGATATACGTGTATCCCGATTGCCTTGAAAGGGACTATCGGAATTTGGATACACGAGGACCGTCCTCCTAAGAAGAAGAAAATTTCCTCCCGACAAAAATTGAAGGAGAGATTCGAGGCGGTGATACCGGTGTGGGTACGCTCGGGGAGCCATGCAGGGGATTTGATTATTATGTACTCTACTCCGGCCGAGTCTTCCCCCAAGCAAACGGGGGTAAAGAGCGAGAAAAGCCTTGCCAACGACAGAATTGAGACTTTCGGACACCGAGAATCTTGTGGACACAGGTAACTCTGCGCAATCAAATCTATCCCCCGCGGGAACGGCCAAAATTCGGTTTGTCCGGCTCAGGAGTGCACACCGACAAAGAAAGACCAACGCCGGTTTGGCGCTCCCACTCAATCAACATGTTGACCGGAGATGGCAACCGCCACAAACGGCCTCGGTATAACCCGGGGCTTCGGCAAAGGTTCTACCTCGCAAGAAAAAGCACGAAGTGAGCGGCTTGATGACTCTCTATCCCGAGACAAGGACCAAATCTATGATCCCCACCTATATGGCGGCATGATCACCTTACTGCGACGAAGATTTGCCAAGAGATGTCTCCCAACACAATGAAGCTTTGTACATCACCATTAAGCTCGGCACCGTATCGCTCCACTGGAGTATTGGTGGACAACGGATCAGCCGTTAATGTCCTTCCCCTCGGCATGATGCGGGCCTACGCATCAATGAAAGGCACATGATCCCATCTACCCGGTCGGTCAAGGCATATGATGGCACGTCCCGTCCCATCACGGGGACGGTGACTCTGGAACTGCAGTACGAAACCCCGAATGGTGCCGGCGAAGTTCCATGTAATGGATATCCCATCCGAGTTCACGGCCCTATTAGGGCGCCCTTGGTTGCATCACATGAAAGCCATAGCTTCCACTCTCCACCAATGCGTCAAATTCATTAACCGACAAGGGGACCTTGAAGTCATAAGGGCGAAAGTTTCCTCATAGGGAACGAGCGAGACCGTCACTAAGCATGCTCTTAGCCGGACAGGGCTACCTCCTCAGGAGTCGACCAAGGGACTATCGGGGCAAGTCTCGTCGAGAATCCCCCGAGAATCCGGTGATGCCAACTATGTCAACGCACTCAGCGAGCGAGACTCAGAAGAAGTTCGATTCATCAAATTCAATTGTCATTTCCAACATTTGGAGGCATCTTTGGAAGGAAACATTGAACACCGCCATGATACGAGCACAAACCCCGGTCCCTAATCACGGCTTTGTCACCATTCTTCAAACCCACTCTCGACCACTGCCAAGCCGGGAAATTTTCATGATAAAGATCGACAAGCATCGTCATACCCAACTCGAATCTATGAACGTCGTGTGGGACGTCCTCCTTCTTGAGCACTTTGCTAAGCCTTTCCGCTCGAGTATGGGACATGAGATTTTCCAGCGGCACAAGACGCAATACGTCCTTACATACTGGATTGAGCGGTCGGATTGTGACGAGATAGAAATCCCCGAGTGAGGAAGATCCCTACATCCACATGCTCGGTTTTCGGACGCCAAACACAATTGATTACGGTTCGAGACAAAGAGATGATAGCAACGGCGAGGAAGGAGGACGAAAGCTTGAGACGGCCCCAGAGTCATGAGGCCTCGACGGCAATGCCGCTAAAGAATTGGGAAACTCTCTCGGGCCCGTCCGCGACCAAAGAAGAAATGATCACCAAACTTGGATTGGTCCCCCGTCCCTTTGTGTCAACCTTTGTAAAGTCCTACGAGTCTCTCGTTGTTGAGTTTGAGTCTTAAGTCGTCCAGATGGCCTCACGCACGAAGACCACGAAATTGTAGCCAATCTTGTATTCCCTTTTATTCTCGATGAAATGACGAACCTTTGAGTATCCCTTAATTGCCACTTTAACTAATGATGAATTAACTAATGATCTAAAAGCAGTTAATAACGATTCACTAGATGAAGAAGCGGACACATTAAATGAACAATATATCAAAGAAATCTTTAAGCGGAGTTGTCAGGAAAGAGGAAAATCGAGCCCAGTGCCGAAGAGATTTTGACAAGTGTGAATTTGGGAGCTGCGGAAGAGCCTAAAGAGACTTGATTGGTAGTTTCTTCGAAGGAATTTGAAAGGGATGCCCTAATTGAGCTGCTAAAAGAATTCGTGGATGTGTTCGCATGGTCCTATAAAGATATGCCGAGGCCTCGATCCTTCCATAGTTGAGCACCGAATACCGCTCGACCCGGAAGTCAAGCCGGTAAAGCGAAGCTAAGAAGAATTAAGCCCGAATGGTCCCTACAAGTGAAAGAGGAGATAGAAAAGATGCTCGGGCGGGGTTCATCGGGGTCATTGAATACCCTACATGGCTTTCCAACATAGTAACGGTGACCGAGGCCAACGGAAAGATCCGGTCTTTGCGTAGACTTCGAGAGACTTGAACAAAGCCGGTCCAAAGACGATTTCCCCACTGCCAAACATCGACATTTTGGTAGATTCCACGGCCAACCATGAAGTTAAATCCTTCGTCGACGGTTTTGCCGGTTACAACCAAATCAAAATGGCGAGAAGAGGATCAAGCCAAAACGGCCTTCACAACCCCTTGGGGCACCTCTTGCTACACGGTCATGCCGTTCGGACTAAAGAATCTTTGGGGCTACGTACCGGAGGGCGGCTACGGCTACGTTTCCATGACATGATCCACAAAGAAATTGAGGTCTATGTGGACGACATGATAATACGCTCCGGAGGATCGAGATGGCCAACACTTTGTTGATTTGAGAAAATTCTTCGGCCGCCTCAGAGACCACGGCATGAGGCCGAATCCGGCCAAATGCACCTTCGGTGTAAGACGAGGCAAGGTGCTAGGATATATGGTGACGAACGGGGGATCGAAGTAGATCCTCGAGAAAATCAAGGCGATAGTTGAAATGAAGCCACCCGGACACTAACGAAGTGAAATCCTTCATGGGAAGGCTGCAATACATAAGCCTCTTTGTAAATCGGTGACCTCGATGCGAGCCGATCTTCAAGTTGATGAAGAAAAATGCCTACACAGAATGGACTCCCGAGAATGTCGGCTCGCTTTTGAGCAGATCAAGGCATACCTCGTGAATCCCCGATTCTTTGCCCACCACATCGGCAAAAGCCACTATTGCTATACCTAAGCTGTCACGGATACGGCAATTGGGGCTATGCTAGCTCAAGAGAAGAAAGATTCCAAGGTCGAAACGCCATCTATTTCGTAGCGAGAAAGCTCCAGGAAGCGAACTCAATTACTCTGCTTGCGAAAAGACTTGCGCGAGAGTTTGGTGCAGGTAGTGGGAAAGTTGAAACACTACATGCGGTCTCACCGATACATCTCGTCTCAAGGATAGACCCCATCAAATATACGTTCGACAAGCCTTCCATCTCTATGAGGTTGGCAAAATGGTCATTCTTTTTGGGTGAATACGACATCACTTATGTTTCAAGGAAATCCGTAAAAGGACGCATAATGGCGGAACATTTGGCCGATTTCCCAAGTGATGAGTCAGAGGACACGAACCTCAATTTCCCGATGATGGAATCTTTGCTCTAGAAGGAGAAAATCGGCGGCAACTCTTCTTCGACGGGGCGTCAAACAAAAGGGGAACGGAATAGGAATGCTTACAGTCGATCCCTGCGCGAACACACCCCCATGCTTGATGAGTTGAACTTGAAGTCACCAACAACGACTGCTGAATATGAAGCTTGCATAGCCGGGTTGGAAGCCGCCCTTGAAAGAAATATCAAGGAATTGGAGGTGTATGGTGACTCTGCCCTCATCATCAATCGAGTCTCTAACAAATGGAAGACCGTGGACCCGGGTCTACAAAATATCACACTTACATGGAAGAGCTAGTAACTCAATTCAAGGAGATCGGCTTTCATTACTTGCCCGAGAGATCGCAGCAGTTGCGGATGCTGCAGCAACGCTAGCCTCCCTCGTTGAAATACCCGAAGGAAGGAAGTCCGTCAAACCATTCGAGTCGGGAGAAGAGAAAATCCCGCTTATTGCTTTGAAATCGAAGCGAAGCCGAACCGGCCGGTGATCCACAGTACACTCGGATCTATCGGTACCTTAAGAACGGAGAAGCCTCCTTCAAAAATGAAGATGGGGAATATAAAGAAGGAATCAAAGCGAAAAGTCTCTCGGCCACAGGCGGCTCGCCTCCCATTATGTTCTTTTGGGAAACATGTTATACAAGAAGCGTTATCAAGGCCCCCTCTGCGATGTATCGGCAAACAAGAGGCTAGAACTCATGAAAGAAATACATGGTGGTACTGCGGCCCTCACATGAATGCTCGAGCTACGTGCAAATCATGCGAGAATGGGGTACTTTTGGATCTCCGTAGGCCGGCGCATCCGGTTCGTCAAAAGGCTGCGACAAATGTCGGCGATACTCAAATCTTAATCACTTGCCTCCTCACGAGTTATCTTGCATGACAACCCCTTGGCCTTTCGTCACTTGGGAATTGATGTCATAGGCAAAATCACACCATCGAGCGATACGGCCACGAGTTCGTCTGGTAGCCGTGGACTATTTCACCAAATGGGTTGAAGCAAAATCCTACAAAATCCTCAACTCAAGGAAAGTAGCCCTCTTCATCAAAGAGAACATCATATGCGGATACGGGTTGCCGGCCGAAATCATCTCGAGATAATGGATCCCACTTCGAAGGGAATGCGGACGAGTGGCGCGGAATTCGAATAACCCGTCACAAGTCATCTCCTTACGGGCCCCAAACCAACGGAGCCGTCGAGGCGGCAAACAAGACTTTGGAAAACATCATCAGGAAAATGGTGTCCAAGGCGAGAGATTGGCCCGATAAGTTACACTGGCACTGCGGGGCTACGAGACATCGGTCGGAACGGCAGCTGGAAACACCGTTTGCCCTCACATACGGAATGGAAGCCGTACTCCCAATCGAGCTAGAAATCCCTCGCTCAGGTGTACTATTGGAAAGCCGGATCAACGAGGTCGAATGGCTCCAAAGTCGCCATGATGAATTGGCCCTGCTAGATGAGCGCCGATTGAAAGCCATGGAACACATCCGAGCCTACCAAGGAAGAATGGCCAGAGCCTTTGACAAGAAAGTAAAGCATCGGGAGATCCGAGAAGGTGATCTCGTCTTGAAAGAAGCCCCGGTCCGTATCAACCCCCTCGGCAAATGGGAGCACATGCAGGTCGGGCCTTACGTCGTCCGAGAAGATCTTCTCACGGAGGAGCCATGCAACTTGCGGACCTCGACGGAAATCCCTTTGTACCCCTAGTGAACGGTGACAAGCTGCGCAGATACTACGCGTAAAACAAAAAAAAAGAAACAAAAAAAAAAGAGAAAAATAGTTCTAAAAGAGTAATACCCAACTAGGTTGAAAACCCGAAAAGGGCGGCCTAGGTAAAAAATAGGGTTGCACCAAAAAAAAACACAACAAAAAAAAAACAAAAAAAAAAACAAAAAAATCAAAAAAATCGACCGGGTTGAACTACGAAGACACAGGCTCCTCAAAATGAGGGGAACGTAGAGCGGCCAGGAAACGGTTCGGTCTAAAACACAAATAAAAGTCATACTCGACATCAATACAATTGATCGAGACCATGAAAGCGTCTCGAAAAACTCTGAAGCAATTCAAATATTCATTACAAGTTAAAAACTTTTTGATGAGTCTAAGCCCGATTCATTCCTACAACTGGCAACTTTGCTAAAAGAAATTAAGATACATAATTAAACTAATGTGTCGCCATGACAAGAAAGGGATACTCGGAAACCTCGAGTCACTCCATGCCACTCGAATTGGCCTCTCCCTCTTCTTCCCCCTTCGAGTCTTCTTCTTACGAGCAGGGGAAAAATGTCGGTCTTCCTCCTACCAAGCTCTGGTATAGGAACAGGATCTATCAAACCAGCCTCTGTCAGGGCCTTAGTAGCCCTAGCGTTATCTCTCATCTCCTGTAGCCGGGCTGGTAAAGTAGGAGTCCTCCTCTCTTGTCTCTTGACATAAGCCTCATAGTCGGTCACCACATCTCCGCTCCTGTCATGAGGGTTGGCCCTCGCCTCGGCCCTCCTCCTCTCGGAAACTGTCAGGTCCTCCGCACCCACAATGGCCTCACGCCGTCTCAAAATAGCCATCTGAGTCTCTCCCAAATGCCTCTCGTACCAATCCAGGTACCAAGTGGTCAGGAACACCGGTCTCGGGACGCTGAGGATAACCCGAGGAGGAAAGACGTCATGCCTCCATGATCGGGAAAGAAAGGAAAACACCGAAGGATCATCCATAGAAACAGAAGCCACCACCCTGGTGGCTATATCATCAAAGTCCTCCAAAGGAACTGCTCAGCCGAGCTGTCTCGGAACCAAGGACGGAATATAGAAGGCTGGGTGAGAAAGCCCGGAAGCATGACCACATGAGACCCGTCTGAAGCACTCTGCGAGTCTCCACCCGCCAACAAGACACGACCATCGATATCTTACGTACGGCGACAAGCCATCCAGCGCTCCCATGAGCCACGATCATCAAAATCTCGCAACCCCTCTCTGGCAAATGTCCAAGGCTTAATCATATCGGGAGTCTCCCGAAGAATCCCCAAGCGCTCCATCAGCCACAGAGTCAAGAAGAACGGGCTGCCCCCGTGCATATACCGTCTCCCGGTAGCCAGCCTATCGAGAGCATGGAAAGTCTCCCCCAAGATCAAAGGTACAACATCTCTGCCCAAGCGACAATGAATGACTACATCCAGCAGGGACCGATGACAAATCCCAAAAGAATAGACCATGAACAAGGTCCCGAACATGCAAAGTGCAAAGGCATCCCAATAGGCATCGTCGAGCAAGCCTAAGCCCCTAAATCTATCAGGGAGACCGAAAATATCAAAATGATCGGGACCACGGATCATACCTTGCGCTTCCTCCGGGGAAAGATGAAGGAGGTTGCACAATCTATCAACAAAAGAGGCCCCTCCAGGCAAAGGAACCGCTATCTCTTCCACCTCCGGGCCACCAAGCAAAGCCCGAAATTCTTCCACGGTCGGAACAACCTCATTGTAAGAAAGGCAAAAGACATGCCTTCTAGTATCCCAAAATGATGAAGAAGCTCTCAAGAGGTCGTAGTCCGGAACCAATTCTTTGAGGGACCATAAGCATTTCACCTTATACCTTTCTTCAAAGAAGGACCTCCTCTCATGCATAATCTCCCGGGACCAATCCTTGAATTTGTTAAAGAATGACATTTGGGATTCTTGGGACAATTTTGATGGAGCTTTTCTAAGGTTTTCCATGGATTTTCTCTCTTTCTCCCCGAAAATGGTTGTTTGAATTTGGAGGTTGAAGAGGATATTTGAATTTGAAATAAAGTGAGACCAGATCTGAAGCAAAATTAAAGGACAGTGTCAGATTCCTGTCCTATCCGCGCGGATAAGTTTGTCAAAAAAAAAAAATCTTTGCAACAGTCCAAACTGCTACACCAAAGGAATATTGTCCGGTTGCTCGAAACATGTGCAAAAAAAAACCTCCCCAAGCAGTCCATATACCAAACATCTACACCCTTACCAAAAAAAAAAACCAAGGCTCATGCAACATTGCATTCATACTGCATTACATTCATAAAATAAAATCCTAAAGTATTACATTCCAAAAATAAAAGGAGTGTGCATAAAAAAAAACAAAAAAAAGTAGGTAACAATAATCCTAAATTATTACATCCCAAAAAAAAAAGAAAAAAATGTGCATAAGGTATGCAAATCTCAATCCCAGATCACAAATCTCAATCTCGGAAAATCGAGTCTAAAAAAAAGAAATCAATCGAGAATCCCTAGCGCCCGACGTACGCCCCGGTCCCTCTTGCGACTCGGGCCCGCCTCCTCGGGAGCCATGAAGATCTCGGGCTCGGAATCATCGTCCTCGTCCCCGGAAGAAGGCTCATCGGGACCAACCGGCACGCTACGATAGGGCAAGCCAAGATCTGCGAAAAATCATATCCGAAGGTGAAGGCGTCGGACTCTGGACGTGCGAAGACGACCCGCCCATCTTTGCCAGACGTGTCCACTGCCCGTGTGGATCCCCGAGAATGACATGATCCGAAGCGGCACCGCGCGAGGATCAATGAGAGGAGACGAGAGGAGTCTCGGAAGAAGTCTACGAACGAATAGGGAAGCCTCCCGCGACGGGCGCCGGCCGTGGTCGCCTCGCTCTAGCCTGAGGAGCCCCGCAAGCAACCATCCTCCTGATAAATCTCTTAGCCCCGATTACTTGCTTCGTCAGCTTCTCGACGACCACCTCCGAAAACTGCACAGAAGCGAAAGCATCAAAAAAGGAAGTGGTGCTAAAAATGATGAAGCAAAAGGAAGAAAGAAGAGGCAAAAGCATAAGAAGCCATACCTTCATACCCGGACGAGGCCGGAAAGCTTGTGGAAGCCGCTCGAGTGAGGATCTGCACCCTCAATCGGACCCCATCCTGGACATATGAAAAATCCGTCCGAGGTACCGCGGGATCCCAAACCCCTCTCTATCCGGAACACAGGGCATCCTTAGCCTCCTCAGAAACAAATACGGGTATGACTCAATCGCCACAAATGCCGAGAAGTCTTTGGCCGGCTCGGTAATCATCCCAGTCGCGAGATCTATCACTCGGGTGCATCATATCGGCGGGAGGCTCCATCGGTGTCATCAAAGGCGAATTCACGCCATCTTTGGCGCGTCACCCTCTCTCCCGGATAATAGGCATCGCAGTCGGACCTCTCTCGAGAATCCTCCATTGCACGGTCCAAATCTCGGCGCCCTTCGGTGCGCCACCTCGAAACGATCCCGGGGATAGAATATCATCCTCTCATCCGTCTCGGCCTCCGTCAAAGGAAGGCAATCCGCGTATCTGAGAGTCGTCGCCCCCTGGAGCTTATCTTCTCTCGGGCATGCTTGGACCGGGAGCGCATGGCCGGATATGCCCCGACGTACTCCGCCATTTGTCGCCACATCGTGACGTGGAAAAACTCCAACGCCCATACTGCGAAAGGTAAAGATCAAATCAATCCGGTCTGCAAAAGAAAAGTGTGTGCTCAAGGAAAAAGGGGAAAGCAAAAGAAAGCTTATACCTCCAGGGGCAAACTCAAAGCGGTATAAGGAGCTCACGACCTTCCTGTATCTATCAAGAGCAAAGTAAAGCTCTGCCGGCCCGGCCTCTCCCCAAGAGACATCTCCGACCATCTCCATGTCCTCCAAGGACCTCGGCAAGCAAACACCGCCGTCCCCTCGGCGTGTCCAAAAGAGTGCTCGAAAAAGCAAACCATAAAAAGGCCCTAGCAATGCGCTCGGCGCCTATCCTCTCCTCCCGGCCTCGTAGCTCCCGATGGTCTCCACAATCTTCCCATAAACCACGGCGTACTCCATCCCCATCCCCTTTTTGGGAATGGGAGTAAATCCCGAGAAGAGCTGCGAGGTCCACGTCGCTATAGCCATCCCGCCACTCAATGCTGCGTCCATTGAAGGACAGACCCGTGATCGCAGCGTAGTCGGAAGGCGTAACCGTAGCCTCGCCCCAGAAGAAGTGAAATGTGTGGGTCGCATCCCACCAATGCTGCGCCAAAGCAAACATCAGGCCCTTGCTCTTAGGGAACTTGACCAATCCCCTCAAGCACTCAATGAACTCCCAAAGCCCGGTCTCAACAACAATCTGTCTCGGACTCGGCAAAGCTCCTCGGCCCGCATTCGGAAGCCGGTCCCACAAGTCAACTACAGACTCCACCGATCCTCGAGTCTTCATCTTGTTCAGCTGCTCCGTAACGTAGTTGTTTCCGCCCTGCAATAAAAAAAAAAGAGAAAGAAAATGTCAAAAAAAAATTTGCATTTGCATTTGCACAAAAAAAAAAAAGAAAGCATATACATGCATCATTCAACACAAAAGTTTTGAAGAAAATTCGGCAGCATAACGGCATGCAATGAACCCAGCCCCATTTCTCTCACAAAAAAAAAAGAGACAGTTTTCAGCAAATCCCAATCAACATTCATACAAAGAGTCAACGGAAGTAAAAGCTCCGTCCCATTTTCAAAAAAAAAATGCATACATGCATATCACTCATCATCAAAAAAAAAAAAAAAGAGTTCTACATGCATTCCTACGGAAGTAAAAACTCCGTCCCATTTTCATAAAATAACATGCATTCAACCAACGGGAGGAAAAATCCGTCCCACTTTTCAAGAAAAAATCATCAAATCTTAGACATACATACATTCATATCATCATCTCATGTTGGCAAAATGCCCATTCTTTTCAAACAAAATGCATGCATTGCATCATTCTTCAAATCACAATTCTCGAATTTTCGAAAAAAAATATATATGGCGACAATGCCAATTCTTTTCCTAAGCAAAATGCACATTTTGGAACACCAACAAATTCATTGCAACATGCATATCATCAAGATCAATATTCAAATTTCAAAAAAAATCACAATTCATAATTTTCGAATTTAAAAAAAAAAAATGGCGAAAATGCCAATTCTTTTTCCAAGCAAAATGCACATTTTGAGTTACCCATATACTCATTACAACATGCAAAGCATCAAGATCAAAATCCAAGGTCATGAACATTGCATAATTTTCGAAAAAAAGAAGAGAAAAATCACCCAAAAATCAATTTCAAGCAAAAATCGACAAAGGAATCAGAAGGATTCAAAGAATACCGTTCGGAGACTCGGATCGGTGGCCCAATGTTGCCAAGCATTGGGGTATGGCTCCTCCGCAATCGATTGTGAAAGAGTATAGTGCCTCCTCATTCGGACGAGCTCCAATCGTCTCTCCGCTACCGGGCCACGTCCTTGGCCTTGAAAAACACCTTCCCCGTGTTCCATTGCTTGAAAATCGAAGAAAAATGGAAGAATTTTCAAGCTTTTTGGCCTTCAATGGCGGTTTTGGCGAAAAATCTCCTTCTCTCTCGTAATTTTTGAAAAAACTGAATGGGAAAGAGGAAGGGCGTTGGCCCCTCATTAAGACCCTCTGACTTTCAAACCCTCTCCGCGCGGACAGGATTGTAAGGGTCAAAATGACCCTTTTGCCCTTTAAAATTCCAGAACTCTACCGTTCAGTCCCCAACTTAACAAAGTTAACCAAAGTTAACCAAAGTCAACCCCCTTTCAAGGAAATCATTCCCGGCAGTCAAACGTAAGACCGATTTCCCCGAGAAAGATAACGAGATCCCGTATCTTTCATCAAAATCATCAAACGGCAGTCAAACGTAAGACCGATTTCCCCGAGAAAGATAACGAGATCCCGTATCTTTCATCAAAATCATCACCGGCAGTCAAACGTAAGACCGATTTCCCCGAGAAAGATAACGAGATCCCGTATCTTTCATCAAAATCATCAAACGGCAGTCAAACGTAAGACCGATTTCCCCGAGAAAGATAACGAGATCCCGTATCTTTCATCAAAATCATCAAACGGCAGTAAAACGTAAGACCGATTTCCCCGAGAAAGATAACGAGATCCCATATCTTTCATCAAAATCATCGACGGCAGTAAAACGTAAGATCGATTTCCCCGAGAAAGATAACGAGATCCCGTATCTTTCATCAAAATCATCAAGCGGCAGTCAAACGTAAGACCGATTTCTCCGAGAAAGATAACGGAATCCCGTATCTTTCATCAAAATCATCAAACGGCAGTCAAACGTAAGACCAATTCCCCCGAGAAAGATAACGGAATCCCGTTTCTTTCATCAAAATCATTCCCCGGCAGTAAAACGTAAGGCCGATTTCTCCGACGAATACGTCTGATTTTCCCCAGCAAAGGCTAACGAAATCCCCAGCAAAGCTAACGGAATCCCAAAAGCCAACGAAATCTCGAGTAGATTTCGAACTACGAAAGGGCTTGATTCTCACTAGGGATACGTAGATAGCCTATCATTAGGTCCAGCCACTCGACCAGCACGGTCATCCTTCGGCAGCAGACGTAAGACCGATCCTTTCAAAATGAAGTCCAATAGAGGACCAACTATCCCAGACCATCAAAGGAAATCATCATCAAGGTTCGAGGCACCTAAAACGCCATCTCCAAGGTTCGAGGCACCTAAAACGCCATCTTCAAGGCTCGAGGCACCTGAAGCGTCATCTCCAAGGTTCGAGGCACCTAAAATGCCATCTCCAAGGTTCGAGGCACCTAAAACGCCATCATCAAGGTTCGAGGCACCTAAGACGCTATCACACACAACACTAGAAAAATGATAAATCACAATCATCCCCAGCAGAGCGGATAGCCCTCCGGCCGAAAATAGTCATCCCTATCCCCAGCAGAGCGGATAGTCCCCAGATCGAAAATGGTCATTCCTATCCCCAGCAGAGCGGATAGCCCTCTGACCGAAAATGGTCATCCCTATCCCCAGCAGAGCGGATAGTCCCCAGACCGAAAATGGTCATTCCTATCCCCAGCAGAGCGGATAGCCCTCCGACCAAAATGGTCATCTCTTATCCCCAGCAGAGTTTCTCTCCAGCAACCGACTGCAGAACTCGCTCATCAGGTTCGAGGCACCTAAAACGCCATCATCTCCAGGGTCAAAGACCCGAACTACGGCCGGCTTGATTCCCACTCGGGATACGTAGGTAGCCTATCAAATAGGTTCAGCCGCCCGATCACTTGATCATCCTGCCAAATATGGAGCCTTACTCTTATCGACGACCCCGCTTTCTTCGAAAGCGCCGTCGCCGAGGGGCTACTGTAAGTGCTCCAATTTGAGCTTGTTAGTATTTTTGTTAGAAAATTAACGAAAGTTATAACATTTCTAACAATTCCTAACATTCCTAACATTTCTAACCAAGTAAGGGTAGATTAGGGATTGCCAAAAAAAGATAAACCAAGGAAAGGAATCAAAAAAGCAAAAGAAATAAGAAAAACCAAAAAAAGAAATGGCTGGAAACAAAAACTGGCTGATTAATTTAAATTTTGAAAAGATTATTCCTTGTGTCCAAAGCCTGGAGCAACATTTAATGAACAGTGCACGCTGCAGGGTTTATCCGCGCGGATGGGTTTGTAATTTTCAGAGGGCTATAAATTGAGCCCTCCAGTCACAAAAAAAGAAAGAAGAACACAACTCACATCATTTGGCAAAAATACTTGAGAAAACAGTGAGAATTCTCTAAGAATTGTCACCTTTTTTTCTTGAATCTTCCCAACTTTCACTCACTCAAATCAAATCCACTCACTCTTACATTCAAGCCTTCAAACAAAAAACACAAAGAAGATAGGTATAACCTCCCTCTTCTTACCCTAAATCTCTCATCCATGCATGCATTTTCAAGCTACAAAATGTAGTTCATTCATCTTCTTGTCTTAGATCCAAGAAGATCACCATGGAAGTTCATCTCCATGGATGATCTTCTACAAGGATCAACATTTTGTTCAATGTGTTCTTACTTACTTGCAAATGCATTTTCAAAACCCTAAAAACCATTTTCAAGCACCAAATCTTGATTTCAAAGGATAAAATTCTCCTTCCCAAGCAAATGAAGTGCTTAGTCCTAATGTACCCCAAGGATGGTTTGGTATAGTTGATTCACCACTAAAATGTCAAGTGATCACTAACCAAAACCTAGGGAAATGGGGACAAGCATGGATGCAAAAACCCCCTTTAAAATCATTTTTCCTTTCTTGAGAAGTTGCTGTCCAGTAGCAATTTTTCAAGACCCCAGTCCATTGTCTTAATTTTTGGACACAGATAAACTTGGAATTTGGTGTTGACCACAAAACACATTTTGTAGAAAACATCCAGAGATTTCCATAAATATTTTTACTTTATTTTTTGGGTGAGTAAAACTCCTCTTTTCAAATTTTATTTTAGAGGCCAGTTCATCAGCTTCTGGGAATCCAGATCTCATATCTGAGATTTACAGAAGGTTTTGACCCCTCAAATATTCTCCAAAATTGAAAATTCCTTCGCAAAAATATTATTTAAGGTGTCTGGAACAACTTTCATTCTCTGAGTTTATCCAGATTATGAAGTTTTAAGACCCTTGAATCCATTTCAAAATCAAAGGTCCACTGCCTTTTTCATTCTGGCAGAAATGACTCTCAACTTCAAAAGGTCTTTTGAGTACCAAATCTCAATCCAAAAATCTTCCAAAAAATCATGGGATCAGTTTAAAGTCTTAAAAAGAATCCCCAATTTTTACTTTTCTGAGTTTCAACTTATTTTGGCCAAAACACACACACACACACAAATGATTTTCAGCTTGGAAGACTCGTTTTACGAGGCATTCCGGGTGCACACTAACGTCCTTCCCGGCGTGTAACATGACCTCCGAACCCAAATCTCTAATCTCGGGCATTTTTCAAAGTTTTGGCCCTTAAAACAAAAATGGCGTGGCGACTCCGTTCTTTTTCCGGGTTTTATTTGGTTTTTCAAAGAAACGCAAAAATCGAATTTCTCCCGCGAAATTTTGGTGGCACATCATCACAGCAGCGCTCAGAGATCAAAATAGTTTTTGGGAATATCACCAAGCTAAGGGACATACAACAGATGATTGTTACAATTTAAAGAGGGTGATTCATATGAAAATTGATGATGGGGAACTAGGGGAATATGTTGAGAAGGAAGGAGGGTAGATGGCGCGAGAAGAAAGAAATTTGATTGATGTTATCCAAGACCCAACCCCAAGTATATATCTCTCAGCTCGACAATCATATCATGACTTTTTTGCATAGTTTTAATGTGCCGGAATACCCGCCTAATGAGGATAGGGTGATAAGTTTTTCAAGGAGAGAGTTGGCGGTAACAGCTAGTCATGGAAGCCAGCCTGTTGTAATAACAATTTATCTGGGAAACAACATTGTTCAGCGAGTATTGGTAGATTCTGGGGTATAGCCGATCTAGGAAGTCAGGGGCCACTGAATGGTATAAATTGATTAAGACCATGGGCCATAAAACGAGCAAAGCCCAATGAAAAATATACACAAGTCCTAAATACGACGTAGGGAATGGGCTTCCCTGCCTCTGATTGTCACTTTCACCTCGTCCTAGTCCCTACGTCGACCTGTACATATTAGGGAGATTTTATGACTAAGGCAGAAATATCAATATAGGCTGACCAATGCATACGTAGGTGCCGACCAAGACCTACGTAGGTCCTGACCAAGGCATATTCAAATGACGACCAACGCCTATAAGGCTCCTAATATGACAAGGGAATGGGTATCCCTACCCTTAGCCACCTCCTTGTCGGCTTACACCTATGTCGACCAACATTCTATGCCGAGGAGCGAGCCTCCTAGGCATACGTACATAAGACACTTATAATCCTACTACAACAAGGACTGTGCAGAATTATATTCCAGCTAGGATTATAATCCTTATCTCACATAACATCCTATCCAAGTAAGGACTCTACATCCTACACCTATAAATATAATCCATAATTCACACAATTCTGGTACATTTTTACACACGCATTCTCTTGACCCTAAATTTTTGTCAATTGATTTGCTCCCAAATACAGGAATACTTACTCTGACGTCGGAGGGCCTTCGTCGGTGAAGCCCCGACTTAGTTTACGTGTTTGTTCTTCTTTTTCAGGCTATTCAAACATCGAGGATACAACCTATCGCTTGATTTGGGCTGATCCGAATGTTTTTGGCATCATCAGTTTGGTTCCATTGTCGGGGACGATCGTTTTTGACATTTGAATTGCCGAAAAAATTCTGTTCCGTTCTCCCAATCCTAATGGAAGAAGGACACACTGCTAGCATCACTCATGATCAGGATAACCCTCTCATGGAGGAGACTCATGGTAATAATAGGATTTCTATTCCTCTTGCCAATGGAAAACTGCCGCCTCCTCCACCCTTAAACGACGGGATGCCCCCACTAGCAATGAACCTACGTTCTAGTGGACAGTCAATAACCGAGGTGATGCTGCTGAACCCTCCCATCGTAGATGATGAGGAAGGCATGCTGGTAGTCAGACGGGGAGGAATGCCTGTGGGGCCCTCCCAGACCTGGGACCTATATACTCGTGCCCCGAGCTGGAGCGTCCCAAATCACCTCCTAAAAAACACTTTCTTTTCTTTTATTTAACTTGAAAAGTAAAATATAGACTTTAACAATTTCGACATAACCTCTTTACCTGGAGGTGATATAAAAATATGTTTTAAAAACATAACCTGTTTAAGTTACAAACAGTACAATATAAAGGCTTACACAAGCCAACTTGAAACAAAACCAACTTCTGGGTTAATTACAACACCACAAACTGAAAATGTTTTATAACCGTTTCCCAGTATAAAATAACCACAAATGCTCCCAACTCCCACCCAAATATACACTACAAGAAACAGAGGTATTAGGGTCGGCACTTTCCCGTCCCAAATAAGCTTTTTGCCGTCCTTAATACTATTCCAAATTCCAGGTCTTAGTGTCGAGGAAAACGAGGGTCATAAATAACATGCGACTCTAAAAGTTTAGGACCCCGTCACCGTCCCAAATACTATATTTAGGTCGGGATCAGCCCGAATCTCCTAATAAAAAATAATTTCTTTTTTTTTTTTTGGAAATTTTTGGAGCCAAATAGTTTTTGGTACCGTTGTTAGTGGGACGAGATTGCCGACCCAAATAATATTTGGCGCCTTTTTTTTTGGAGGGAAATTATTAGGGACCTATATGGCAGAGCCAAATATAGTATTTGTGTACAACATGATCACGCAACTCGTGTAATTGTCTTTGCATAATCAAAAAATTACAAATTTGTAGTAAATAAAATGAGATAGTACAATATGGTGCCTAACACATATTTAAAGAGACTTTACTGCTTCTTAAACACAAAAGACTGGCTAGCAAGTCCTCAAAATTTAAAATAGATGCAAATGACCTATATATGAATTACTAAGTGTGGCATAAGAAAATTACCGACTTCTACAGGGTCATTCGGAGGCTGTGAAAGGCAAACTATAGAACTTTCCAAACTCGCCACCTCCCGGGCTTGGGAAGACTGCTGGTGAGATTCCCTTGAAAGCATTCTCGCGAAACTGTATAAACACCCGACATGCGATCATTTTAATTTAGCTTATTGAATTTCACAAAGCAAGAGAACCATACGTCACCTTGTAGTATCGCAAATTGAAAGCAAAAGATTGGCACAAACAAATCGAGAATCAAAACACTTGACTTCTTGATTGTCATGATAATTAGCGAATCATTTCAATACGAGAGATGTTGGATAATAAACTCAAGTCATCGTATATAAAACAAAGTCCTCTACTTTTCAATTCAAACTTACAAAAATATTTCCCTTTTTTTCAATAGTCAACTTCATTTGTTCCTACGGGCAGGAGACCAGGGCACTTAACAGTAAAGGTAGTTTAATCTACCTAATAGAATTTGTTAACTCTATAGAACATTTGGGAATTCGTACAGGAAAACAAAATAAATAGACAGTCAAATCGTCATTTTGAAGAATCAAGCAAGAAAGATAAACGGAAGGGATACGAACAAAAAGGAAATGCGAAAGCGTACCCATAGTAGCGATCTTGCGTTGAAAGCGTTCGAGAACAGGCGAAGGGGTGTTGGAGGATCGGGAGGGGTTTCATAAGTGCGTGGTGGTGGTGGCGGCGCAGAGGTAGCATAGTTGACTCGGCGCGGTTGAGAAGTAGCCGGCGGGAGAAGGGTGTTGGCGATTTCAAAGAGAGGGAACGAGGAAATGCTAGGGTTGAGTGAAATGGTCACACGACGACGATTGCAGAGAACGGCAATTAAACCTAGAAAACGATTAGAGAGGGGTGTAGACGGAAGGTGCGGGAGAGGTGATAGTGGGCGTCAGAGTAGGGAGGTTTTGGGGGGGGGTGTTTGGTTTTTCTTCTTTTAATTTCATTTATTAGCTGATTAATTTTTAGAGACCCAATTTGCCGTCCTATCAATTTCGATTGTGTAACGCTGACTTATTAAGTAGGTAATAGGGACTAGAGAATTCCCCCGACCCAAAAAATTCAGTCCCTAATAATGACTTTTTTTGTAGTGATATACATACCCTAACAACCCAAAATACGATCCAAACTCCTTTCCGGCCTCACCGGTATGGTCCACCTATCTCAGCTGAATCTAAAACAGTAAAGGGAGAAGGGGTGAGAATAAATCTCAATAAGCTATTATGGATGCAACAATATGCCATATAATATGCAACACATAAACAGGCTGCATGTAATCACATTGATAAAGCGGTAAACACATTCCGTTACCTTATTTTACCTTTCCCGTCTGACCAATAAGTCGTACAATACTGGGGTAGCTACTCCCCTCATTTGTGAACTGCTTTAAGCATATTCACAGGTAACCAGAAGAAACTAGCTAACTGCACGACTATAAGGTCTATAGCTCAATACAAAAGCTATCAACCATAAGAAACTAGCTTATCTGTAAGGCTTTTGGCACGATACAGGGCTATCAAGGAATCAGGTATAAAGTAGTACAATCACTTATAGAACAAATTCATAATTGATTGTATCCCATTATATCCCCACATATCAGCTGATATCAATACAGTCAAGCACATAATAGATACTTGAAATTAAATCCCCACTTTGGGATATTAATACAGAACATGGTACTATTAATCATGTTAAACCAATCACCATAGTGTAACATATATTTAAACACTACTGAACAACAACAATCCAACAACAGGGTTTTAATACTCTTGTTCAAACCAATGAAGCAGTACAACATGTATTTAAACACTATGTGCACACACCAACCATGAATATGTAAACACATATGGGTACAATGTATATCAAGTAAGCCCTACATATCCATGTCGTAAAACCAATATAGCAGTGCAACATATATTTCACGCACTATATGAACCAATAACCATATATAGGTAACCACATAGAGGTACAATGTCGTACAAGTAGCCCTACGCATTCACAATATAACTTGAAACACCTTCTATAAAGGTTCCATATCAATTTACCAAGTTTTGATAACTTTGGTTAAAGTTTTACAATTGACTTTCAACCATTTTCAGGACAATATTTAAAGCCCTTCCCAATATCAATTTGGACCATTTAAGGTTCCATAAGGAAGTACTAATGTTGTACTATAATCATAGTTAAAGAGGAACTAATTCCATCCCAGTTTGATTAGGTTTAAATGGTCTAGAAACTAACACCCTAAAACTGCACTGGGCACGACTCGCGCCCTATGGCACGGCTCGTGGCCTCAATAATAATCAGCACGGGTGAATTATTTTTTACGACTCGTAGTAACGAATGGCTGAGGGGGACGACTCGTGACAAGGGGCACGAGTCGTGCCCTTCAGAAAAATTCAAATTCTGTGCTGAAACATCAGCAAAGGCTTGACAATTCACATTTTACCTCAAGCTAATATTTCCAACACTTCAAACACCTTGAATCAGGATCCTTGTAAGCAAAGTGATATATTAGGCAAACATTGTAATACATGAGTTGCAAGAGCACTCATCAATGATTGTACAATATAATGGTTATGAGGTCATATTAATTCTACTTACAATTCAAAATATTTCTTACTGATTTAGAGATAGTTCAACGTTTCAAGTAAGTCAAAGGTGTCAGTTCTTTTCATCTACTCCAAAGTCATTTTGGTGCTTCTATAACTGATGTGTGTTCATTTTCACGACATAGAGAAAAGAAAACACACAAACCAAAGATACAAAATGGAAACCTGAAAGAAATCAAATAGTAAGAATATTATTCAAAGAAAATATAAATCAATTAACCCTTTCCAAAACCATTTCTAACCAAATTAAATTGTTCCAAAAATATCAAGAACCATTTACATCACATAATATCAATATTAAATATTGAATGAACAATTATTGAAAAAAATCATAATAACTTACCAAAATATTTCGAAAATAAGAAAAATTATAATCGGCTAGGAACGATCTACGTAGCTCCCCGATCATTTTGACGCAGTCGAATTAAAAAAGGGATTGGTATTAAATTTATGGAGAATTTTTGAATGAAACAAAATCATTATATTTTTTCAGAACGAAGGAACAGAGACGGAGGGAGTATTTATTTCTTTCTCTAACTCTCTGGAATGTATACGAAGTTGGAGGAGATATATATTGAATTTTTTCACTTAAGCTCTTCCAAGATTCTAGTTATTACAATTAACCTCCTTAACTTTAACTATTACACTTAGGCACCTCACTAAAATTTATATATTTTTACTTAAATTTCACCAATTAAAATATCAATTACAAAATTCCTATTTATTCCATTTAGACATTATATCATTAAAATTAATTTATTAACAGTCTAAAATCACCTAAATTATCAAATTATCCAATTAAACACCTAA
Source organism: Adenophora triphylla var. japonica (assembly GCA_022495995.1). Classification (NCBI taxonomy): domain Eukaryota; kingdom Viridiplantae; phylum Streptophyta; class Magnoliopsida; order Asterales; family Campanulaceae; genus Adenophora; species Adenophora triphylla. The sequence goes on from JAFEMH010002451.1 coordinate 24,289, forward strand.
CCATTCACATTTCATATAATGCTTAATATAAGGGCAATACACCCCACCCCCACGTGCTCAACACGTGGCCAAAATAGTACCTAGGTTTAGGGTCGTGACACTCACTCCCCCTTAAAGAAAATTCGTCCCGAATTTTAAACATACTTACCCGAGTGCTCAAATAATCACATATACCACTCACGCATTCTTAATTCTCAAAACCCAAGTGGCTTCCTCATTAATATGATTCTTCCACATAATTCAACTCAACCTGAATATCCTTGGTTGAAGAATTCAATACCAGGATAGGATCATAAAGATACTTCCTCCCATACCATGCTTCATACATTGCCAATTCAATACTGAACTGATAACTGTTGATATACGCAAATTCAACTAAGGTTAAACGAACTTCTCAAAATGAAGGAAAATCCATCAGATACACACGCAACATATCCTCAAGAATCCGGATAGTTCTCTCTGTCTGCCCATCTATCTAAGAATGAAACGCAAAACTAAAACTCAACTCGGAGCCCAAAGCCTCATACTAAGTCTTCCCGAATCGCAATATGAATCTCGAATCCCGATCTGATACAATATGTTGATTGGTACTCCGTGAAATCAATCAAATCTCTCGCTTCTATGATTAGGCTAACTTTCCCATTCAATACTTCAGTAATCTAGGTAGAAATGAACCAACTTGATCAATATATCCACTATTACTCAAACGCATCCATCTTCTTTGATGTTGGATGTAGTCCCGTCACAAAATCCATCACAATGCCTTCCCATTTCCATTCCTCTATCTCTTCTTCAATTCTTGACACATCTTCAAATAAATCGCAATTCTTGATTTATGGCCTTCCTCTAAAATTTTTGTCTTTTACTCTCTTGTAGATATGGTACACCTATTCTATCGTTGAAGGTTAAAATTCCATCATTATTCAATACAATATCCTCTTCAATTCAGGATCAATTTGTGGAGCTTCCATAAAGTCTTCATACAAGGTAAATGTAGCTCGAACCTTCGCAATTAGTATCTCATCTTGAAACTCACAGGATCACAATGTTGACAACTAAGCCTTTTGGCTAATCGCATCTAGAACCCCACTAGCTTTTACGGAGGGTATGAAATAACACAATCAAAATCTGTTAATAATTCTAGTCATTTCTCTACCTGTTGTTCAATTCCTTTTAAGTAACCAGATACTGCAACTATTCTGATTGGTAAAAATCTCAATTTTAGCTTCATATAGATAATGTTCCACTTAAGTAACGCAGAATAATCGCAATCACTCCTTGTCAAGAATAGGAAAATTCTGCTCTGTTGGTGCTCACTTCCTCGAAGCATAAGATATTCCTTTCCCATTCTGCATAAGAGTACAACCCAACCTTTCTTTTGACATGTAACTAAAAATCACAAAGTTCTCACATCCATCAGGTAGGGTAAGGATCGAACTATAGTCAATCTATTCTTTAACTCTGTAAAACTTGTTTCACCCTTTTGCATTCCATAAATATAGCTCCTTCCGAGTAAACAATCCTTGAAAGTCCATCAATAATCCTTTGGTAACAACCTGCCAAACCCGAAAGCTACGAAATTCTAACACTGTCAAAGGTTGTTCCATTTGACCAGGATCTCGAGATTCATAACAATACCCGAGCTTGAAACTACAAGACTCAAAATTACAATCTTCTCGAGCCATAACTCACTCTTGCTAAATTTTACCAACAATTTGATTCTCACGAAAAACAGATACATGGCTTGCAAATGATTCCCATATTCTCTTCATAACTCTGAATAAGTCAAGATATCATCCATAAAGATTATCACAAAGTTAGCAGGATCCAGTTTAAAACTCTACTCATCATATTCACAAACACATCTGGTGCCCTTCTATAAGGTGTTTTTGGATATGGCAATAACCCTGACATTAAATCAACACGAAATTCTACTGCCCTAACTGGCAGCATGAAATACTCTGATGAAACACCTCACCAATTCATTAACCACCGGTAAATAAGATATTTGAGGTGACTTTTACTCAAGTCTAACACATAAACCAAATAACCTTCACATTCTTTAGACCATAATCTTAGGCCTTTAATGCATATACGACATAATATCCAATAATGACTTATCCGCCTCCGCCACAACAGAGGCAAATCAGACATAGAAAAGGAGACTTGCTTCTTGCGACAATCTACCCAAGCACAACAACTACTTAACCACTTCAGGCCAAGTATAACAGTAAAATCACGGATTGGTAATTCTACCAATCCACTGGCAATACATGCCCACACATAATCATGTCACAACCATGATAATCAAGGAAGATTCGAGGTACTCTCCTATAGGAGTAGAAACCTCCAGCACATAAGGCAACTCGTAGGCCATTTACGCAAGTAAAAGCAAAAATGCAATGCCACATAAGAATGAGATAAACTGGGATCCATAAAAGTATGACCCTTAATTCCTGAGACAAGTAATATACCTCTAATGACTGCGGAGGAATCTATCTCTCCATAACCCCAAGCAACAACTCAACCTTATACTTTCTCCTTTGCTTCCCCTTCCTTGTCTCTCTTTGTACCACCACTTTGTTGCCCTCCTCGTTGGCCACTGCCTGATGTCTGTCCCCGTCGAAATCTAGATCTAGGACAATCTTTTCTGATATGCCCCATTTCCCCACAATTCATACATTTTCCTTGTTTTTTCCAACATGTGCCTTCTGTATGTCCAATCCGCTGGCAAAATTTACAAACCATGCTATGTTGACCAGATATTGGCTGAGCCGTAGAGGCTGCGACCTGTACCCCTCAAACACTTTCGAAAATTGAAGAACTTGGCTGAGCTCTGATCAGACTAGAGCCTTGTCCCTGATACTTTGACTTGCATTCCCCACTTTCCGATCCTCCTTGGTGCTTCTCAAGGTCCTTCTCGATCTTATATGCCCTATCCAAGGTTGTCTGATAACCGGCAAAGTCATAAGTTGCTAATCATTTCCTAAACGCGCGCCTCAAACCTTTTATAAACCAATAAACTCTCCTCCCTTCATGGGGTACCAAGTGAGTATAATACTGAGCCAATTCCCTGAACCTTGTTGAATACTGAGCTACCATCATGGTTCTCTGCACTAGACGTAAAAACTCCACCTCCTTCTTATCCCGGGTAACCATTAAGATAAAATAATCCTGGAACTCCCGAGTGAAATTATCCCAAGTTTGGGGCGTATGATCCCGCTCTCAATTTTCCTGCAAACCTTGCCACCAATGATCCGCTGGACCTTTTGTCTTGAAAATAGCACACCTAACCTTTTCTTCATCAGGAATTCCTATGGCCTCAAAAATTTTGTTCATTGCTTCTAACCATTTTTCTGCCTTCCCCGGATTCGGATCTCCATTAAAGCTTGGTGGAATCATCTTTACAAAATCCTCTATCCCAGGTTTTGGTCATACCTCAGGTTGCTGTTGAACTTGTCCCTGTGCTGCCATGTTCTGTAGAAAGGCCCTGAACATATTCATCATTTCTGCATTCTGGTCTCCTCCTGTTCCCATATCATCCACATTTCCGTGATCCCTTTGTTGGTCATCACCATTTCCCGCCATTGAACAAATTCCTGCATTAAACACTCGGCGTCAGATGGCACACACTCCCCCTTAGGCTAGACATCTACCCTTGACTTCTAACCAATGCTCTGATACCAACTGTGGGGCCCTCCCAGACCCGGGACCTATAAACTCATGCCCCGAGCTGGAGCGTCCCAAATCACCTCCTAAAAAAACACTTTCTTTTCTTTTATTTAACTTGAAAAGTAAAATATAGACTTTAACAATTTTGACATAACCTCTTTACCTGGAGGTGATATAAAAACCTGTTTTAAAAACACAACCTGTTTAAGTTACAAACAGTACAATATAAAGGCTTACACAAGCCAACTTGAAACAAAACCAACTTCCGGGTTAATTACAACACCACAAACTGAAAATGTTTTATAACCGTTTCCCAGTATAAAATAACCACAACTGCTCCCAACTCCCACCCAAATATATACATACCCTGACAACCCAAAATACGATCCAAACTCCTTCCCTGCCTCACCGGTATGGTCCACCTGTCTCAGCTAAATCTAAAACAGTAAAGGGAGAAGGGGTGAGAATAAATCTCAATAAGCTATTATGGATGCAACAATATGCCATATAATATGCAACACATAAATAGGCTGCACGTTATCACATTGATAAAGCGGTAAACACATTCCGTTATCTTATTTTACCTTTCCCGTCTGACCAATAAGTCGTACAATACTGGGGTAGCTACTCCCCTCATTTGTGAACTGCTTTAAGCATATTCACAGGTAACCAGAAGAAACTAGCTAACTGCATGACTGAAAGGCCTATAGATCGATACAGAAGCTATCAACCATAAGAAACTAGCTTATATGTAAGGCTTTTGGCATGATACAGGGCTATCAAGGAATCAGGTATAAAGTAATACAATCACTTATAGAACAAATCCATAATTGATTGTATCCCATTATACCCCCACATATGAGCTGATATCAATACAGTCAAGCACATAATAGATACTTGAAATTAAATCCCCACTTTGGGATATCAATACAGAACATGGTACTATTACTCATGTTAAACCAATCACCATAGTGTAACATATATTTAAACACTACTGAACAACAACAATCCAACAACAGGGTATTAATACTCCTGTTCAAACCAATGAAACAGTGCAACATGTATTTAAACACTATGTGCACACACCAACCATGAATATGTAAACACATATGGGTACAATGTATATCAAGTAAGCCCTACATATCCATGTCGTAAAACCAATATAGCAGTGCAACATATATTTCATGCACTATATGAACCAATAACCATATATAGGTAACTACGTAGAGGTACAATGTCGTACAAGTAGCCCTACGCATTCACAATATAACTTGAAACACCTTCTATAAAGGTTCCATATAAATTTACCAAGTTTTGATAACTTTGGTTAAAGTTTTACAATTGACTTTCAACCATTTTCAGGACTATATTTAAAGCCCTTCCCAATATCAATTTGGACCATTTAAGGTTCCATAAGGAAGTACTAATGTTGTACTATAATCATAGATAAAGAGGAACTAATTCCATCCCAGTTTGATTAGGTTTAAATGGTCTAGAAACTAACACCCTAAAACTGCACTGGGCACGACTCGTGCCCCATGGCACGACTCGTGACCTCAATAATAATCAGCACGGGTGAACTATTTTTCACGACTTGTGGTCACGAATGGCTGAGGGGGACGACTCGTGACAAGGGGCACGAGTCGTGCCCTTTAGAAAAATTCAAATTCTGTGCTGAAACATCAGCAAAGGCTTGATAAATCCCATTTTACCTCAAGCTAATATTTCCAACACTTCAAACACCTTGAAACAGGATCCTTGTAAGCAAAGTGATATATTAGGCAAACATTGTAATACATGAGTTGCAAGAACACTCATCAATGATTGTACAATATAATGGTTATGAGGTCATATTAATTCTACTTACAATTCAAAATATTTCTTACTGATTTAGAGATAGTTCAACGTTTCAAGTAAGTCAAAGGTGTCAGTTCTTTTCATCTACTCCAAAGTCATTTTGGTGCTTCTATAACTGATGTGTGTTCATTTTCACGACATTGAGAAAAGAAAACACACAAACCAAAGATACAAAAAGGAAACCTGAAAGAAATCAAATAGTAAGAATATAATTCAAAGAAAAATATAAACCAATTAACCCTTTCCAAAACCATTCCTAACCAAATTAAATTACTCCAAAAATAACAAAAATCATTTATATCACATAATATCAATATTAAATATTGAATGAACAATTATTGAAAAAAATCATAATAACTTGCCAAAATATTTCAAAAATAAGAAAAATTCTAATCGGCTAGGAACGATCTACACAGCTCCCCGATCATTTTGACGTAGTCGGATTAAAAAACGGATTGGTATTAAATTTATGGGGAATTTTTGAATGAAACAAAATCATTATATTTTCAGAACGAAGGAACAGAGATGGAGGGAAGTATTTATTTCTTTCTCTAACTCTCTAGAATGTATACGAAGTTGGAGGAGATATATATTGAATTTTTTCACTTAAGCTCCTCCAAGATTCTAGTTATTACAATTAACCTCCTTAACTTTAACTATTACACTTAAGCACCTCACTAAAATTTTTATATTTTTACTTAAATTTCACCAATTAAAATATCAACTACAAAATTCCTATTTATTCCATTTAGAAATTATATCATTAAAATTAATTTATTAAGAGTCTAAAATCACCTAAATTATCCAATTAAACACCTAACCATTCACATTTTCATATAATGCTTAATATAAGGGCAATACACCCCACCCCCACGTGCTCAACACGTTGCCAAAATAGTACCTAGGTTTAGGGTCGTGACAATGCCACCCAGGGAGGCATGGGTACATCTGCACAGATTGATCGCATAACTCTCTTACATCGTCAGATGGACACTCTGCAACGCATTTATGAAACACAAAATGCCTTACTACAGTTGGATCCTGAATACTCCCTGGTTGAATTCATAAGACCTACGAGGACTGGAAATTCCCTTGTAGGGGAAAGTCGTTTTGATAGGTGTGATAATTGGGGGAATAGAGAAAATATTCCTCCTGACCAAAATCCCCCTCATCACGATATGGCTGGTAGATCCAAGCAAAACCCCCCACCAAGATGTCCCTCCTCCTGGACATGGAAACACCCAAAATGAGGTAGATTCGAGAAATCAACTGAACAATCAAAGAGAACAGGAGGTTAATTCACCTGACTTGAGAGTAAGGCTCAGTCATGCTAGGCAAAAAAACCCTCCCTTCATAATCCCTCTCCTTATATAGGAGTCTTGCTAAACCTAGGAGTCCTCCTCAGCATAAGGGCTCTACTCGTCACAGAAATCCTTCCCGTCCAGAGATGGCTCCCAGGAGGGACAGAACCCCTCCTCGTCATTTCAGGCCATTGAATGGCAGAGCACCTTCTGGACACGGAGATAATCACTAGCAACATGAGAAAAAAAGCCGAGTGAATGAACATAAAGAAAAAGAAAGGTCCTATCACAGTTCCCACTTTAGCTCGGGATTAATGCAAGAGATATTCTCCTCTTAAAAAAGAAAATTGATGAAATGGAAATGGGGAAGAAGGAAGTGGATAATGATGATACCAGTTCCACTCTTCCTTTCTCCCAGCGGATCAGTGATCTAACTCCCAATCCGGCTCTCAAGATTCCTAGTTTTGAAAAATATTCGGGTACCACATACGCACGAGACCATGTGCAAAGTTTTGAATCCAATGGTCCTCCTCGCCAAGGTAGATGATATTCTCTGTAATGCGTTTGCGAGTACCTTCTCCGCAACAGCCCTTTCATGGTTCCGTAAGCAAAAGAAGGGAAGCATCGATAGCTGGAAAATTATGAGGAGGAGGTTCCTGGACCACTTTGCAATAGCTGGGAAAAGAAAGAAAAGATTGACAGACCTTGCCAACATCGAGCAGGGTAAAAATGAAACCACGCTAAGTTATTACAATCAGTTCAGAGACATGGCTGACCAGATAGAGGAAAGCCTAACTGACCGGGAGGTGATTGTCTGCTTCAACTCCGGACTGAGATCCGTACAATTGATCTACGAACTCTCTGCAAGGGAGCCTAAGTCAAAATCTGATTTGTATAACGTGGCCTACGCTATATCTATGGCAGAAGAGAAAAGTAAGAAGAGATCTGAAAAACCAGAAGCTGATGCAGACACCAACCAGGCTTCCAAAGGAGGTAACTACAAGGGGAAGAATAGGACTTGGGATACTAAAAAAGCCAAGGTCTTCATCCCACTCACTAAACCTGTCATGGAGATCATGAAATTGGTAAACCTACAAGATCCCCGACCACTCAGTGATAAATCGAAACATGTCCGGGACAATTCCAAGTACTGTGCCTTCCACAAGGACCATGGACATGACACGGAGAATTGCATCTCCATTTAAATAATGACCCAGAGATGGGTGGATGAAGGCAAACTCGATCGCTACGTTATGAGGAAAGATAACAAGCGAATAAGAGATGAAGATAACGAAGATGATGAAAGGGAAGACATGCCTCCTAGAGCTAAACTCCATATTATAAGGGAGGAGACTGTCTCCAACAAAAAATTGATTGAGCAAATACATGAGCTAAGTAAGGTCTACCACATCCCCGCATGGATCCATAAGGAGGAGGAAGTCAACAGCTTCTCCCCTAACTAGCTAGCTGGAAGTTGCGCGGCTCGTGAACGACCTTTGGTAATCATAGGAAGGATTGATAATTGTGAATACGAGAGACTCCTCATACACTCGGGGGCCTCCAGGGATACTCTATACTATTCTACATTCCAGATGATGAATATGAAAGATAGCATGCTGAAGTCATACTCTGGAAGACTAGAACGCTTCACCAACCATAAGGTCAACGCCACGGGGACGATTGACCTACTACTGGAGGTTGGAGAGCATCCTTTCCGATCTGAGGCCACAATAACATTCGTAGTCATGGACCTGGCAAGTGACTACCACGCCATCCTAGGCATCCCAATTCAAGGCAAACTTGGGATGGTCGCCTCCCTCCCCCACCAGCGAGTTAAGTTTCTCGCTCGTGCTGGAATCGAATGCGTGAGGGCGACCCCAAAGACTTCTGAAAACATGTAATAAGGAACAAAAAAGCTGCCAGAAAGATGGAGGTAGACACACTAGAGGAAAATCTAAAAATCTCTAAGGGCTCGTTTGGTAGGCCGATAGGATTAGCCTGTGTTAATAGTGTGTTAATAGTGGGGGATTATTAATCAGGGGATTAATAACACCACCCTTTTCTTGGGGATTAATATGAAGGGGTTAGAGGGGATAAGAGTGGATAAGAAGCTTATCCGAGTTGTACCCAGGATTATTACTCCCATTGCATTTAGCCTACCAAACACCAAGATTATTGGACTAATAATCATATTCAACTCTAATCAGGCAACCAAACGACCCCTAAGTCTGTAAATACCACTAGCACCAGTTATAGGCTTAATCTAATTTTTGAAACAGAAGATGAGGAACACATGATACTAGATATCCATGAGAATGACAGTGATGACACAGTTTTGTCCGTCCTAGATACAACCCCTCATCTCGTAAGCAGCCAGAACCCGGGGGCCGACCCTGACTTGAGACAAGGAGAGCTGCAGGACGTAGACAAACTAGTTGAAATTGAGATATTAGACATTCATGAGGATGACAATAATGACACAGTTATTTTCATCCCAGATATAGCCCCTCATCTCTTCAGCAGCCAGAACTCGGGGGCCAACCCTGACTTGAGACAAGCAGAGTTGCACGACGTATATAAACCAGTTGAGTTGGATATCCCTACCACAAAAAAATTCAAACTAAAATGAACAAATCAACAAGGTTAATAGGTTGATAGACCTAGACACAGTAGATGAGAAAATACTACCTGCTCAGATAAGAATGGTGAACTACAAGAAAAGAACCAAATCCTATCATGACAAGAAAATCAATAAAAGAGTATTTCAAGTCAAGGACTGGGTACTTAGAAAGATTGAAGATACAGGCAGAAAGTCAGAACAGAACAAGCTCTCCCTAAACTGGGAAGGCCCCTACATCATCACTCAAATCATTAGAAGTGACCTACAGAATGAAAACCCCAAATAGGCAAAAGATGAAACATCCGTGACATTTTGATCATCTACATAAATACTATCACTAGTTTTAAGTTTGTTTTTTGATTAAAGTAGATTAGTACTTGTTAGTTTTTTTTACAAATAGATTAGGACTGCATTTCGATTTAATCAGTTTCAGTCAATAAATTCAATTTCCATCAATAGACTATTACTAGCAAGACAAAAACAATAAAAGACGAGTAGCCTACTACTCACACCTTAGGCAAAATGACTAAGGGTAAAATATACGATGAGCCTACAACTCGCACCTTGGGCGAAATGCCTAAGGGTAAAAGACGAGGAACCTACTCATCGCACCTTGGGCAAAATGCCTAAGGGTAAAAGACGAGTAGCCTACTCCTCGCACCTTATGCGAAATGCCTAGGAGTAAAAAGACGAGGAGCCTACTCCTCACACATTGTGCGAAATGCCTAGTGGTAAAAGAACGAGTAGCATACTCCTCGCACCTTGGGAGAAATACATAAGGGTAAAAGACGAGTAGCCTACTCCTCGCACCTTGGGCGAAATGTCTAAGGGTAAAAGACGAGTAGACTACTACTCGCACCTTAAGCGAAATGCCTAAGAGTAAAAAGACGAGAAGCGTACTCCTCGCACCTTGGGCGAAATGCCTAAGGGTAAAAGACGAGGAACATACTCCTCGGACCTTGGGCGAAATGCCTAAGGGTAAAAGGACGAGGATCCTACGCCTCGCACCTTAGGAGAAATGCCTAATGGTAAAAGACGAGTAGCCTAATGCTCGCACCTTGGGCGAAATTCCTAAGGGTGAAAGACGAGAAGCCTACTACTCGCACCTTGGGCAAAATGCCTAAGGGTAAAAGACGAGATGCATACTGCTCGCATCTTGGATGAAATGCCCAACTCTTTTAAGATAAGCACCCTATTGCTCGCACCTTAGATGAAATGTCCAAATCCTAAATACAAGCAGGCTACTGCTCGCACCCAAGGCGAATGTCTTGTCAATAATGGGCGTGCATGCCAACGTCAAATAACCGGCTGATAAATGATTGAACTGCCTCGAAATTCGAGAAATCTCCTGGTATTCGCAAGACCAAGGATGAGCTACACTTCCTACTCGGCACAGCCAATCTAGGAAGTCGGGGGCCACTGAATGGTATAAATCGATTACAACTATGGGCCATAAAATGGGTAAAGCCCAATGGATTGAGCCCAATGGAAAATACATATAAGTCATTAATACGACGTAGGGAATGGGATTCCCTACCTCTGATCGTCACTTTCACCTCGTCCTAGTCCCTATGTCAACCTGTACACATTAGAGAGATTCTATTACTAAGGCAGAAATATCAATATAGACCGACCAATGCCTACGTAGGTGCCGACCAAGGCATATTCAAATGACGACCAATGCCTATCAGGCTCCTATTATGACAAGGGGAAAGGGTATCCCTACCCTTAGTCACCTCCTTGCCGGCTTACACCTATGTCGACCAACATTCTATGCCGAGCAGCAAGCCTGCTGGGCATACGTACAAAAGGCACTTATAATACTACTACAACAAGGACTGTGCAGAATTATATATTCCAGCTAGGATTATAATACTTATCTCACATAACATCCTATCCAAGGAAGCACTCTACATGTTATACCTATAAATACAAGACATAATTAACACGATTCTGGTATATTTTACACACATGTTCTCTTGACCCTAAAATTTTATCAATTGATTTGCTACAAAATACACGAATACTTACTCTCACGCCGGAGGGGTTTCGTCGGTGAATCCCCGGCTTAGTTTACGTGTTTGTTTTTCTTTTTCAGGCTATTCAAATATACATGATACAACCTATCGCTGTATTTGGGCTGATTCGAACGTTTTTGTAATCATCAAGGATAAATAATTTTATTTTAGTTTTGGTATATGATTTGATTGAACTTTGATTATAAATATACTAGTACTAACCCCCATGCGAGGCACGGGTCAGTTCCCCTAAATTTCACCCCCAACCCTCTTCCACCCCTGCAAACCTTTTCTACTAACTTCATCCCCACCCCAATTTATCTCTCTTTCTGTAACCAACCTCTTTAAATAAAAAGGTGGGGGGAAAGTTGAAAGACATGTTTGGGAAGAGAAGGTGGGGAGTTATAAAACTGAGAGTGGAAAAGTGGAATATTTTGGTTAATCTAGGCCGTCGGATCAATTTTTGAGAATCAATCTCAGCCACTTTTTATCTCAGCGGTTATAAACGATTTTTCCCTATGTGTATTGTAATATAGATGTTAAATTTGTTTATCCTTATAAAAATTAAAACTTGTTATTGATAAACTAAATAATACTTTTAATAACATTTTTTTTTAATTTTATGATGATAATTAATTTTTATAATTTTTTAATCATAATTCAACCGAATTGAATATTAAATCAACATGAGATTATCTTTTTGACAAAAAAATAGTACATGTTATGTTATAATGTTATGTAATTGTCTAGCCCACGAGAGTAAACTTCGCTTTGCATCCATGGTCACTTTTAATAAATGGGTTAGTTTTTTCCCGTTAAAAAGACATGTGACATTTTTTCAAATGTATTTTCGGTAATTTAGTATAAAAGTAAAAATCAAATTGAACGGGTTTAATTTGTCTTTTTAAAATGGTGTAGAGGCTTAAACTAAAAATAAAACCTAAGTTAAATCAAGACCCCACCCACCCCTCTTGCTCAAACGTGTGAGAAATCCACAGATTAATGTCGTCCCCCCATCTCTCTCTCCTCTCCATGTTCTTCCTCTTCCCATGGCTACCCACCGGTGACCCTTCCCCAAGACCCCCTTCATCGCCACCCCTAAAACCCTCCAGTTTCATGGCAGTTTGACCCTTCCTCTCTCCATCCATCTCTCTCTCTTCATCGATTGCTGCCCCTCCTATTCCATTGGCGACCCTTCCCCAATACCCCCTTTATCGTGACCTCTAAAACCCTCCATTTTCATGGCAGTTTGACCCTTATGTTGGAACATTTCTATTCCGTTATACCCAAGTCATACTCAAGTCTTGAATAAGAAAAGAAATGGAGGCGGAAGCGTCATACCTGACGAATCAATGTATGCCTTGATGTTGAAGACAACAAGAAGAAGAATTAAGGAGGGAGATGAAGTTTTCTAAATGATGAATGCCTTCACTTATAAACTCAGATTATGTAGAGAGTATATATAAATAATGTGTGTTTCAAGGCTGATGGAAAGCGTCTATATATAGGAAACAAATAGGCTCTTCATTTAGGGACCACACCCTTTCATATGAAGTAGTAAAAATGTTACCTTTTGTCCATCATAAATAGGTAATTTTTACTTCAGAAATTCTACACGTTGATTAATTTTCTATACTTTATACAACATTATATTTATGATTTAAACATGTATGTCTACACGTTTACGTATATTTACTATGTATACACATTTTGCAATCCATGTTCTAACAATCTCCCACTTGGATTGCCCAAACATGTGTTTATACTTAATAAACCCTTCTAAAATCATATTTATAATGTAAATGACAATCCTTATGTATACTTTATTGGCATTCAACAATCCCGTCCATTAGTTTTATAAGTATAAGGACTAAAGGGGCAGTCGTTGTAATTGATTCGCAACTAAACCCACTTTAATCACATATATATATCCAACTAAATTACATAGATTAAGTATAGATGTGTAGCATGGAAATTGATGAATATATTGAAGCATGTATATATATTCCTCCAACTAGTCCTACTTAACCAAATGAGATCAATAATAAATAGACATAAAATAATCAAATTGAAAGTACAACACAAACTCCCACTATATTAAATGTTATCAAAAGTTGTTACACCCATATGAGCGATATGCTCGTGAAACGCTAAAGGAGATAACGCTTTAGTAAATGGATCCGCTAACATGGAGTTTATTCCTATAAGTTGTATTTCTATTTGTCCATTTTGTACTCTTTCTCTTACAATAAGATACTTGATATATATATGCTTAGATCTAGATGAACTCTTGTTGTTGTTAGAATACAACACTGCAGCCCGATTGTCATAATATAACTTGAGCAGTTTTTAAACACCATTGCTAATTCCCAGTCCCTCAATGAATTTACGCAGCCATATAGCTTGTTTGGATGCTTCGTAACAAGAAACAAACTCGGCTTCCATGGTAGAGGAAGTTACAAGTGTTTGCTTGGCACTTCTCTAAGATATTGCTCCACCAGCTAATGTGAAGACATAACCAGACGTTGATTTTCAACTATCTTGACATCCAGCAAAATCGGAATCGGAATACCCAATGATCTCAAGATGATTCGATTTTGTATATGTAAGCATGTAGTCCTTAGTGTTTTGTAGGTATCTCATCATTCTTTTGGCTGCAACCCAATGTTCTCTTCCCGGATTGCTTTGGTATCGACCAAGCATCCCAAAATGCAAGGTCTGGATGAGTGCAGACTTGTGTATACATTAAGCTTCCTACTGCCGATTCATAAGGGATATTTTCCATAAACTTGGATTCTATATCAATTTTATGACATTGCTTTAAACTGAATTTATCTCCTTTAGAAATAGGGGTGTCATGTGGTTTACAATTTTCCATGCCAAACCTTTGTAATATCTTCTCTATATAGCCCTTTTGTGATAATCCTAAAATAACTCGTGAACGATCACGATGAATTTGGATTCCCAATACAAAAGATGCCTCACCAAGATCTTTCATTTCAAATTTGTTTGAAAGAAATTTCTTGGTTTCCTTAAGAAGGTCTTTATCATTACTAGCAAGTAAAATATCATCCACATATAAGATCAAAATTATAAATCTATTCCCACTAAACTTATAGTACACACAATCTTCAGCAAAATTCATTTCAAAACCAAATGAAAGAATTACTTGATTGAACTTTAAGTACCATTGACGAGAAGCTTGCTTGAGCCCATAAATGGATTTCTTAAGTTTACAAACTAATTGATTAGTTTGATCTATATCAGTCACCATTTCTGGTTTCTTCATATAGATGGTTTCCTTAATGTCTCCATTAAGAAAAGCCGTCTTTACATCCATTTGATGAAGCTCAAGATCAAAATGTGCTATTAGTGCCATAATGATCCTAAAAGAGTTTTTAGAGGATACCGGTGAAAATGTTTCTTTATAATCAATGCCCTCCTTTTGAGTGAATCCCTTAGCAACAAGACGAGCTTTATATCTTTCCACATTACCTTGTGAATCCCTTTTGGTCTTAAAGATCCATTTACATCCGATGGGTTTCACATTTTTAGGTAATGGAACAAGGTCCCAAACGTCATTGTCTTTCATAGATTTTAACTCTTCATTTATGGCATCGATCCACTTTTGAGAATTTGGACTATTAATGGCTTCATGGAAGGTGAACGGTTCATCTCCCACTAAGTCTAAATGTTCCTCATTCTCGGCAAGATACACATCATAATATGCCAGAATCGCACTTCTTCTTACTCTATTAGACCTTCTTAAGGGCACCGTTCTTCTTGATTTTGAGGTTGTTGAATTTGATCCTTATTAACAGCATTTTCATGTTGTTCTATATTTATAGGAGGTTCATTGTTTGGAATTGTATGTTCTTGTTGAATTTCAGGTACAAGTACTTGATTTCCAATAGGAACTATGGGAAGAGGTATAGAAAAGGATTCCTCTTCCTCTTCCTCTTCAAATTCAAAACTATTTCTAATTTACCCTCCAAATTCAACATCCTAAAAAAACCTAGCATTTCCCGTTTCAAAAAAGGTTATAGTTTTCGGGTCATAAAATTTATATCCCCTAGATCTCTCAGCATACCCTACATAGTAACTACTAACTGTCTTGACGTCCAGTTTGCCTTCATTAGGCCTATAAGGCCTATCTTCTATTGGACAACCCCATACATGAAAATGATTTAGGGACGGTTTCTTATTCGTCCATAATTCATAAGGAGTTTTGTCGGTAGCCTTTGAAGGAGCTCTATTGAGAATATAAGTTGGGGTTTTTAATGCATCGCCCCATAATGAGTGAGGTAAAGAAGTACAAGAAATCATACTTCTTACCATATCCTTAAGGGTTCTATTACATCTCTCCTCTACACCATTCATACTAGGTTTGCCCGGTATGGTGTAGTGAGGGACGATCCCACACTCTTCAAGATAGCGAGCAAAAGGACCCGGACGTTGTTCACCCGAACTGTCATTTCGACCGTAGTATTCACCACCACGATCGGATCTAACGTTCTTAATAGTCTTTCCAAGTTGATTTTCAACTTCTGACTTGAAAGACTTGAAAACGTCCAATGATTGAGACTTTTCATAAAGCAAATAAATATATCCATAACGAGAGTAATCATCTATGAACGTAATGAAATATTGCTGACCATTCCATGAAGGGGTAGTGAATGGTCCACAAATATCTGTATGAATTAGTTCTAAGGCGTTTGATGCTCTCAAGGATTCTTTTCCTTTGGTGTTTGTAAATTTTCCTTTAAGGCATTCAATACAAAAGTTTTTATCCGGAATATCAAGTTTATTTAAGATTCCTTCTGACACAAGCTTATCAATTCTCCTTTTGGAGATATGACCCAAACGCCTATGCCATAAGGTATATGATTTTTCACTTGATAACTTTGATTTTGTGCCTTTAGTTTTTTTTTTTTCTTTCTTAAGGGGATCAACACATTTCACCGCTTCCCCCTTGATGCACTTCACAGAGGCGCCTAGCTATGCTAGGGAGGGCAATGTCATTCCCTCTAACCACTGGTGGGGGAATCGAACCCATGACCTCCAGGTTGGAAGCCATGAACTCTAACCATCAGGCTAAGACCCCACTTTGGTTTCATTAACATGGGACTCATTAAATGACTTGACTGTGTCAAGTAAATAAAGATTATCACTATACGATAAAGTACTATTACCAACAACTTTGGAATTGTAATAAATATCACATTTATTATTACCAAATGAACAAGAATAACCTTCCTTGTCCAAAACTGTGATTGATATCAAATTTCGCCTAAAGGACGGTACAATGAATGTATTATTTAATACAAAATAATATCCAGTACTTAGTAGTAATCTAAAGGTCCCTATGCCTATTACTTCAACCGGATTCCCAGCTCCCATAAAGATGTATTTCTCATCTTTGCTAGGGCTTCTGTAATTCAGGCAACCCTACATAGACAAAATTATGTGAGTTGTTGCACCAGAATCCAACCACCATGTATATGTAGGAATTGAAACCAAATTTGCCTCAGTACAAACAAGGCCAAATGACATACCTTTCTTAACACGCCAAGCATGATAATTAGGGCAGTCACTCTTCATGTGAGCAGGGTCCTTGCAAAAGAAGCACTTCTTAACCTTTTGATCATTGGATGATCCCTTATGCCTCTTATTTGCAACCGCAATTTCTTTCCCTTTTCTCTTAGTCCCATAAGAAGAGGTAGATGCTAAGTGAGCACTTTCCGGTTTGATTTGTTTCATCTTATCCTCCTCTTGTGTCACATGTAAAATAAGTTCATTAATATTTCACTTGTCCTTTTGACAATTATAGGTCACTTCAAAGAGACCAAATTGAGGGGGAAGAGAGATCAAAACTAAGTACACGAGTAAATCTTCCGAAATCTCTAACTTAAGTGCCCTTAGTTTTGTCGAGAGATGAAACATTTCAAGAATGTACTCCCTTAAGTTTTCGTTACCCTTGTACCTCATGGAAACTTGAAGTGACCAAATTGAGGGGGAAGAGAGATCAAAACTAAGTACACGAGTAAATCTTCCGAAATCTCTAACTTAAGTGCCCTTAGTTTTGTCGAGAGATGAAACATTTCAAGAATGTACTCCCTTAAGTTTTCGTTACCCTTGTACCTCATGGAAACAAGTTTCCTCAAGGAAGCACTCATTTCCGATTTCTTGCTTTTTGCAAAGCGTTCTTCAAGGGTATCCAGAAAACCCTTAGCATTGACGTCCTCAGAAACGCTATTCAAGAATGTTTCTGGGACGGCATTTTTCATGATCATTAGGCTCACGCGGTTCGAACGGTTCCATCTCTCAACACTCAAGAGATCTTCTTGAGTGCTTTTATCAGTGAGAGGAGCCGGACTTGGTTCCCTTAATGCGAGATCAATGTCCATACAGCCCAAGATCTTTGTAATCTTGTTTTTCCAAGTTTTAAAATTAGTCTCATTAAGCATCGGAACATTGTTCATTGCAGCAGTTAAAGACGAAGCATTTACTAAATCTTTTGGGGCAAGAACAAGAATGAAATACAAAACATGTATAAGTGTAATAACCCAAAAAATTTCGAGGATTATTTGGTAAATTGTTAAATTTTCAATTAGGCTTTTAGAGGGACTAATAATTATATTGAAGTCCTAGAAATTATATTATGTGGGTTTAAATTATTTAGATGAGTTGGGCTTTGGTATTGGGCTTAGATTTAGTAAAACCTTTTTATTTTATTAATGAATTTGACCCTTTTAAATTAATAAATGATTTTATTATTTGTTATTCCTTATATTAGTTGGGTTAGAAGTTGTGGGCCAATTGTTTTGGACTTAAGTTACTTAATGGGCTTAGAATACCTTTTGGGCTAGGTTTAAAAAAATAAATAAAATAAATAATAATAAATATTAATGGTCATTAAGTAGGGAGGTTAATTTTGGATTTAAAGCGGGTCATTAATTCGAAGTAATCATTAGCCCTTTTTAACAAGGTAATTATGAGGAAGGTTATTAGTGATAATAATTGTGGCGGTTAAGGAGTAATTAGTAGAATAATTATTAAGAAAATTAATCATACTAATAATGGATATTAATTAGGACACAATAAATTAGATAATAATGTTGATGGTTATAACTTGGTGAAAGAGTTTTGAGATAGAGTATAAATAGTGATGTGAGTCTTAGAAAGCTCGTACACCAAGAAAAGTTAGAAAGAAATGTTCATTGTTTTAGTGGAACGGAGAAGGCGAGACTGAAGAAGGAAGGAGGAAATTTTGGAAGGCACTAGTGAAGGCTTTGTTGTCGTTCAAGTACTTTAAGAAAGACCTCAATCGAAGGTAAGGGATTATACATCTTTAAGTTAATTGATTTCCGTTCCGTTTTATTTTAGACTTTCGCATATTTCTTGGCGATGTACGTTCCTTTGATACGTAAAAGCTGACCTCGCGTCAGTATTTATTTTGACTCCCTCGTTTACCGTTATTTGCTAATCATTTGCTATTCGTTTGCTAAATCGTTCTTTTGGTTTCGTAAATACAGAATTTTATTGTTATTGTGAAAGTTCATATTCTGTATAAAAATGAGTTTTGCTATGATATGATTTTGTGTTCCATCAATGATCACTAAGTTAGACAACCTTTTTCGGAGGGGTATATTTGATATTTGGCCTTCGGGCAAACTTAGTTCACCGCTTCCGGATACACTGTTTAGGACTCTGCGGAGTCATCCTTTGTGCCCTTTATGGGACATCGAACCCTTTGTGGGTATTAGTGCTCTTTGTGGGCTTTTGTTCCCTTTGTGGGTATTTGTGCTCTTTGTGGGCTTTTGTTCCCTTTGTGGGTATTAGTGCTCTTTGTGGGCTTTTGTTCCCTTTGTGGAATTTTGGTTTGATAAGGTCAGTGGACCACTTATGTGATCATGATGTCTGTGAATGATTTGATTATCTACAGCTGGTATGGGACAGTTGTAGATAACTAGATCATTCGAGTCAACTTTGTTCAGCTTATCAGTCCTTTGAAATTTCTAAAAACCTGTGAGTGGTTTAGTTAGTTAAGGCTGGTATGGGACAGTCTTAAATAAGTAAACCATTCGAGTCAATTTGAATCGATTTCGTCATTATTTGGAACTCCAAAATATTTGTCGACTTAGTTTGTGAAACCGTTGATATTTTGAAAGACATTTGGTTTGAGATTTGGTAAATAACTATTTCGAATTGTGTTCTGTTATGTATTCGATTGTTACTTGAAATTTGTATCGTTGGATATTCCTTCAGGTCAACTCCTCCTTAGTAACCGGAGGGGTTGTATATGAACTTGCTGGGCATTGTTCGCTCACCCTTTCATCTTCTTTTCTTTCAGATTTCATAACGGTTCAGGAGCACTTCATAAGGAGTTCAAGGATCGTTTTGGCTTATTTCATTTTAGACTCTTTAGTTATTTATTGCAATTATTTGAGAGTTTGTAAGACTTTAAAGATTTTGTTGGATTTTAGTTACCGTTATTTGGTTTTGAATTATTATTTATATTGGAGAATTATTATTATTATTGTTGTGAAAATTTGGGGTCGTTACAGTTGGTATCAGAGCTTTGGCTTTAGATCCTTGGGAGTTTAGGCTGTATGAGGATAAGTTTGATTTGATCCTTTAGATCTTTGGGGAGTTATAATGTGTGAGGATAAGTTTGATTGAAGTCTTAGGTTTGACCTCAGTGTCATTTTTGGAGTATTTAGTGTAAATTGATATGATAAGATTAGTTGCTTCATCGGATTATGAAAGTTTAGAGGTCTAAACTTCTTTTAAGGGGGTAAGAATGTAATAACCCAAAAATTTTCGAGGATTATTTGGTAAATTGTTAAATTTTCAATTAGGCTTTTAGAGGGACTAATAATTATATTGAAGTCCTAAAAATTATATTATGTGGGTTTAAATTATTTAGATGAGTTGGGCTTTGATATTGGGCTTAGATTTAGTAAAACCTTTTTATTTTATTAATGAATTTGACCCTTTTTAATTAATAAATGATTTTATTATTTGTTATTCCTTATATTAGTTGGGTTAGAAGTTGTGGGCCAATTGTTTTGGGCTTAAGTTACTTAATGGGCTTAGAATACCTTTTGGGCTAGGTTTAAAAAAATAAATAAAATAAATAATAATAAATATTAATGGTCATTAAACAGGGAGGTTAATTTTGGATTTAAAGCGGGTCATTAATTCGAAGTAATCATTAGCCCTTTTTAACAAGGTAATTATGAGGAAGGTTATTAGTGATAATAATTGTGGCGGTTAAGGAGTAATTAGTAGAATAATTATTAAGAAAATTAATCATACAAATAATGGATATTAATTAGGACACAATAAATTAGGTAATAATGTTGATGGTTATAACTTGGTGAAAGAGTTTTGAGATAGAGTATAAATAGTGATGTGAGTCTTAGAGAGCTCGTACACCAAAAAAAGTTAGAAAGAAATGTTTATTGTTTTAGTGGAACGGAGAAGGCGAGACTGAAGAAGGAATGAGGAGATTTTGGAAGGCACTAGTGAAGGCTTTGTTGTCGTTCAAGTACTTTAAGAAAGACCTCAATCGAAGGTAAGGGATTATACATCTTTAAGTTAATTGATTTCCGTTCCGTTTTATTTTAGACTTTCGCATATTTCTTGGCGATGTACGTTCCTTTGATACGTAAAAGCTGACCTCGCGTCAGTATTTGTTTTAACTCCCCCGTTTACCGTTATTTGCTAATCCTTTGCTATTCGTTTGCTAAATCGTTCTTTTGGTTTCGTAAATACAGAATTTTATTGTTATTGTGAAAGTTCATATTCTGTATAAAAAATGAATTTTGATATGATATGATTTTGTGTTCCATCAATGATCACTAAGTTAGACAACCTTCTTCAGAGGGGTATATTTGATATTTGGCCTTCGGGCAAACTTAGTTCACCGCTTCCGGATACACTGTTTAGGACTCTGCGGAGTCATCCTTTGTGCCCTTTGTGGGACTTCGAACCCTTTGTGGGTATTAGTACTCTTTGTGGGCTTTTGTTCCCTTTGTGGGTATTTGTGCTCTTTGTGGGCTTTTGTTCCCTTTGTGGGTATTAGTGCTCTTTGTGGGCTTTTGTTTCCTTTGTGGGATTTTGGTTTGATAAGGTCAGTGGACCACTTATGTGATCATGATGTCTGTGAATGATTTGATTATCTACAGCTGGTATGGGACAGTTGTAGATAACTAGATCATTCGAGTCAACTTTGTTCAGCTTATCAGTCCTTTGAAATTTCTAAAAATCTGTGAGTGGTTTAGTTAGTTAAGGCTGGTACGGGACAGTCTTAAATAAGTAAACCATTCGAGTCAATTTGAATCGATTTCGTCATCATTTGGAACTCCAAAATATTTGTCAACTCAGTATGTGAAACCGTTGAGATTTTGAAAGACATTTGGTTTGAGATTTGGTAAATAACTATTTCGAATTGTGTTCTGTTATGTATTCGATTGTTACTTGAAATTTGTATCGTTAGATATTCCTTCAAGTCAACTCCTCCTTAGTAACCGGAGGGGTTGTATATGAACTTGCTGGGCATTGTTCGCTCACCCTTTCATCTTCTTTTCTTTCAGATTTCATAACGGTTCGGGAGCACTTCATAAGGAGTTCAAGGATCTTTTTGGCTTATTTCATTTTAGACTCTTTAGTTAGTTATTGCAATTATTTGAGAGTTTGTAAGACTTTAAAGATTTTGTTGGATTTTAGTTACCGTTATTTGGTTTTGAATTATTATTTATATTGGAGAATTATTATTGTTGTGAAAATTTGGGGTCGTTACAATAAGTAACTACATATAAACAGTGATTAATCATATCAAATGATTTACATCTATAAGATAATTAATATGATATCAAAACTAATCTTTGGATTGCGAGTTGACTCAAATATAATTATCTTTAGGTAATCAAGAAATCAAACAATGTTTTAATCAAATACTTAATCTTCCTTTGGGACGATTTAAGTATTCAATAAAACAAACTTGATGTTTTCTTACTTGTTACCCAATGAATGTATAAATTCAGTCAAATAAACAATTTTCTTTGAAAAATTCATTTTATTCACATATTAAAGTATACATTCATCACTTAATCAACTTTGGATCTAAATAACGTAAATCACTTTGGCGACAATGTTATTTAGAAAATTTATGAAGTTGTTTAAGTATACAATTAATCACAAAGAAAGAAAGGTTTCAAAAAATGTATGCTTTTGCTTAAAAAATTCAAATGCTGAATCTGCAGGTGGTGCTCGGCCGAGCATAGTCAATGACTCGGCCAAGCAGGCCTGTCCCAAAAATCACAACATTCTGTCTAATAGTGCTCGGCCGAGTCAAGAAGGTGCTCGGCCGAGCAGGCCTTTTCCAGAATTTTTTTTTATCATTCTATACCACGGTGCTCGGCCAAGTCAAGAAGGTGCTCGACCGAGCAGACCTTTTCCAGAAACTTTTTAACAGTCTATTCTAAAGATGCTCAACTGAAGTTTTGCCTTATTTGGCCAAGAAAAGCAATCCATATGGACATGAATTTCACAAGTAGATCCAGTACGGCCGTGCGCCATACAACGCTCTGTTGTGCCAATGGGATAATCTTGCAATATTCATTATCCCTTTTGATGAATTTTATGTATTTTAAGCAAAAACTTTCAATCCTTTCAAATTTTAAACCGGATAAAAATTATTAGCACTCTATGAATGAATTAGAGTGATTAAATTAAACAATACTAAAATATAATGAATTCAACATAAAGTAAAGCAAAACATGCTATCATGAACTCAAACTTAATCAAGAACATGAGTAGGCTCTGATACCAATTGTTGAAACATTTCTATTCTGTTATACCCAAGTCATACTCAAGTCTTGAATAAGAATGAGAAAAGAAATGGAGGCGGAAGCGTTATACTTGACGAATCTATGTATGCCTTGATGTTGAAGACAAGAAGAAGAAGAATTAAGGGGGAGATGAAGTTTTCTAAATGATGAATGCCTTCACTTATAAACTCAGATTATGTAGAGAGTATATGTAAATAATATGTGTTTCAAGGCTGATGGAAAGCCTCTATATATAGGAAACAAATAGGCACTTCATTTAAGAACCACGGCCTTTCATATGAAATAGTAAAAAGGTTACCTTTTATCCATCATAAATAAGTAATTTTTACTTCGGGAATTCTACACATTGATTAATTTTCTATACTTTATACAACATTATATTTATGATTTAAACATGTACGTCTACACATTTACGTATATTTACTAAGTATACACATTTTGCAATCCATATTCTAACACCTTCTCTCTCTCTCTCTCTCTTCATCGATTGCTGCCCCTCCTCTTCCTCTTCTCCTCCCTCACCAACGATCCGAGCAAACTCGAACAAATAAAGTCTTCTTCGCTTTTTTTTTCACGGCAGCTAGGTTAGATTTTGATTTCAAAATCTAAATTCTTTTCCATTTTCATGGCAGTTCATTTTTTTTGTGAATTCATACTGGATTTTGAAATCAGATCTGAAAAAATTAGGATAACATGTAGTGGTTGATGACGAATCTGGGTTTTCAATTTTGGTTGTTTGATTTTAAAATGTTTGATATTTTTGTTGTTTTGAATTTTCTAGATTTTGAACAAATTTAGGATGAAGTCTTTTGGTGTGGTGAGAAGGTGGCAGAAGGTGGAAGAAAGTGGTGACATATGGTGGTGGGTGTTGGTGATATATTTAATGGGAAAGATGGTATAATTGAAAATAAAGCTAAATATAAATAGCTAAAGTGAAAAATAAATAAGATTAGTGACATGTGAAAAGATTAATAAGTCAGCGACTAATTTACAACAATTTAAACCCACAAACGGTTAATGAAGAGTTAACAACCGAAAATACCCCTTTAATATATGATCACATACGATACACATGATTATTTAACAGGGAAAAAGTAACTCCGTTAGTGAAAGTGACCATATATGCAAAAATAAATTAGTTCAATGTGTTGTATGCAAAAATAAATTAGGTAAATGTGTTGTATGCAAAAATAATTAGTCAAATGGTGAAACACGCAAAAAGTGAATATTACAATGATTTTTTTTACAAATTTCCTTTTTTTTTCAACGTAACACAAATAGTAGTGTCATTTTAGATCCAAAACTTAACATCATTATCGATATTAACGACAAATTTATAAGAATTATCACGTGTTACATATTTAAAAAAAAATAGCAAAATTTAGCCAAACTATAACAAACCAGTTACAGATTGTGACGGTGATAGTTGTGGTGGGGTGGTAGTGGCAAGGGTGGTGATGGTCATAATGGGGTGCCAGTAGTGGAAGTGATGGTGGTGGTGGGTAGGGAAAAGTAACAGTGGTGATAATGGGTAAGGTTTTGGTGACAGTGATGATGAGATTGTGATGGTGGCAACGATGGTGGTAATGGTGGTGGTTACAAAGTGTAACAAAGTTGTTACAATTTGACAAGGTGCAACAAAAAGTTGAACAAAAAGTTGGAAGTATCAAGTAGTAAAAAAAAATTATGACTGATCGCTTTATAGTACTAGTGAGATGACCGTTACATTAGTCTCGTATCGAGCTTCAAACTCTAGGTCCCCTCAACCTCATGAAAAGCTTATAAAAATCCACGACATATTTATATAAATTCACGTATAGCTAAAAAGATAAGATTACCCATACTCGTTCGCTCTTATAGATAAGGTATAAGAAAAGAATTACTATTATACGTAGGAATAAAATTATTCTTTTTTCACAATTCTTCACATTTTTTTTTAAATTATTATAAAAAAATCTCATATTCATTAACCAGTACGCTTTTATAACTAAGGTATAAGACTCTTATAATTGGGTATAAAAGTAATTTTCTTTCAAAAAAAATCACATGTTCAAAAAAATTATAAAAAAAATTATATTTTATTAAACAGACTGCTTTTATAGCTAAGGTATAAGATTATATCAAAAGAGGTTTTGGGTTTATATAAAAACAAGTTAGTAACCCGTCGATACTCGATGGGGAATAATAATAGTAATTGATTAAGAAATAAAAAGTTAATTATATTAAACTGTGATTTTATGTCCACCCCTATTGTTATTTAGGGGAATTATAATTATTTAGATACTCATTCTCTGTATTGAAATCGATCATCTATCAGTTGCATATTCAACTTGTGTAATGTTAGAAGCTCTTATCAAACTTCAAACGGTTATAACATCCAAAAGCGGAGAATAGGAACTATAAGTTTTTTACTTATGATCCATGAAGTGCGTTTCAGCAGAGAGTACATTCTTAACCTTACCCCCATCTCTTAGTTTTGGACAGCAATGCAGGGTAAAACATTAATATGAAGTTACAGGGTTCGGGTTTAAAGTTGACACAAATCACCTTTCGTGTTGGGATGAATTTTGCATTTCAAAAGCTGTATGCATATTCTTCATTATCAAGAAATTCAACATTCTTTGTAGCTCCACTGCAATCCCTGCTGATAGCCATTGTCACATGTCAAATTTACAAGGAAACGATATATTTTTATAGTGTGAATTGGTCGTATTTTCATAGATATTAAAGCTCATAATCATCTGTTAGACACTATTGAGATGGCCACCAAATCTATTCAGGAATAACAGAATCACCCACTACAAGAAAAAAAGGAATATGCGATGGCTTATTGCGATGGAAGTAAAGGCCGTTGCAGTAGACATGTTTAGGCGATGTCTAAGGCAATCGCAAAAAAAAAAAATGGTCGCATTTTGGAGCGACAGTCCAAAAAACCTTGGAAATTTTCGCGACCCAATTTTGGCGGGAGAGACATTTCAATATGCGACTGCATTAATAAATATGGGATGGACTTAGCCGTCTCATAAGCTATACAATAATAAATCAATTTTCAAAATAAATAAATAAATAAGATTTAATAATATAAAAAAAAGTCATCGCAAAACTAATAACAAAAGACGAAACGTAAGATAAAAACAAATATTCTCTCTCCTCTCTCATTACTGTTTGCACTAATTTGTTTGTCCTCAAGAAAATATATAATCACACTATATGCAGAAGCAACGTAGTTTAGCTGATTTATAATACTCCATTCCATAATGATAGTCTTACTTTGAATGAAATTTTTACAGGAGGCTTAGGAGGCTTATGCAAACAAATTACGTGAAGTTAATGGCCTGGACACTACAACCCATGTCAATGCTGGACAAAGAATGGTAGTTTTTGTTTTTTGAAACCTGGACAAAGAATGGTAGTTGGTTAGCAAGTTTGGGTACTTGGTATATATTTTGGACAATGACAACTTTAGGTACTTGGTATATATTTTGGACAATGACAACTTTAGGTACTTGGTATATATTTTGGATAAAGAATGAATGTTAGTTACAAGTTTATATAAAACTTGTGTTTATGCATATGAGTATTTTATTTATTTATAGTTTTTATGAAAAAATTAGCAATTGCAGAGTTGGTCTTATAAAAAACTAGTTTTTTCTTAAGATAAGGAAAAACGTGTTTTCCTTATCTTGTTCAAAATAAACGGTGGCAATTTTGTAATTACTGGCAACCATGTTCAAAATAAACGGTGGCATTTTTGTAATTACTGGCAACCATGATAAATGCCAGTGTTAATATTACAAATGACCAGTGATTTCATACTGACATTTTATAAATATGAAACTGGCACTTTTTACACGGGCACTTTTAAATACATGAACTGGCACTCTTCACACTGGCACTCTGTTACACTAACACTGACACTTTGTTACACTAATATTTTTGCTGGCTCTCAAAAACACAAGCACTGGCATTCAAAAAAACATGGACTGGCATTCAAAATCACGTAAACTGGCACTCAAATACACATACACTGGCACTCAAAAACCACTGATAATCATTTTTGCTAACATTCAAAAACATATGGACTGGTATTCCAAAAAACATGAACTGGCACTCAAAAAAACAAACACTGGCATTAGTATACACTAGAACTGGCACATCAAATCTCCCAGCAACCCCTTCGCCCTGGCACTCCTAAATACATGAACTGGCACTCAAAAAAACAAACAATGGCATAAGTTTACACTATAACTGGCATCTAAACAAAGCCAAAAATCAATCACCCCAAAATCAATCACCCTTCCTTTAATTATCAAGTAAGCTTCCGAACAGCTTCCGAACAGGAATTACAATCGAGCATAGAAGAACAAGTTGTAGCCATGGCCGCCATTAGCCTCTACAGAAATCGAATCAAAGGAGTTTTGATCGATTGACAGATTTGAATCGGAAAATCTTCGATTCAGAATATAAAATGAAGGATTGAAGAACAAAAGAGACGACTTACTCTGAATTGCTCCAAGGCCATTACAGACGCTTGTGTTATGAGAGAGAAATGGGAAGTTAAGAAGTGGGTGTTTGTTTGGATCTTAGAGAGAGAAAGTTTTGGAAACTCCGCCTGACGATAGCTATGGCGATATGAACGAAGAGGTTAACGAAACTGACGAGGTTGGTCAAATCTCCGATGGGGAGTGCAGCGCCGGTTAGGATGGGTAAGGTTTATGTCTTCTGAAAACACGTTTTTTTCTAAGCTTGAAAAAAACGCGCTTTTTACAAGTTTTTGGCATTGCGAAAATAGAATTTATATAAATTTTGGGAATTCTATACATTTCGAGAAATGTTTATGCGATGGCTAGTACCATCTCTAAAGCACATCACAAAGAATTTTGGCGAAATATGTGATGGATGTTGCCATCGTATAGAATGTAAAATATATGATTGCAATTGCAGTCATATAATCAGGTTTTATGCGATGGTTAAGACCATCTAATGTTGACAACTATATGCGATGGCGAAGACCATCTTTGTTAACGACTATATGCGATGGTTAATACCATCTTTTTTGATGACTATATGCGTTGGCATTTTATTTTAAAAATAATATTTTTATTGAAAATAATATTTATTTTATAAGATTAGATTAACCATCGCATAAGGTGTTACAGATTACGCGATGGCCGCGACTGTCGCATATACCTTTGCGACAAGGCCTAAGGCGACGGCCCTTTTGATGAATTTTGCAATCGTATAAAGAATATGCGATAATTTATAGACATTATGCGATGGCCGAAAGCCATCGCAAAAAGTAAGTTTTCTTGTAGTGACCAGATCAATAGATTCAACAACACTCGCTCTAAATAAGACATGCATGTGATTAATTAATAAAATATAATTTTATAAGTTTAGTATGTCATGCAGCAATACATTTATATAACTAAGGTATAAGACTCTTATAATTAGGTATAAACGTAATTTTTTTAAAAAAAAATCACATTTTCTTAAAAAAATTATAAAAAAAAAAATTATATTTTATTAAACAGACTGCTTTTATAGCTAAGGTATAAGATTAGATAAAAAAAAGAGGTTTTGGGTTTATATAAAAATTTGATTTAGGTATAATGTTATATGTTGACTTTAGTAAATTCAGTAAATTTTTATGAGATTTTATTTGGACCGTGAGAGAGACATGCGAAATTAAACCTTCTATATCCAATCTTTCTAATCCATCCCAAACATTCTGATGGATTGGGGAATGTGATTACTCTTTTTGTTTCCTTTAGGATGGACCAAATAAATAATACTTAATTTATTTGTTCCATAAAAATATTTCATATTTTAATAGTCACTTTAATTAAATTTTGATTAAAAAAATAGGCAAGAAAATTAACTTTAATGAAATTATAGAAATTAATATTGTTATATAATTAAAAATACTATCAGCATTATTTTTAAACTATTGATATAATTAATTAACAATAATTTGACCAATAAAAATTTGAGACTAAGGACGGAATAAGTAAGTAGAAAAGGAAAGGAGACCAACATAATATACTCCCTCCGTTCCGGAACAATCTTCACACTTTCCCTTTTGGGCGTCCCAAAACTTACTTTACACATTTAAAACTTACCTAAAATGGAAAGAAATCTTTACTATTTCCTCCACTCATTCTCTCTCCTACATTATTTTAATACTCACAACACCATTATAATTTACTATTCTCTCCACTCATTCTCTCTCCTATTTTATTTTCACACTCACAACACTTTCAATATAATACTCCCTCCTTAAAACCAGTGCAAACAGTGTTTGTGAACCAAGTTCCGGGACGGAGGGAGTATTCAATTTATACAAATCACCAACTAAAAGTTAATGAGTTTAAGCATGAGAATCCAAAAAAGGATCCCTTTCATATTATAATTCATTTCAATTATTTTTTATTTTCATATTATTAGTCTAAGCTATCATAACTACTAAAGATTTTGACTTCCCTCCTAATATAATGTCTGTATTTGGTCATCATATACACAATAGGAGTTGTAAGTTGTAACATTACATATATTGCGAGATAAAATTCTTTATACTGTTTTGTGTATTATATTGTGTATCACAAATGATTTATTTCTTTCGTCTCATATTAATAATATAAAAAGATACATTTTATTCTTCTCAAATTAATCAGTAAAGTTTAAAAATGAAAATGTGACCTAATTATCATAGTCACAATAATTATCCACTTACTTCACATTCTCTCTTATCCAACTATTTATCCTCACAACACATCACATTTTTTAAATTCTTGTGTCAAACCTATTTGTGCATATTATTATGTGGCGCAGAAAGTAACAATTATGTATAAATGATGACATCATAATGACGCATTCCTGAATATACATAATTGTTGAATCATTTTTAGTACACAATGTATAACACTAAAATTGTACAAAAAAAAAAATGTATTACACAAAAGTGATACCGAAAATTACATCTCCATATACTACCCTCTCTCTAAATAATGTCTTCACTGAAATTATTTTAGGAGTTGGATTTTCCCTCCATTTTCGACTTCCATCCTACTAGTCTCATTTGAAAAATACTTCAATATTTAACTTGCAAAATTATCCTTAAACACAATTCAAAATACTCCGGTAAAAAACTAGAGAGTGAGAACAAAAAACACAATTGGCTATATGGACAAACAAACAAAATGTGAGCTCCGAATTTCATTTTGTTTCCCTTTTTCCCTTTTCTTTGTTGCTGCCTATATATTAGAGTCGGTCTACGGACTCCGTCGCGTATGGAGAAACGGGGCAACGTTTGTTGCGCGACATACTTAGCCACAACTGGATATCACTTTCATCAGTTTCTGGATATCCAGAACATTGAATATGGATATCCAGAAACTGATGAAAGTGATATCCAGAAACCAAATATTTTTTCTGGATATCCTTTCCAAAGCTTCTGGATATCCAGAACATTGAATATGGATATCCAGAAACTGATAAAAGTGATATCCAGAAGCCAAATATTTTTTCTGGATATCCTTTTCAAAGCTTCTGGATATCCATATTCAATGTTTTGGATATCCAGAAACTGATGAAAGTGATATTCAGTTGTGGTGGCTAAGTATGTCGCGCGACAAACGTTGCCCCGTTTCTCCATACGCGACGGAAAAACGTTTCTCCCCAGATTTTGTGTATATATTACTAGACATGAGCGAACGGGACCAAACCGGAAAACCGAACCGAAATTGAAACCGACTAAATCAAAACCGTGAGGAACCAGAATCGGAGGTAACCGAAGATGTGCATTTAACAATTTTATCTCGTTTCAACATTTTTAAAATTCGAGAAACCGGAGAAACTGTTTGTATTTATCTTAGTTTTAATCGATTCAGGTAATGGTTTTCTACAAAATTTGTTAAAAACATTAGTTTTAAATTCATTTTCATCCAAAATCGTTAGATTTTTAACAGTTTTTGAAAAAACAGTGACCAAAATGCAGTTTCTGAAAAAATAGTGATAAAAAACAGTGACCAAAATAAACTTCTGGAAAAACAGTGACCAAAAAACAATGACCAAAATACAATTTATGAAAAAAAACTAGGGATTACCAAATCGGAATCGGCCCAGAACCGCCAAATCGCCTCGAACCGGAAACGACTCGAAACCGTAATTGGCGGTTTGGCGGTACGGTTTCGATTTCTCCTTTTGAAAAATCGTGAATCGGCGGTTTCAAACCGCCTGAATCGGAACCGGAATCGTTAAACCGTAGACCAAACCGTCAGAAACTGTCAAAAGCGTCAGAATTTCCATCAGATTCGTCAGAATTTTCGTCAGATTCGTCAGAATATAGCCGTTATACCCGTTAGCTAATGGCTAGTTGACAAAAAATAGCCGTTTTTAAGCAGATTTCAGTTCTAAAAAAAATTTGTAATTTTAACAAATTTCCTCAACTATAAATACCATCCCCTTCCTGAAATTATCCGAATCCGGCTCGCGCGCGGGCCCCGGCATCTCGCATGTTTGGTCGGGAGGTGTCTCGCTGCGTTTTCATTTGTAGAGTCGCCACGCCGTTTTGATTTAGCCCAAAATATTGAAAAAAGCTTCTATTGTTGTGTGATGAGATTTTGAGTTCGGAGGTCAGGTTACGCCTCGGAAAGAGAATAGCAAAGCTCACCCGAGTCGCCTCGTAAAAACGAGTCTTTCGGTACCCCTCTTTCTTTAAAAGTTCTCTGTGTGTGTATGTGCTTTTAAAAATGCATGATGTATATGATGTCTACATTGCATGCTATGTATTGAAATAAATTGAAATAGTAATGGAAGAAAGCCTTACCAATGTTGGTTCGTGTATGTCTTCCGCTTGAGAATAGTGTTTGAGTGTAAATAGTATTTCGGGATGGACCGGGATTGCTTCGGAGATGTACAGGTGTCTGCGGACAGAGCTTCGACATGCCTCAGGA
Source organism: Adenophora triphylla var. japonica (assembly GCA_022495995.1). Lineage (NCBI taxonomy): Eukaryota > Viridiplantae > Streptophyta > Magnoliopsida > Asterales > Campanulaceae > Adenophora > Adenophora triphylla. The sequence continues at coordinate 56,569 of JAFEMH010002451.1, forward strand.
GTGTCAGGTGCGTACTCGGGCAGAGTTTCGGCGTGCGTTGGGATCGTCGGGATTGTTGACTGGACTCGGGCAGAGGTTCGGCGTGCATCGGGATTGTCGGTTGTGCTCGGGCAGAGGTTCGACGTGCGTCGGGATGGACCGGGATGCCTCGGGATGGCTCGGGATGCCTCGGGATGGGCTGGAATGCCTCAGGATGGATCGGCAGGGCTTCGGGATGCCTCGGGAGTACCTCGGGGCAGTTTGGGAGCGTCTCGGGAGCGCTCGGAAGGGCTTCGGAGTACCACGAGGGGCCTCGGAATGCCCCAAAGGGAACCGAAAGGGACCGAGATTGCCTCGAAGGATCATAGAGGGGTGCCTGAAGGCTGGGGGGAGAGAGGAGAGAAGGGAGGTGTGAGAAAAATGAGAGGGGGAGCCCTCTATTTATAGGGGGGTCAGATTCTGGCAAAGTGTGTCGCGCTACATAGTCTGCCATTACCACTTTTTTGGTTTTCCTGGATTTAAGGAAATATCGTGGACTTTAAGAGGATTTTGTAATTATGATGTCTGGAAGCAAAGTGGTCCGCACGGACCACTCTTGCTTTTCCATATTTTCTAAAATTCCTAAAAAGTCATTTTGCACTTTTTCATCCCAGAAAGGCTCCCCTTGGTTTGGTTGGTAATTTTAGGGGTTTTTGAAGGCTACGGGTGTTCGAGATCACGTTTGTGTGAGTCTGCGATATTTTCCGTGTGTCGGATGGGGAGCGATCCAGATTGGGGTACTTACAGAAGCCCCTCGACGACGTCACTTACGGAGGAAGTGGGATCGTCGATAAGATAATGGTCCTGATCTGGATCGCGTGCTGGGAGAGGATGTGACCGTGTAGGTCGATTCGTGAGGACGTGGCAGTGTCCTGTTGTGATGTGACCGCTATGGTCGGCTGTGAGGACATGGTGATGTCCTACTGTATGACCGTTTAGGTCGGTTGGCTGGACCCTTTGATAGGATTCCTACGTATCCCTAGCGGGAATCAAGCCTGATCGTAGTTCGCGTGTGAGGTGATCTTAGGTAAAGGTGGGTAATCTTACTAAAAGATGGGTAATCTTACAAAAAGGTAGGTATTCTTACTAAAAGATGGGTAATCTTACTAAAAGATGGGTAATCTTACGAAAAGGTAGGTAATCTTACTAAAAGATGGGTAATCTTACTAAAAGATGGCTAATCTTACTAAAAGATAGTTTGTGGTGTAGGAGGACGTGTGATGTCCTCTTACTGAGGTTGTGTCGTCATGAGGACGTGTTATGTCCTCTGACTGAGGTGATGTTGTTATGATGACGTGCTTTGGAAATTTATATGGTCTTCCGGATCGGATAATTTAAAGCCTTCCGGGCTGCTGATAATAATTTGGGAGATTTATACGGTCCTCCGGATCGGGTAATTTAAAGCCTTCCGGGCTGCTGATAATGCTGGTGATGGTGAAATTGTGAGTGTGGAGGCGTTTGCGCCTTGGGATTCGTGTTTTGAAGGCGTTTGTGCCTTGGGGTTTGGGCTTACGATGACGGCCGGTGCTGGGGATATGTATTTCCGTACGGCCTTACATTGATGGCCGTTTTGACTTTTATGTTTTGCGTTTTGAAGGCGTTTGGGCCTTGGGGTTTGTTTTGCCGTTTAGTGGGAGAGATCCGGATTTACGATGACGGCCGGGAAAGGCGAGGAGTATCTAAGTTGAGTTTCTTTGAAGGTGTCTACACCCTAAGTGAGACTTTTTTGGGGGTGTCTACCCTATGTTGAGACTATTTTAAGGCGTCTGGACCTAAGTTGAGACTCCTTTATGGCGTCTGGAGCTAAGTGAGACTGTTTGGGGGTATCTACCCTAAGTTGAGAGATGGCTAATCTTACGAAAAGATGGGTCTTACTAAAAGATATGCTAATCTTACTAAAAGATGGGTCTTACTAAAAGATATGCTAATCTTACGAAAAAGTGGGTAATCTTTACTAAAAGATATCTACCCTATGTGAAGGATGGCTAATCTTACGAAAAGATTGGTAATCTTACTAAAAGATATGCTAATCTTACGAAAAGGTGGGTAATCTTTACTAAAAGATATCTATCCTATGTGAAGGATGGCTAATCTTACGAAAAGATTGGTAATCTTACTAAAAGATAGCTAATCTTACTAAAAGATGGGTAATCTTACTAAAATATATGTTAATCTTACGAAAATGTGGGTAATCTTTCTAAAAGATATCTACCCTATGTGAAGGATGACCAATCTACCAAAAGATTGGTAATCTTACCAAAAGATTGGTAATCTTACTAAAAGATAGCTAATCTTACTAAAAGATGGGTAATCTTACTAAAAGATATGCTAATGTTACGAAAAGGTGGGTAATCTTTCTAAAAGATATCTACCCTATGTGAAGGATGATCAATCTTACCAAAGGAATGGTAATCTTACTAAAAGATATGAGATATCTATTAGGGAGACAGGGGGACGTATCTCACTACGAGGTAACAGAGAAAATAATTAAAGACATAAGTATGATTTTTTCATACCTTTGTTGTGTTTACCTGCAGGAGGAAGGGCCTTTGTGAGGAGGAAAGTTGAGGAGGACGGGGTGGCGCCTCTTGCTGAGATAATGAGGACGTAGTAGCGCCTCTGCTGAAAAGATGAGGACGTGGGGCGCCTCTGACCGGGTTGTTGAAGTGTTTGAGGTCGTGGGGCTCCTCTGACCGAGTTGTTGAAGTGTTTGAGGACGTGGGGCGCCTCTGACCGATTTTTGATGGTGTATTTTGTATGTGCCGCGTGAGAACGGGCTTTTGTTGTTAAATGTGTTGTGTAGGGACGGGCTTTGTGTGAAAGTGTGTGCCGTGTAGGGACGGACTTTGTGTGAAGGTGTGTGCCGTGTAGGGACGGACTTTGTGTGAAGGTGTGTGCCGTGTAGGGATGGACTTTGTGTGAAAGTGTGTACCGTGTAGGGACGGACTTTGTGTGAAAGTGTGAATGACATGTGACACTTTTCTGTTTATTACTGATATGTCTTGCATTTGTAGTTTATTGACATACCTTTACTGTGTTTTACCTGTAGGAGGAGGCGCCTTTGCGAGAAGGAAGTTGAGGACGCCGCAGGTGCTGGCTAAGGAGTGGAGGGATGGCTCGCCTCTTTTTTTCTTCTTCGTTCTTACTTCTGCAGACTATTCGGAGTATTCGGCCGACGAAGGTGCTAAGCTCACCGAGGATGATGAGGTGGCTGGCGGAGGCGCCGAGATGTGGGAGTCGTGACCAGGTGGTGTTGCTGATGACTCAGAGTAGGACTCTTTTTTTTATTTTCTGTGCATGTTAGTGAGGAGTGCAACAAAATATTTGTATTTATATGCACAATGTATTCACATGTAATGAACTCTTTTATTTTTGCTTTAGGGGTTGTTTCTACTCCCTTTTTGTATGTTCTGTGCATGTCGCACGAGCTTGAAATGTTTGTGGTTAGTGTATGGTGGCCGGAAATGGCTTTGGTAAGGCTTTTGAGCAGTTGGGGGCTGAAGCAGCTTTGACAGTTTCATGAGCGACGGCGGGAGTGATGTCTCCTGGAACGTGTTTGTTGGATGTGGTAGGCCATTACCGGGCCGGTGAGGACATCGTTCCCTTAGTTTTCGGGGGAGACTTTCCACGGCATGGATCGCCTGGCGATGGGGGACCGGTTCATGTGTGGGGGAAGCCCCTGCTTTGGTCACTTTGTGGTTGCGAGAGAGGCTTCAAGCAATGCCTGTGCTTCTGACATCCTTCAGTCCTTGGACGTTTGCTCACCGGCCTCTTCTCTTGGATATGGTCCAGTCCACTTGGGAAAGGTGGATGGCTCGAATTGGCACGCATCACCTCCGTTGGTGGGTTCCTCATTGGAGGATTGAGACTAGGAGGGCCTTTCAGGAAGGTTCCTATGTTGTCAGGGTTCCGGGATGAGGCAGAAGCCTTTGCTGGGCTGGAGTGACATGGCTACAACCTTAGGAGTGCAGAAACTTGGGTCAACCCTCGAGATATCACGGGAGACGCTTTGTTTGGCTACGGGACTCGAGTTGAAAGACTGGCGGGGAGAGGTCCCCTTTTGCAGACTCGTAGGGAGGAGATCCGAGCCGAGGCACGGGCGAACGATGCTCTAAGAGCGAATGGTTTGTTTGACACGACGAGGAGGACTCCTGATCTCGAAATGAGGGAGACAGAACTCGCTCATGTGGAATGAAAGAAGACTCGTTGGGGACGAGGGAAGAAAGGAAAGAATGATGAAGGGACGAGTGCGAGTAGCATGGAATGACCTTCTGAAACACTGAGTATACATTCACTGTCATTTGCAGACACATTAATTGTTAAATGTTTTAAGTTGTCTTTTAGCATGTTGTGAATCGGGAGTAGACCGTGCTTGAACTCATCAAGAAGTGTTTTAACTGTGATGATTTGTGATTTACTTTTAAAGCTTTGTCGAGACGCAAAATCTCTTGCTTGCTTCTTGTCTGAGCCTTGATGGCGTCCAACTTCTGGTGTTTTGTGTATTCCTTAGACCGAACCAATGAAGGCTGCCTACGTTCCCCTTGAGGGGCTCAGGTCTCCGTAGTTCGACTCTCTTTTGTGGGAAAAATGACTTGTAATGTACACTCGCAAGGGCGTATTTATTTTTGAAAAGGTGGGAACGGGTCCCCTTTTGTGTGAATGCCTTATTTGACGTAGGCACAAAAAACATGCTTATGGGTTTGACTCTTTTGAGAGAGTATGAGCACTGAAAAGCTTGTAAAAGTGTATGGAAGCCCTTGCTGACAGAAAATCAATGTTTAGCTCTATTTTCCTATTTTGTAGAAAAAAAGACTTGTCGAGACATCTGAAAACTTGATTTGTTCACAATGATCACATGTTTGCCTAAAACCCTTTGTTGATGTTCGGGTTGTTCAACAATTAAACTTGATATGATTGATTAATCATGGGGATAAAATCAATCGCTATCAAGGATCGAGTTGGTCTGGTGTGAAAAAAGGTTTGTGTATAGGAGAGGTCATTGGTGAGACCGAGTTTGTGGATTTGTATGTGTTTATGACCGGACCATTTCTGGTTGCCTACGTTCCCCTTGAGGGGCTCAGGTCGACGTAGTTCGGGGCCGAACCGTGTTTGGCTTTGGGGCAAGGGTAATGAATATTTGTGCGGCCCTTGGCGAAAAGGCTCGAATGGTTGAATGATGAGGCGAGGGCCTTGAGGTGATTCCTTGACATGTCGTATTTGATGGCAGTTTCAATTAATCCATTGCTTCTTGATCGTTGCTCTCTCGGGGAGAGGAAGAATTTGAATATCGCTTAAGGACTTATGATGCGTTCTTGCCTTCACCTTCATCTATTGACCTTCTGACTGGCGGTGCTGGGTCCTTAGCTCTTTTTTTTTTTTGAAGCTCCTGCTTGAGTTTTTTCTCTCTTTTTTTTTTGAAGCTTTTGCTTGAGTTTTTTTTTTTTTTGAAGCATATGAGGGCGAAGGCAAGACCCTGCTTGAACTTTCTTGATGCGCACGAGGGCGAAGGCAAGCCCCTAGGTTATTATCGACATGGGGTCAATCTTTTAATGCTGAGTGACCTTTTGTTGTCCTTTGATGTTGCCGCCGTCGTTGACTTGGTCAAGGTGATGGTGGGACATGTTTTGGAAAGTGTATGGCTTGATGGAGGCCTTTGTGTGGGGTATGGTAAGGTGTATGTGGAGATATCGATTGACTTTCTCACACCAATTAATCAAGCCAAAATCTAGGGAGAAACGTGTTTCTCCATAATTTATGGAGAAACGGGTTTTTTCCATAAAACTCAACCCCCCAACCTCAATCTCCATCGCCAGTCTATGCTCGCTACCTCAAAATTGCCATCGTCGTCATCCCTGTTTCCAGATCTCCAAACTCTCCCTCTCCGGCCGGCGACCTCACCCAAACCGGTTCCTCCTCCCTAAATCTCCATCTCTACCCAAACACCGATCTAATTCCCTCTTAAATCCCTCTTCACCAGTCTCCGTCTTTCTAAACCATTCGCCGGAAAACTCAACCCCCCCAACCTCAATCTCCATCGCCAGTCTCTGCTCGCTACCTCAAAATTGCCATCGTCGTCATCCCTGTTTCCAGATCTCTATTTTGGTGGAATATGATTCGGGTTTGGATATGTTGGGTGGATTTGGTTCTAATGAGATTGATTTTGAGTGAATTCTGAAATTCTGGATATCAACATTCAATGTTCTGGATATCCAGAACCTTTTGAAAGGATATCCAGAACCTTTTGAAAGGATATCCAGAAATTTTGTATTGGCCATGTGTAGCGTTGTGAGAAGAATTTTATCTTTTAGAGTCGCCACCTATATTATTCATTTGGAAACATAGGAAAACCATTTTGAAAAGAGATTTGAGTTTGTGGCTTAGGTTATGGAATGGGTAGGTCGAGGAGCATCCATTCCACCCGATCCGAAGATCGGTCTTGTTAAAGAAAAGAGAGGTTTTCAATCTTTACAATATATAGAATTAAAGAAAACAAGTAAACCCTAATTAATTTCTTGATTAGGAATGTCGGATTGTATACTTCGAGATCGCCTTCATCGATTGAAGGGACTCTAGGCCAATCCTTTTGATGGGATTACACCACTCTAAAAGTCAATAGAGAGATTGAGAAGAAGAAGAGAAATAGAGGATTTTACCTTGGGTTTAGGGAGTAATTGATTTAGAACGTGGTTCTAAAATGTCTTCTCGATCGAGAAGCGATTCGGGCAGAGTTTCGACTCAATATGAGAGCCAAATCTTGATGCGGACAGAGCTTCGCCTTGATGCTAGGCTTGGGCCTTGATGTTCGTCAATCAACGTGGTTGAAGGACGAATTTAGGAGTTGTTTGTGAGTGATTTGAAGGAATCTTTCGTGGAGAGAAACCAACAAATTGTGTGTGTTGTGTGGAATTCTGGCCCTTTGAAACAGTGGAAGTCACCAAGTATTTATAGGGGTTTAAGAGGTAGAGGTGGAGAGGTAAAACACTCCTAGGAAGCTTCCAGAACTCAAATTTGATTGGAGAACCGGATTAGATGAGGTTTATCAAGAAAAGAGGTTGAAACGGAGAAGGAGAGTGATTTCTGCACATCCTGTCGAGGAAATATCTCGCGCGAGATATGATATCTCGTGCGAGATAACTAGTCTGATGACTATTTTGTCCTCTTCAGTTGTTCCGTTAGTCAGTTAGGTCCAAAACTAACGAGGTTAGTTAGAAACTTAACGAAAACATGACGAAACTGATATGCTTTCATCAAAACATAAAAGAGAGACGAAGAGTAGTGTAATCATGAATTATTGGTTCAGAATGGGGTTTCTACAGAGCCCCTCGGCGACAGGTCTTATGAAAGAAGAAGTGTCGTCGATAGAAAAGACACATTCTGAACATTGGGATGGTCGTGCCGCACGGCTGCCTACGTTTCTCTAAGAGAGAATCAGACCAAACGTAGTTCGACTTCAAAACACTAAAAAGGATATTTTAGGTATTTTGAAAAGAATTTTTGAAAATCGAAGAGGGATTTTTTTTTGAAAAGGTAAAATCATACTGAGGAATCAAAAGGCTTGACCCAATTCTGAAGATACCTGTTTGTTGATGAAGTTGTTGAAGTGCGCCGCCCGAGGTTACTGACGTTGCCATTGTTGCCGAGGTCACGGACTTTGTTGTCGTTGCTGCCATCACAGACTTTGTTGATGCTGAAGTCACAGACTTGAAGTTTGCTGCCGTCACAGACTTTGAAGTTGTTGCCGAGGTCACGGACTTGAAGTTTGCTGCCATCACAGACTTTGAAGTTGATATCGCCGAGGTCACGGACTTGAGGTTTGCTGCCGTCACAGACTTTGTTGATGCTGCTGAGGTCACAAACTTGAAGTTTGCTGCGGTCGCAGACTTTTTTGATGTTGCCGAGGTCACGGACTTTGAAGTTTGCTGCGGTCGCAGACTTTTTTTGATGTTGCCGAGGTCACGGACTTGAAGTTTGCTGCCATCACAGACTTTGTTGATGTTGCCGAGGTCACGGACTTGAAGTTGCTGCCATCACAGACTTTGAAGTTGTCGCCGAGGTCACGGACTTGAAGTTGTCGGTTGAGGTAGAGGTTCTGTCGGCCCCTGTAATGCAAGGATATATGCATGATGGTCTCCGATAGACCCGAATGATTCTTACCTTTTTGTACCAGTCAGCACATGAAGATTCCAAGTAGATTTTCCAGATTTTTGTTGTTCAACTAGACTTACGTGGTGGTGCTCACGCCTGTTCGTGTAAATGGCCGGTCGGACATTTTGGTGGTGAGTTTATGTATGAGTGTATGGTATACGGAAATGTAGGGACATTTGTATGGGTTTATATTTGAGATGGGTGAGTTGTATGAGTGAACTTGTGTTTGACAAGTTGGGACCAAATCAGGTTTATGCAGAATCTGTTGCTAGTCAGCAAGGCTGAATTGTTATAGAATTTCGTTCGATGAGTATCCTTGTGTGAACACATCTAGGTTTGTTGAGAATTTTCATTCTTACTTCTCCTTGAGTCGTGTCTCTAGGAGGCAAACGACTACACATCTGTCGACTGTCGTAATGGCTTTATGTCTAAGGCCCTTTGGCGTCTTAAGCCCCAAATTGCTTGCAAGTGGTAGATGACTTTGTGAACATGCTTCTGAAGCTGCTCTCTTGATTTGAAGATGATCGAAGAAGACTCTCCTTGTTGATTTGATTTGAAGAAGATCGAATGATGCTCGATGAAGAAGGTTGAAGAATACTCTCCCTTTGACCTTTGATTTTTTTTTCTTAGTGCGCACCCTGGTTTTTGCCTAGACCGCCCTTTCGGGTTTTCAATCTAGCGGGCATCTCTTTTGCGTCTTTTTTTTTTTCATTTTTTTTGAATAGTATGTAACTCGAAGAGAACTCAGAGGAGAGAATCTTATTGAGGAGAGAGAGATGAGATCTCAATTCAGTTGAGGAGAGACGGACTCTATTCTTTGGAAGGTGATCCAAGCATTGACTCTTTGGAGAGGTGAATTTTATAATGATGAGAGTGAGAAGCAAAGAGGAAAGCCCCTAATGCAGATTTGATTATTTTGAAGAGTTTGAAGTATAGATTGACTGGGGGAGGAGAGGTTAGGAAGCCCCAATTTTGATGCTTGGATATTAAGAATGTGTATGAGAGCGGCTAACAGGAAGCCCCTAGACTCAATAAGAAACGCTACTTGGCTCAAGGATCTAGAAAAGTTGTTCTACCTTTTAATGAACCGTGCATCATCTAGAAGTTTCTAAATAAGATTGAGAAGAAAGCCAATCATTAGTATGACTTAAGGGTAAACATTTTTTTTTGATACTGAAAGTCTTCTTCACTTGATGTAGGAGGATATTGAGGAATCCTCTTTTCTTTTGTCGATATCTCTTGACTCCTCTTCTTTGTGGGAGAGTCCTTCTTGCCTTTATTGAAATTCCATCCTTGTTGTGGGGCGATGAAGGCTTGAGAGTTTTTTTTTTTTGATGCTCTATTTTTGCCTAGGACGATTTGAGGAGTTTCGACCTAGCGAGCTTTTCATTTATTTTTGTACTCTCAAAGCCTTGAGTTGAGTAGCCCCACTCTTCTTGGGATGAAGGTTGATAGCAGTGCCTTTGGCTTCCTTCGTTTGTTGACCTTTGACTTTCAGTAGGGGTAATGTTTAGCCCTTAAGCTTCCTAAGGACAAATTTCTTCTTAAACTCGCTTAGAAGTCTCTATTTTTCGCGATGATTTTGGAAATGGAGGGTCCATTATTTTGCATGAATTAAATGATAATTATGAGATAGAACAACCTTAGGGAAAGTGTTTAGGAAAAGAAATTACTTTAATTTATTGAGAAATTTAAGAACAGACTCGATAGTTTAGAAGACACAAACTAGAGGAGGTGAGAAGTACTAGATAGACAGAACGACTCTTCGAGTTCATACTAGGAAATTTAAAACCTAATCTACTTCTATCAAAGGAGAAAGGGAGAGGATAGTTGTAGCCCCAAAGTGGTAAGTGTTGATTTCTTCTCGGAGCTTCATCTTCTTCATGGAGTACGAGGGAGGGGATTGGTAATGACGTTGGGACGTTCTAGATCTCCATTTTCAAAGAGGTCTTGGATGATGTCCTTCAAGTGGTGGCAGGAGTTGGTGTCGTGGCCGGTGAAGTTGTGATACTTGCAGAATAAGTGATGAGCATGATTTGGACCCATATCCTTAGGAGGACCACCTTTCCTTGGTTTGATCATTTCATTCTGGACGAGCACATCGAAGAGTTCTTCTTGAGTGATTCCTTAAATTTTGTCGTAGTGCCTCTTTTTCTTTTCGGGAGGAGGGACAACAGAATACTTTCCGGTGTTGGAGCGGTTGACTGCAATGGCATTGACTGAAGCATCCTTACTTGTAGCGGAAAGTACTTTCCTTCTTTTTGCTTTTTAGGAAGTCGTCAACCCTAATTCCGGACTCGAGGAGTTCATTGAAACTAGGAAAGTAATTACCGGCGAGCTTCTCTTGAAATTCATCACGGAGGCATTGAAGGAAGATGTGGATTTGCTCTTTGAGAGTAGGTCTTTCGACGATTTCAGTGAGCTTGAGTCTCCATCTTCTAGAAAATTCAGCAAAGGACTCATTTGCATGTTGTTTGGTTTGTTCAAGATCCCTCCTAGTAGGGCGATAAGTGGAGTTATCTTCAAACTGCCTTTGGAAGACTAAACATGCGGATGACCAATCAAGTCTTGTAGTCGTAGGAAGAGACATGTACCAATCCCTTGCAGCACCCTCTAAAGTTTGAGGAAAGCATTGGGCCAAGATCGTGTTGTCAACACCCATTGGAAGCATAGCCCAAGTGTAGGTCTCAACATGAGCTCGAGGACAGGTAGTACCATTGAACTTGGCGATATCGGGTGTCTTGTACTTGCGAGGAAACTTGGTGATTGATTGTTGAAGCGCATCAGGATCAAATGGAACGAATGACCCTTTGGAAGTGTCAAGAGTCGCAAGCTTCTTTTCGAGATAGTTCTTAGTAACATGGTCACCAAGTTTAGTAGTTTCACCACTGCCTTCTTTCTTGGTTTTAGCACCCTTGGAGGTATGTTCCTCATCATCGGAGGAGGATGAGGAAGAGGAGGAATCGGATTCTTCCTTTTTCTTGCTTGACTTCTTGGTTTTTCTATTCACTTTGGTGTAGGATTCCTCTTCATCGGAGGAGGATTCCACTTTCTGCTTTTGCTTTCTGCCTTTCTTGACTTTCATGTCGTTGAGCTCTTTCATGAGGGCAGCCATTTGGGTGTTTTGCTCGTCGATTTGCTTACTTTGTTCATCCATCTTAAGCAGGGCTTGAATGAGTTGGGCCTTAGCTTCGTTGATATCGGCCTCGGTGGTAGAAGGAGAAGCAGACATCGTGTCGAGCTTTCGCGGTGGACCTAGACGTGTAGCAACCGTGTTAAACCATGATCGAGTCTCAACAAGTCGGCTGAATAGGGTGTATGAAGGCTTTGAAGGTTTGAAGGTTTGAAGGTTTTGGCCAAAACACGAAAAGACCGAACACTTATCTCGTACGAGACAAGTAGTCTCGCGCGAGACTTCACCACGGAAAGTCACAATTTTTTGATTTTAATCCTAATTTTGGTCGGACAGAAAATCCGTTTTGGGGGTTCCTAACATTCAGAATCCAAACCTAAGGACCTAGGGATCGGAGTAATCTCAAGTAACATCAAGTTTTGTGCAAAATATGGTGAGAAATTTTTATCTTTAGGGACAAATCCGAAGGGACAACCGTAGGGACATTTCCGAAGGGACAATTCCGAAGCGACAATTCTTTGATTTCTTTTCCATGGATTGTTGCACAAAACAAGATCTTGACAAGGAATTACAAAGACTTCAAGATCAAACCGACCGGTCAAGGAGTGTCTTAAAAAGTCAATCTACATGATATGTGGTGATGCAGGGCTGGAAGGCTAGGCTCCCCGCGATATGACAATCTAGATGGATTGAATACGCGGAGTGGGATGATCCAACTTCCGAGAGACCGGCGACTAGGTGGTTACCGTCATCCGTCCTTAGTGTGGGTCCCGGGTTTATAGAGGGTATGTAGTGCAATGACAGTTATAATATGAGTGCGCGTGTGTGAGAGTCAATCTAGGTGATAGAGTAAAATAGAAAGTTTTTTTTTTTTTGAAAACTAAAGAAAAACAGATAGTGGCCGCACCAAGTGGTTGCCTACGTTTCTCCCAAATTTGGGGAGACTCAGGCCGTCGTAGTTCCACATAAAGAGAGAGAAAGAGAGATAAATAATTCAATTTACAACTCCCGAATCCCCAATGGACCGGACTTTAATTAAATAAAACCCAATCGCACGCAGTTTATAAATAATAATCAATTATTTAAAGGAAACGAAGGTTCGAGTTCTACACCTTAAGGGAGGCCTTAAGATGCTGGAACTCTGCAGATAGTGAATTTTGGGATCCCCCTTGCACGTTCGGCTCTTGTCTTGGATTATGAGATGAACGGGAGAAACCAGAAAGCAACCAGATTGCCGAGGCGATATCTCGCGCGAGATATGATACCTCGCCGCGAGACATGCCTCATCTGAGAGCAGAAAATTCGAATTTATAATTTTTTTTTTTTTGAAAACCTCTCTTTTAATTTTGACGCAAGTTTAAGCCTCTTAATTTTAAGTCCCCAGCGGAGTCGCCACTGTAGCGTTGTGAGAAGAATTTTATCTTTTAGAGTCGCCACCTATATTATTCGTTTGGAAACATAGGAAAACCATTTTGAAAAGAGATTTGAGTTCGGGGCTTAGGTTATGGAATGGGTAGGTCGAGGAGCATCCATTCCACCCGATCCGAAGATCGGTCTTGCTAAAGAAAAGAGAGGTTTTCAATCTTTACAATATATATAATTAAAGAAAACAAGTAAACCCTAATTAATTTCTTGATTAGGAATGTCGGATTGTATGCTTCGAGATCGCCTTCATCGATTGAAGGGACTCTAGGCCAATCCTTTTGATGAATTTACACCACTCTAAAAGTCAATAGAGAGATTGAGAAGAAGAAGAGAAATAGAGGATTTTACCTTGGGTTTAGGGAGTAATTGATTTAGAACGTGGTTCTAAAATGTCTTCTCGATCGAGAAGCTATTCGGGCAGAGTTTCGACTCAATATGAGAGCCAAATCTTGATGCGGACAGAGCTTCGCCTTGATGCTAGGCTTGAGCCTTGATGTTCGTCAATCAACGTGGTTGAAGGACGAATTTAGGAGTTGTTTGTGAGTGATTTGAAGGAATCTTTCGTGGAGAGAAACCAACAAATTGTGTGTGTTGTGTGGAATTTTGGCCCTTTGAAACAGTGGAAGACACCAAGTATTTATAGGGGTTTAAGAGGTAGAGGTGGAGAGGTAAAACACTCCTAGGAAGCTTCCAGAACTCAAATTTGATTGGAGAACTGGATTAGATGAGGTTTATCAAGAAAAGGGGTTGAAACGGAGAAGGAGAGTGATTTCTGCACATCCTGTCGAGGGGATATCTCGCGCGAGATATGGTATCTCGTGCGAGATAACTAGTCTGATGACTATTTTGTCCTCTTCAGTTGTTCCGTTAGTCAGTTAGGTCCAAAACTAACGAGGTTAGTTAGAAACTTAACGAAAACATGACGAAACTGATATGCTTTCATCAAAACATAAAAGAGAGACGAAGAGTAGTGTAATCATGAATTATTGGTTCAGAATGGGGTGTCTACACCATGACCTTTTGAAAGGATATCCAGAACCTTTTGAAAGGCTTCTGGATATCAATATTAAATGTTCTGGATATCCAGAACTCTTTGAAAGTGATATCCAGAATCTATTTAAGTTGATATCCAGAAAGTTGGTATGTGCTGGTCCCATTCTAACATAACTTCTGGATATCATGATCAAAGGGTTCTGGATATTCAGAACCTTTGAGACTGATATCCAGAACCTTTGGAAAAACACGTTTCTCCATAACTTATGGAGAAACGCATTTCTCCGGAGACCTACTCATTAATCAAAGCATTAATCATTTATGGAATTACTTTGTTGAGCAATGCAAGTGATAACATAGAACAAAATCATTTCATTAAATGTAATGTGGGGTGCAAAATAATGTCTCAAGTCTAGCAAGGAAAGAAAAAAAACTTGCGTATGAAAAATTGAAGACTTAATTACAATGTCCGAGGATGACTTGATTGAATGAAAAAATTACTAGAACCTACGAGGTTTGACTGTATGATTTTTTTTATTTTTTTTTAGAGTGTAGGGGGAAGAAGAAGACTCGATAATCTTTAGGCGAAATATCGACGGAGAATTCTCCGATTTGCGTCTTTATAGGCTCTTCAGCTAGACATGTCCAAACGGTTCCGGTTCCGGTTCCCGATTTCGGAACCGCCGGTTCCCGGTTCCCAAATAGCCGGAACCGTATTCGAACCATATTAATCCGGTTCCCGGTTCCCGGTTCTATCCGCCGGTTCCGGTTCCAACGGTTCCACCGGTTCCATCACCATCTAATTTTTTTTTTTAAATCCAAACCTCTTAAGACAGTAAAAACGCTAACTAATCTGTTTTTTTTTCACTTGGGGAGTATGTTTTTGGAAAGAATGAGAAGTGGACAAAATTTGGTTAGTTTATTATTAAAGATAGAATAAAAATTCTAACAATATTTTTAGAATTTAAATAAAACAACACTACACTACAAGTACAAATACTAAATAAATGCTAAATATTACATTTAACTTACATTGAGTTTCGGTTCCCGGTTTCGGTTCCCGGTTTCGGTTCCCGGTTCCGCCGGTTCCTCGGTTCCCAATATGGTGGATTCGTATTTGAACCGTTTCAATCCGGTTCCCGGTTACGTTCGGTTCCCGGTTTCGGCGGTTTCTAGTTCTCGCCGGTTCCCGGTTCCGGTTCTACCCGCCGGTTCCGTCGGTTCCCGGTTCTATTTGGACATGTCTATCTTCAGCAGTCCCCAAATTCATTTTGGTTAGAACCTTCTCGGCAGCTTGGGCCCGATTTTCCTCTCGTTTGACAACATGCTTAAAGATTGGTTAATGTATTGTTCATTAATGTGTATGCGTCTTTATCAATTGAATTATTATTAACTGTTTTGATTAGTTAATTTATCATTTGTTAAAGTGGCAATGAGGGGATACTCAGAAAGGACGAACTTTTAATCAAAGCATAAGGAAGCGCAGTTTTTGTTACAAACGCATAATCTTTAGGCATAAGACCGTTAGATGACTCAAGAGACTCGAACTTAAAAACAACAAACTCTAGATGTTTTTCGAAGCTAGACTCTAAGAGACGAGGGGTTAGATCAAGCTTCTCGATCATTATATCTGGGGAACGGATTTCAGAGTGTATTGGGGCAGCAGGGGCGCTCTAACTTTCCTTCTTCAATCAATCCTTGAATTTCTTTCCTCAAAACTGTGCAGTTGTCGGTTACATGACTGTGGTATTTGTGAAAAGCACAATGCTTGGTTACATCTCAGTTAGCATTGGGGAATTTGGGCTGGTAATTTTCCATAGGTTCGAGGAGACCTTGCTTCACTACACAATCGAATACCTTGCTCAAGGGCATCCCAAAATTATCATAATGTTGTCGTTGTCTCGGGAGACCACCCTTTCTTTGTAGTGCTCCATTCTGAATATAATGGACTGCTCGGGCAACCTCCCTCACTTTGCTTGGGGCAGATATTGGATTGGGCGGGGCTGGACTGACCACCGTTTTTTGCATGCTCAGTGTTTTCTCAAACTTGGTCCCAGCGTTGACCATGGCCCGAAGATCAGGATAGAAGTGGTGACTGATCAGGGCCCTCAGGGATGGATTGAGGCAGAAATAGAAGATGTCCATTTGCTTTTCTTTGGAAAGTGGATCCATTATCTCACTTAGTTTCCAGTTCCATCTCTTGTAGAATTCACCTACAGGCTCGTCATCCTTTTGTTCGGTGGCTTGCAGGTCATGGCGATTGGTTTCCCATTCAAGGTTGGCGCGGTACTTCTCCAAGAAGATTTCGCTGATTTGATCCCAGGTGGAGCGATTTTCCGCCTTCACGTTGAGGAACCACCTTAATGCCGTGGATTTGAAGGAATGCTGGAAGTGATCAGCCATTTGCTGTAGGGTTGCCCCTTTGGCTCTCATACCTAAGACGTAGGTGTCGATGTGGGTCTTTGGGCATTCGGTCCCATCGAAATTTTCCATCTCTGGCATTCTGAATTTTGGAGGGAGTGGGACTACCTTGCTCGTATCCGTGGGCATGAGGGAGTCCTTCCGAGAGTTGGCCAGTTTGCCTTGCATGTTCTTCATCTGTTCGACTAACCAAGCCATGTGAGGGTCACTAGGCTGAGGCAAGCTGCCGTTTTCTGGGATGGAAACTGAAGACCGAGGTGGATTGGCTGATGGGATCGCCATTCGGGAGTCTTGGGGAGGTAGTTGAGTGTATACCATCCCGTATCCTGGATTGTTAAAATTGAGGGCGTGATTGCCCGGACTGCTAGGGTTGTGTTTGGGAACTAGGGAAATGTTTCATTAGCCCCAAGTGGCCGTCCAGTGGGTGGAAGGTTTGAAATGTCGGGATAACCGCTTGGGATGTCTGTCCCTGGTAAGCATGGGGATTTCAAGTTATGGCTGCGAGGCTCGTATAGAGGCAGAGGATTGAATCCAGGGGGATATCAAGATGCATTGGGATCTGGGGGAGCATGCCCATATGTGTGCTGGTGATACTGAGCTTGTGGCGCAAGGCCAGGGGATTGATTGTGCCGCGGTTGGCAGATCGTGGTTGCTTGACTGAGGCCCAAGTGAAGCTTTGAGCGTGAGCTACTTTGCGTTGCCGGATTTTCGTAGCTTGGCGTAGGTGGGACCTGCTGATAGCTTTGGGAAACCGTGGGAGCAGGCATTTCTTCATCTTCTATGAGGACGAAGGTCCCATCCGTTTGGGGAACAGCGACGGTTCCGCGATGACGCATGATATCTACGATCCAGGCTTGCTGTTATTCTTGGCGTTTCTTGAGAGTTTCGAAGGCTTGCATCACCTCCTCCATTGTCTGGAGGTTTCTCAGTGGAGGGGTTCCGTTTCCCTCACTGGTATCTGTTGATCCCGCCATGGGGGAGTAGCGGACTGTTCAGACCGCTGAACCGGAAGGGCTGTCGGACCTTGTAACTTCGATACTGAAAAGGCGGCTCCCGGGTACTCTCAACCACTCTCGGTTCGCTAGAAGAGGTGACGGATAAGGTTTAGACATGGGAAGACCTTTTTGGATAAAGGGAGAAAGCTCATGTGACATGCAGTTTCCTTTTTTTATTTATGTTTTAATTTACTTAAAAAATGTTTTCTCAGAATCCTAAGTTGGTTGAAAAAGATTGCTCTTTTTTTCGCAACTATGCTAGATCCTGGGTCAGTAGAGACCATCTGTGCGGCTATAAGCCCCTCGTTTTGCACCTGTATTTCGACATCCCGGGGTGGAAAGCCCCGGGCGAGGGTCCTATAGGGCAAGCGATTTCCACCGGCCTAAAAGAAAAATTTGAACCTAAGGACTGAGCCTGTCATGTTCGTTTTAATGCGTCAGCCATGTAAATAGTGAGCAGAGCCGGCACCTGAGTCAAGATCGAGTTGAGAGTTCGGCATGACCTCTCTTTACCTTGATTGAGCAAGCGATCTGTGACGTTAGTCGTTGGCTAGGTCATATTGTCATGGCTGACGTATTAAAGGCTTGATGACATGGTGTCATGTCGGCTTGGATGTATATCCGGGACGGAGCATCGTCTGGGTGTAGCTTTGGAAATCAAGATCGGGTCAAGATTTTAGCATGACCTTTCATCGTCTTGCTTGCGCAAGGGATCTTGAGTTTCGAGCTTCGACCCAGAAAATGGCCGTCATGGGATATGTATCTAGGTTGTATGACACGGACTAGGTAAAAACCAACCGAGTCAGGACAGAGTTTGACGCAAGCGTGCATGATTTACACTGGATAGGATGGGATGTTTGGAATAATCCCGTGCACGTCCGAAAGACATCAGGAAGACCAATCGAACTGCAACTGAGACCACTCCGGGTTGAGGGTTGTAGTGTGCAGTGTACCGAGGTAGCAAGTGCATGTAGCGTGCGGTGTACCGAGGCAGCAGTGCGAGTAGTGTGCGGTCACTAAAATTCTTTTTCTGAGTAAAACAGAAATTTTTGAAGAATTTTTATACGTATGTACACTGATGTATTATGATGCATTTTTTTTTGTATTTTTTTTGAATAAAAATTTAAAGCACATGCACACACACACACAACAGTTAAAGAAGGGGTAAAATGAAAGTTTGACCCTCATCATTGTTTTTAAAAATCTTTTATTTTTTGTTTAAAAGTTTTTAAAACAAAATATCCCCAGCAGAGTGACCAACTGAAATTACCCGGATCCGGCTCGCGCGCGGGCCCCGGCATCTCGCATGTTTGGTCGGGAGGTGTCTCGCTGCGTTTTCGTTTGTAGAGTCGCCACGCCGTTTTGATTTAGCCAAAAACATTGAAAAAAGGCTTAGTTTAAAAATTGTTGTTGTGTGATGAGATTTTGAGTTCGGAGGTCAGGTTATGCCTCGGGAAGAGAATAGCAGAGCTCACCCGAGTCGCCTCGTAAAAATGAGTCTTTCGGTACCCCTCTTTCTTTAAAAGTTCTCTGTGTGTGTGTATGCGCTTTTAAAAATGCATGATGTATATGATGTCTACATTGTATGCTATGTATTGAAATAAATTGAAATAGTAATGGAAGGAAGCCTTACCAATATTGGTTCGTGCCTGTCTTTCGCTTGGGAATAGTGTTTGAGTGTGAATAGTGTTTCGGGACGGATCGGGATTGCTTCGGGGATGTACCGGTGTCTGTGGACAGAGCTTCGGCGTGCCTCGGGAGTGTCAGGTGTGTACTCGGGCAGAGTTTCGGCGTGCGTTGGGATCGTCGGGATTGTTGACTGGACTCGGACAGAGGTTCGGCGTGCGTCAGGATTGTCGGTTGTGCTCGGGCAGAGGTTTGGCGTGTGTCACGATGGAGTAGGATTCCTCGGGATGGATCGGAAGGGCTTCGGGATGCCTCGGGAGTGCCTCGGGGCAGCTCGGGAGCATCTCGAGAGCGCTCGGCAGGGCTTCGGAGTACCACGAGGGGCCTCGAAATGCCCCGAAGCGAACCGAAAGGAATCGGGATTGCCCCGAAGGGTCTTAGAGGGGTGCCTGAAGGCTGGAGGGAGAGAGGAGAGAAGGGAGGTGTGAGAAAAATGAGAGGGGGAGCCCTCTATTTATAAGGGTCAGATTCTGGCAAAGTGTGTCGCGCTACATAGTCTGACATTACCACTTTTTTGGTTTTCCTGGATTTAAGGGAATATCGTGGACTATAAGAGGATTTTGTAATTATGATGTCTGGAAGCAAAGTGGTCCGCACGGACCAGTCTTGCTTTTCCATATTTTCCAAAATTCCTAAAAAGTCATTTTGGACTTTTTTATCCCAGAAAGGCCCCCCCTTGGTTTGGTTGGTGGTTTTGGGGTTTTTGAAGGCTACGGGTGTTCGAGATCACGTTTGTGTGAGTCTGCGGTGTTTTTCGTGTGTCGGAAGGGGAGCGATCCAGATTGGGGTACTTACACTTCCCCTCACATTTTCTTCACACAAACTCCATTACCTATCTCTTAAATTTCTTTAACGAATTTCGTTAATTTCTTTAATTCTCAAGCTCAAATCATAATCCAAATTTTTTATTTTCATCCACTATCCATATTTCCACCCAATATCTTTATTTCATCTGCATTTCATATATTTTCATATTTTACATTATTAATATTCTTAATAACCTCACAAGCAAGAAGGGTAGAGGGCAAGGGCAATTTTTTCTCAAGCACCACCTCCACGATTTGTTGAAAATGAATGTGGTCAATTTTATGATATAAGACTTTCGGGGCAAAATAAAAATGAGTGGGAAGATTGGGAAGATGATGACGAAGTAGAACATCTTCCAAATTTTGTACCAGCACAAAATGTTGATAATCCAACTCTAACTAATCAAGAAAGTGATGACAATACTATGGAAGCCACAATGGGAGAGAGGCGTCGTAAAGCAAAAAACAATCCCCCTTCCGTTCCAAAAACCAATAAAATTGAATCCGAAGTATGAAGTATTCACGAAATTCTACAAAAAAAGCCCTCGTTGACGCGACGGGAAAGAATTTCAAAACAATATGCAACTTTTGTCCAATGAATAACAAACAAACATATGATTACTCTAACGGTGGTGAATACGGTACTTTGAAAAGGCATATAAGAAAAAAACACCCCGGGGAATATTGAATAGATACCACTCAAGCACAATTGCAAGGATTCGCACAATCTTTGGAAAATATTGGTACGTCTTTTCAAAATTCTTCTAATTTATTTACATATAATCATCTAAATCATAAAATAAAAATGACTAAATTTGTTTGCAAGCAATCTCTTACCAATAATTTTTCCAATAACGAAGACTATTAACATTTACTTAGATGTTGTTTTAATCTCGCCGCTAGCAAAGTAGCTCGTTGATGGATGTGGTTTTACCCACTCAAAAGATATATTTCCTAGCTTATTTTCTGCTCAAAACCTTGAAAATTTAATGTGTTTTGTTAGTGTTTTATAAGTTTAGGGGTTGAAGTGCAATTAGGCAAAAAATGGAGGATATAAGCTTGTTTTGAAAGTTCAGGGACCAAAGTGCAAAACTAGAAAAAGAAGGGACCAAAGTTAAATTAGGTGAAAACAAGGAGAAAAATTGATTAAATGAACTTCAAGAGCGAAAGTGCAATTATGTGGAAGCTTAAGGGCTGCATCAGCATGGCTGGCCAAGGCATGAGCATTTTGCAGCAGGTGGCCGCACAAAACTAGGAAGTGGTCGGCCAAGAGGAGGCTTGGCTGCACAAAAGAGGTCGAGGCATGGCCGCACCTGAAGGGCCAAAGGCCGAGCGATCACGCCGAAGGGCCGAGCGGCCACGCCATTTCGACAGAAAAACACGGTGACCGCGCGGCCAAGGATGGGGCTACCGCGCCCATGGCCGGCCAAGGGTTTCTAATGGAAATTAGTGTCGAATTTGGTCCGTCACAAGATTAAAAGGCAGTTTTCAATAGATTTTACTACATAATTTGTGACAGATTTCGACAGAATCCTAATTGGACTAGGATTTTGACATATTTTGGCTGTAAATTTAGAATCCCTCCTCCCTCCTACTATATAAAGAACCCATAAACTAGTTTGTGTATCCTCTCTTATCTCTTATAAATCTCTTATCTTTTAATCTCTTTTTTTCTCTTGTACAATATTAGATTAGGTTTTATTTATTGTGAATATTCAAGAATAAGGTTTATTTATTTTAATGGTATGTTAAGGCTAAGTATTTTATTCGTGTATTGAGGTAAGTAACAATTGAATCATTATGCTAGGGTTTTAATTCTTCCTATCTATTTCTCATTTTTGTTGTAAGAACCCAAAAATTTTTGGACTTTTAAATTAATTAATTTTATTAGGGAAAAATTAATTAATGAAATTAATTTTATTAATTGACTTCTAATAAATGGGCTATTAAAAGTTAAATGGAATGGGTTAAAGCAAGTGTGCTAGGTTTTGGGCTTGTGCAAGAGAAAGCCCAAGGAGGTTAATACCTACATTTAAATACCAAACCTTTCTAAAAATTTCTCATAATTTTCAGCAATTATCAAAGCAAAAGAAAAAAAAAAAAAAAACTTAAAAACCCTAGTCTAGGCGGCCGCCGGAACTGCTGGGGGAGGAGGAGCAGCCGTGGTTGGTTCTTTTGGGCAATCTTTCTTCACCAAAATTAAGGTAATGTCAAACCCTAACTTCTCTCTTTCGCTTCATTCAATTCGGAGCATTAGGGAATTAGTTATGATTTTTTATAAGATTTAAAATTTTATTGTTCTTGGATGATTTTTGCAAGCTTTTAAATGTTAAATCTTGAGGTTAAATGAATTGTTTGAGGATTAAAATGATGGGGATTGAGTGTTACAATAATATGTTCATAACCCTAATCTGTTCTTGAAATTAGAATAGAAAGAATATAGATTTAATTAATTAAGGTGTTAATGGATGATTGATTAAAAAGGTGAATTAATTCAATTATTAGGTTAATGTTAAAAAATAAAAGGGAAAGAAAAATCAAAACCATGAGATGGGAACCTGTTATGGTCGGCTGAAACCCTAGGCCTAATTAGGTGTGTTTTGGTTTAATTAATTAAGCTTTTGGTTAAGTTTAAAAGACTACAGTTAAGTTTCTAACTGAAAAAGGACTAGGTTGAATAGTTTTAAGCTGAAACCGTTAAAATTCTAACTATTCAGTCAGGAATTTGATGGAGAACTTAACTGAAGGATTAAATTGTAAAGTTTAAAGCTGCAGAAGGACCATTCTGTCATTAATTGAAAGTCAAGGGACTAATTCGTAATTATTTAAAAGTTGAGGGACTAGTTTGCAAATATTTAAAAGTTGAGGGACTAGTTTGCAAATATTTAAAAGTTGAGGGACTAGTTTGCAAATATTTAAAAGTTGAGGGACTAATTTGCAAATATTTAGAAGTTGAAGGACTGTTTTGCAAATACCTAAAAGATGGAGGACCTTTAAGTAATTAACCAAAAGTAAAAGGACTTAAGTGAAAATCCTAAAAGAGGAAAGTTACCTTAAAGTCAAGAATTATGAAAAAGATGGAAAAGAGAACAATCCTAAATAAAAATCAAACCATAACTAGGGAATTACAAATTCAAGAATAAGAAAATTCCCAAATATGGAAAGTTTCCAAGAATAGAAACTTTTCAAACTTAGAAGATTACTAAATAAAGAAAGGGAGGAAGTTAAATTATAACGCATAAGGTTTAACTAAGTAGAAATAGTTAACGACAATGCGAGATACTAAGTTACTCTTACGTGGTTGTAGATACGCACGGGAAGAGCGGTTCAAGAAGCTAGCTAGACCAAGGTAAGGGATTACGTTCCTTTACTGTATTTGAATTCTTTTCCATTGGAAACTCTATACCTTCTTGATATAATTGAACTATCAAATGGCATGATAGTTATTTGTGAATAATCTGCGTATATTTAAACGTCACTTGGAAATATCTATATTTTGTGATAATGTTGTTGTTCACAGAATATCTGAAGTTTGAAACTTGTCATATGCATACCTGTACCTCTTTATGCTTTCTCGTTCTAGCATGTTTGTGGAATCACTTACTTTCTTAGAATGGACATGCCCAGTTAGAAAAGGCATTGTAAGAACTTGTCTAAGGACTTGTTCTTATTAGGGATTGCATGAGTGATCACATGCCTTCTCTCAGGAATTGTCTGATTACAAGGGCAATTCTAGACCCCGAGCATATATGTGTGACAGTACCGTATATGTTTCGACTCACACTAATGGCTTGATGAAGCTAGGTGTATTAATTGTACCTTTGGCATTGAGGTTATAATGTACGTTGGAATTGACGGAAATTGTATGAATCCCTTTGAATCGTAGTGCCATATTTCCTTGAAGAATATTTTAAATGGTGTCTTGACTGTATTGTACCACAGTCTATTATAAAGCTTAAGTAACCTATCCTTGTATGATATTATTGAAGTGTTCATTCTGGTCGTCTCTTCTTAGTACCCGAAGAGACATCGTATGAACTTACTGAGCATTCATTCGCTCACCCTTTCTCCCTTAAATTTTTCTTTCCAGGTTCTAAGTAGAAGGGAATTGGATTGGTCGCGAGAAGGGCGACGCTTGGTGAATAATTAGGATTATTGAACAATTAGTTATTTCATTTGGTTGTAAGTACATTAATGGCTAGTGTGGTTTTACTAGCTGAGACAATAAGTATTTATTTTCGCTTCCGCATTTATTAAGTATTTATGGTATTTAATGACATTTATGATGTAATAGGATTTTGGGGGTGGAAACCCTAATATTTGAAGTTATATTTAATGCCATTGAATGCTCATTTATGTATGGAAAATTAGGGGTGTTATGTTTCTACAAGGAGCGGAAATGCCACAACTGTGACAAGGTTGGACATCCAAAGTGGAAATGTCCTGAACCCAAGAAAGATGAACCAGCCTCGGGAGCCAGAGGAAATAACGGAGGAAATGGTGGAGGTCGTGGACGAGTGTTCACGATGACAGCAAAAGCAGCAAATGTAAACAATGATCTTGTGGCAGGTACACTCCAGTTAAATTCCCGCAATGTTTATGTGTTAATAGATACTGGAGCTACACATTCAGTGGTTAGTAAATGCATAGCTAAGAAGTTGAAATTACAACCCGAAGCCTTACAAGTACCTTTAGTGATAGATACACCTGCAAAAGAAGCTATACCTATCACCACAGTTTATAAGAATTGCACCTTGGGAGTAGGAGGCACTGAATTGAAAATTGAACTTATTGAATTAGACATGTCAGAGTTCGATGTGATCTTAGGAATGGATTGGTTAGCCATGAACCGTGCTAACGTTAATTGTTACGAGAAGATAATGACCTTTGTAGGGAAAGACAGTGAAGAGTGTAAATTCGTAGGTTCGGAACCAAGGAGCCAAGTAGGGTTGATAACTGCAATGAAGGCGCGAAAATTGTTAAGGAAAGGATGTGTGGGATTTCTAGCACATATTGGTGAGACCGAAGGAAAAGAAGTAACTATAGATCCCTTAGAGGTTGTTAAAGAATTTCGCGATGTATTTCCAGAAGATTTGCCGGGGATACCACCAGTGAGAGATGTTGAGTTCACAATAGACCTAGTGCCGGAAACGACACCCATTTCAAGGGCACCATATAGGATGGCTCCGACGGAATTAAAGGAGCTGAAGGAGCAATTATAAGAGTTGTTGGATAAGGGGTTGATTAGACCGAGCGTGTCGCCATAGGGTACGCCGGTGCTGTTTGTAAAGAAGAAGGATGGGTCTATGAGGTTGTGTATCGATTATAGGGAATTGAATAAAGTGACAGTAAGGAACCAGTACCCCTTACCAAGGATTGATGATCTGTTTGATCAACTGAAGGAGGCTTGTTACTTTTCAAAGATAGATCTTAGGTCTGGTTACCATCAGTTGAGGGTGAAGGATGAGGATGTGGCAAAGACAGCATTCAGAACACGATATGGGCATTACGAGTTTGTGGTTATGCCGTTTGGGTTGACTAATGCACCAGCTGCATTCATGGAATTGATGAATAGAATATTTCAAGAGTACCTAGATAGATGTGTGATAGTGTTTATTGATGATATTTTGGTGTACTCTAAAACCAAAGAAGAACATGCAGAACATTTGAAGTTAGTACTGGAAATTTTGAGAGGACAGAAATTATACGCCAAGTTTAAGAAGTGTGAATTTTGGTTAGAGAAGGTGACATTCTTGGGACATGTAGTGTCTAAGGAAGGAATTTCTGTAGATCCAACCAAGATAGAGGCAATAATGGATTGGGAAAGACCGACTACAGTGACCGAGATAAGAAGTTTTCTGGGTTTAGCTGGTTACTATAGAAGATTCGTAGAAGGATTTTCTAAGTTATCTGGACCGTTGACGAGGTTGACTCAAAAGGGAGTAAAGTTCATTTGGTCGGAGGAGTGTGAGAAAAGTTTTCAAGAATTGAAGAATAGGCTAGTGACTGCACCGATATTGACGTTACCGACAGGAACTGAAGGGTTTGTCATTTACAGTGACGCTTCACTGAAGGGATTAGGTTGTGTCCTGATGCAAAATGAGAAGGTTATAGCATATGCGTCTAGACAATTGAAGGTACATGAACGGAACTACCCTACCCATGATCTGGAGTTAGCTGCGGTAGTATTTGCATTAAAGATTTGGAGACACTACTTATATGGCGTGAAGTGCCAGATTTTTACCGACCATAAAAGCCTTAAGTACATCTTTACCCAGAAAGAGCTTAATATAAGACAAAGGAGGTGGCTAGAGTTACTAAAAGATTATGACTGTGAGATTTTGTATCATCCTGGGAAGGCTAATAAAGTGGCCGATGCGTTAAGTAGAAAGAACCACGGAATGTTAGCAACGTTGATCTCTAAGGGGGTAAGAGCATGGGAAGACATGGAGGATATGAGTCTAAGAGTGAGAGTTAGTGGGTATCTGGCTAAATTAACCCTACAACCTACGCTTTTGGGAAGGATAAAAGAAGCACAAGAGTTAGATGGGGAAAGAGAGGCCCTAGTCGGAAAAGGGCAAGGAAAAGATCTTCGCATAGGGGAAGATGGAATCTTGAGATACCAGGAAAGAATATGGGTGCCAAACAATGATGAGATTAAGAGAGAAATACTGAGAGAAGCTCACTGCTCAAAATTCTCCGTACATCCGGGAAGTACTAAAATGTATAGAGACTTGAGAGGATCGTTCTGGTGGAATAACATGAAGAATGATGTGGCAGAGTACGTGGCACGATGCTTGACCTGTCAGCAAGTGAAAAGTGAACATCAGAAACCGGCATGCTTACTACAATCATTACCAATTTCGGAGTGGAAGTGGGAGAACATTGCTATGGACTTTGTGAGTGGGTTACCGAAAACACAAAGGAAGCAAGATGCTATATGGGTCATTGTAGACAGATTGACGAAGTCGGCACATTTCCTAGCAATCAAGAAGACGGATTCGTTAGAAAAGCTGGCCAAACTATATATTGATGAGATAGTAAGGTTACATGGAATACCAGTCTCAATAGTGTCAGATAGAGATGCGCGGTTTACCTCAAAGTTTTGGAACAGTCTACAAGGGGCACTTGGGACAGAACTGACGATGAGTACGGCGTTTCACCCACAAACAGATGGGCAGTCGGAAAGGACCATCCAGACATTGGAGGACATGTTGAGGGCTACATCGTTAGATTGGCCAGGCTCGTGGGATGAACACTTACCGTTAGTGGAGTTTGCGTACAACAACAATTTTCACGCAAGCATTAGAATGGCTCCATACGAAGCACTATATGGAAGAAAATGTAGGTCGCCAGCTTGTTGGGACGAGGTTGGTGAGAGAAAGTTAAGTGGACCGGAATTAGTACAAGTCACTGCAGATAAAGTACAACAGATCCGCAAGTGGCTACAAACTGCACAAAGTAGACAGAAATCCTATGCAGACAACCGAAGGAGAGAATTGGAGTTTCAGTTGGGTGAACGAGTGTTCTTAAAGATCTCGCCAACAAAGGGAATCATGAGGTTCGGAATCAAAGGAAAGTTAAGTCCGCGATACGTGGGACCATTCGAGATTCTTGATAAGATTGGAGAAGTGGCCTATAGATTGGCTTTACCACCGGTTTTAGCTGGAGTACATGACGTGTTCCACGTCTCCATGCTAAGGAAGTATATTCACGATCCAAGTCACGTGATCGAGTACAAACAGCTGAGAGTCCGTGCTGATCTGACTTATGATGAAAGGCCGATCAGGATCGTCGACAGAAAAGACGAGAATGTGAGGAAATGGTTGGTTCCTTATGTAAAGGTACAGTGGAGCAACCATACCGAAAGAGAAGCAACATGGGAGCTCGAAAGCGAAATGCGGGAAATGTATCCCGATCTCTTCGAAAATTAAGGTACGTTAAGTTTGGGGACAAACTTCTTTTAAGGGGGTAAGAATGTAAGAACCCAAAAAATTTTGGACTTTTAAATTAATTAATTTTATTAGGGAAAAATTAATTAATGAAATTAATTTTATTAATGGACTTCTAATAAATGGGCTATTAAAAGTTAAATGGAATGGGTTAAAGCAAGTGGGCTAGGTTTTGGGCTTGTGCAAGAGAAAGCCCAAGGAGGTTAATACCTACATTTAAATACCAAACCTTCCTAAAAATTTCTCATAATTTTCAGCAATTACCAAAGCAAAAGAAAAAAAAAAACCTTAAAAAAAACCCTAGCCTAGGCGGCGACCGGAACTGCTGGGGGAGGAGGAGCAGCCGTGTGTTGGTTCTTTTGGGCAATCTTTCTTCACCAAAATTAAGGTAATGTCAAACCCTAACTTCCCTCTTTCGTTTCATTCAATTCGGAGCATTAGGGAATTAGTTATGATTTTTATAAGATTTAAAATTTTATTGTTCTTGGATGATTTTTGTAAGCTTTTAAATGTTAAATCTTGAGGTTAAATGAATTGTTTGAGGATTAAAATGATGGGGATTGAGTGTTACAATAATATGTTCATAACCCTAATCTGTTCTTGAAATTAGAATAGAAAGAATATAAATTTAATTAATTAAGGTGTTAATGGATGATTGATTAAAAAGGTGAATTAATTCAATTATTAGGTTAATGTTAAAAAATAAAAAGGGAAGAAAAATCAAAACCATGAGATGGGAACCTGTTATGGTCGGCTGAAACCCTAGGCCTAATTAGGTGTGTTTTGGTTTAATTAATTAAGCTTTTGGTTAAGTTTAAAAGACTACAGTTAAGTTTCTAACTGAAAAAGGACTAGGTTGAATAGTTTTAAGCTGAAACCGTTAAAATTCTAACTATACAGTCAGGAATTTGATGGAGAACTTAACTGAAGGATTAAATTGTAAAGTTTAAAGCTGCAGAAGGACCATTCTGTCATTAATTGAAAGTCAAGGGACTAATTCATAATTATTTAAAAGTTGAGGGACTAGTTTGCAAATATTTAAAAGTTGAGGGACTAGTTTGCAAATATTTAAAAGTTGAGGGACTAGTTTGCAAATATTTAAAAGTTGAGGGACTAATTTGCAAATATTTAGAAGTTGAAGGACTGTTTTGCAAATACCTAAAAGATGGAGGACCTTTAAGTAATTAACCAAAAGTAGAAGAACTTAAGTGAAAATCCTAAAAGAGGAAAGTTACCTTAAAGTCAAGAATTATGAAAAAGATGGAAAAGAGAACAATCCTAAATAAAAATCAAACCATAACTAGGAAATTACAAATTCAAGAATAAGGAAATTCCCAAATATGGAAAGTTTCCAAGAATAGAAACTTTCTAAACTTAGAAGATTACTAAATAAAGAAAGGGAAGAAGTTAAATTATAACGCATAAGGTTTAACTAAGTAGAAATAGTTAACGACAATGCGAGATACTAAGTTACTCTTACGTGATTGTAGATACACACGGGAAGAGCGGTTCAAGAAGCTAGCTAGACCAAGGTAAGGGATTACGTTCCTTTACTGTATTTGAATTCTTTTCCATTGGAAACTCTATACCTTCTTGATATAATTGAACTATCAAATGGCATGATAGTTATTTGTGAATAATCTGCGTATATTTAAACGTCACTTGGAAATATCTATATTTTGTGATAATGTTGTTGTTCACAGAATATCTGAAGTTTGAAACTTGTCATATACATACCTGTACCTCTTTATGCTTTCTCGTTCTAGCATGTTTGTGGAATCACTTACTTGCTTAGAATGGACATGCCCAGTTAGAAAAGGCATTGTCAGAACTTGTCTAAGGACTTGTTCTTATTAGGAATTGCATGAGTGATCACATGCCTTCTCTCAGGAATTGTCTGATTACAAGGGCAATTCTAGACCCCGAGCATATATGTGTGACAGTACCGTATATGTTTCGACCCACACTAATGGCTTGATGAAGCTAGGTGTATTAATTGTACCTTTGGCATTGAGGTTATAATGTACGTTGGAATTGACGGAAATTGTATGAATCCCTTTGAATCGTAGTGCCATATTTCCTTGAAGAATATTTTAAATGGTGTCTTGACTGTATTGTACCGCAGTCTATTATAAAGCTTAAGTAACCTATCCTTGTATGATATTATTGAAGTGTTCATTCTGGTCGTCTCTTCTTAGTACCCGAAGAGACATCGTATGAACTTACTGAGCATTCATTCGCTCACCCTTTCTCCCTTAAATTTTTCTTTCCAGGTTCTAAGTAGAAGGGAATTGGATTGGTCGCGAGAAGGGCGACGCTTGGAGAATAATTAGGATTATTGAACAATTAGTTATTTCATTTGGTTGTAAGTACATTAATGGCTAGTGTGGTTTTACTAGCTGAGACAATAAGTATTTATTTTCGCTTTCACATTTATTAAGTATTTATGGTATTTAATGACATTTATGATGTAATAGGGTTTTGGGGGTGGAAACCCTAATATTTGAAGTTATATTTAATGTCGTTGAATGCTCATTTATGTATGGAAAATTAGGGGTGTTACATTTGTTCTCTCAACATTCTTTAATATTATTCTTTGGATTCAATTGTATGATTAAGATACTTTTGCCCATTAAATTTATTTGGTTATAAATCGTTTTACTCACATGGATGATTTATACATTGAATATTGTTGAGAAAAATGTATTTAATTGATAACTTCAAGACAATCAATGAATCTAGGTTTTTATGTTCTTGTGTTTTTAATTGAATCTCTTGAATGTTTATACTGATTTCACGGAATATATAAACAAAATAGAAATATTAGGGTTTTAATGTTTTTATCGACTTCACGGAAAATATTAACATATTAACTTTAGATTTTTGTAAATGAACCCAAGAATGAGATTTAATTATTTTTACATGATTTAAAAAGCATAAATAGACAATTGCAGGAAAGGGTCTCCTTCCAGCCATTGCAATCGTAATATGATTATTCCCCTAATTTATATAATCAAGTGTGTTAGTCCTAAAGGTGACAACAAGGGTGAAAAACTGCTAGAGGGGGGGTGAATAGCTGTTATAAATTTTTCGATCCCTTTTTAAAAATAAAACCTCTTGCTTACAAAACCGCCTTGCTGTGTATTAAAACGCAAGTAGGGTTTACAAAATGCACATCATAATTTCTTTAAGTTTAAGAGAGTGCGGTTTTGATCAGAGTGCGGTTTTATAGTGCGATTTACAAAATGGTGATTTGAGGTTTTTACAATGATTAAACTATAAACACAATTCACAAATCTGGATAACCTAAATAAGATCAAACAGATAAAGACAAATTAGTTTATGTGATGAACAGTAATGAGAAATGCAGAAATTAAAGAACACAATATTTGGAGTGGTTCAATCGTAAATGATCTACGTTCACTACCAAGATGGTTAGTCTTGAATTTTCTAAATGATAGATTTTATATTAGATGATGAGAGAGATTACAAGTTTACAAGTTTCAAACTCAAATCTAAAATCTATTCAATAAAAGCAAATCCTAGACTATAACCAGTGTATCTCAAATGATATAATCTATGTGATTAATCGAATGAGGTGTGTGTGTGTGATAAACAAGATTCAAGGCTCTTTAAATCTGTATGATATAGAGCTCAAGAAATCTTGGGTGTTACAGGGCTTAAATTTCTGGGCTGGAGATTTGTTCTTGAAGGATGAAGGTTGAAGATGAAGATTCAAATGAATTGGAAATTCATTTGAATTTTCTCAAAGGACTCTTTTCTCAATTTTCTAAAGCAATCTTCAAATGATGAAGAATGGGGTATTTATACCCAAGCACCAAAAAGTAGCCGTTATGGTACAGCTGTGCAAGTACAGTGCTGGTGCGGTCTGATTGGTCCACGTGTCCTCTTTTGTCCTTTTGATCAGAAGTTGTAGATAACGCTGATCAGACCTCAGCTGACTTTAAGGAATGAAGGACATTTGTCACCTTTTCAAAATTCTTCTAGATTATGACCGTTAGTCACGTGATGTGATTTTGGGGTTGACTTAATTTTGCTGACGTGGATTCCAACAGTCAAAAGTGGTCCAACACTTCAAGTCTTCAATCATTGGATGCGGTTGGTGAAGTGCGATTTAAGGCGTGCGGTTTCACCAATGAGGTTTCTCTTGCGGTCTTCAAAGTGCAGTTTCAAGATGAGAACTACACAAAGCGGTTTGCATTGTACGGTCTGCATAGATGCGGTCTTCACTTGAACTGCGGTTTTGCAAGTTTTCAAAACCTCTTGACTTGAAACCTCTTGTCCAATGAATTTGTGCCAGTCTTCAAGCCTAAATAAACCTATTCTATAAAATGGACTTGTACTAAAAAATTAAAGTCTAAGCTTCATTACATATGGGCCTAAAGTCCAGAAAATAGAGATGAGGTTATGGTATCAATCAAATTAAAGCTAAAGCTAGGAGGGTTAAAGTATGCATACCCAACAAAGTGTGGGGAAACCATTCAAACCAGGCTTGGAACAGAGAGGAACCAATATATGAGCCACCCTATGAGCCATCATATGATCCATCTCTACCACAAACTGAAGAGCAACCTTAAACCCTGATTTGGACATTGAACGATGATGGGGAAAAGGTATTTTATGATCCAACGTGTGAGCCGTGCTACTTTAATGATTTATCACCACTACAACAAAGGCAACTTTTGGAGAACGCAAAGGAGAATTTTGTCAATGAAATCTCCAATGATGACTATAAGAATGAATTACCTAGTGTTAGTTCAAGTTGGTGTATGGAGAAGGTGGAGATTGTGGAAGAAACATGGCAGGAGCAAGTCATTGATTAGTTTTTGTTTACTCTAGAAAGTGGTGAGAAGAAGGAGAGTGGGGATGTTCACAATGAGGATGGGTACCTTCAACCCATTAGCAATTCCGTTGAGAACTTTGAAATTTTTATTATACCCCCTCTTTCTTATGAGAATGAAGAATGTGGTAAGAGGTCACAATTAAAAAAGCCCAAAAAGAGCAAACGTAAAAAAAATTCCTTGGGCGCGAAACAATCATATATCTCGAGGAATTTACATGGGGCTGGATCTGAAAATAAGGACCCGCGAAACTGCAAAGTGGGCCAAAGGACGAAAAGTGAAGTCCAAACGTGTACAACGATCGGGCTAACGACCTTAACCAAATGCAATTATTGGGAGGCAACCTAAGTATGTATGGTTTATTTGCTTTAATTTATTTGTTTTGTTGTGTCATATCATCCTTTGAATCCAATGCATTGCTTTAGTTCTCTTACTATAAGGACATAACATGTTTTGAGTTTGGGGGTAGATATCTCTCCGAGTTTGTGGGTTTATAAGGGAGTGTATATAGTGTCACACTCCAAAAAAATAGAAAAATTTAAAATTTTTATCCTTTTCATATTTTGGATGTTAGCTAAAGTCGATGATGATTTGAAAGTGCTTTAATTTTAAAATCTTGAGTGTTGTTATCAATATAGGGATATAATTGCATTGAAACATGTAAAGTATAATTGCTTCATCTTTCAATTCCATATTTTTTTTCTTGATCATTGTTACCAATTTAGAAAATCTTTATATATATAATAAGATCACTTTAGCATTCTCGAGTTCCTTATAATATGTTTGCATGATTGTCAATAGCACATCAATTAGGCTATTCGGAAAGTGATTTATAGCTATTTTCTTTAAACCCAATTTGTGATCCTTTAAATTTCTCGTCACTTATAAAAATTTGCGCTAGAACCCATTTTGAGCTTGAAAAAAAAATATAATCTCTCAAAAAGTGGGAGGTTATCTTAGAACATCATTCACATTCTTTTATAATCACATTATTCTACCTTTTTAACTTATACATTATTTTTCTCACATTTTCAATAAATTGAAACTAGGGAATGAATGGAAATTGCGGGTGATATTTGGAAATCAAGGGTGGAAAGTGGTAATATAAATAAAGAAAATGGTCATGTTATGTATTGAAAATAGGGGTTTGAGCAAAATATTGAATGAATATTATTCGTGATATATATGTGCAAAGAAAAGAAAAAAAATTGAATGAAGAAAAAAATCTGAAAAGAAAGCCTTGCCCTCTTTTATATTGAAGTGGAAAGTGACCAAATGAAAGAAAAGTTATCAACCCCAAGTGTGAAAGTATGCAAAATTATAAGTTTGGGGGTTGAATCAATAGGTTGGCATGGAGCGGTGTGATAAAAAAAAATAAGACATTTTTATATTGAAGTAACATGTCATTGGATTGATAATTTTTGGAAAATTCAAAATAGGTTACTTGCATATAGATTATTTGATGAGGCACATACCGCACATAACATTGCTTATATGTTACAAACAATTTTGCATAAATATAATCTTGTTGATAAAGTATTTTCAATGTATTTTAGTAATGCTAGTTATAATACCGCTAGTTTGCCCTGAATTAATTAAAGTTTGTAGATCATCACTAGGTGCTAGATTTTTTCATATTAGATTTATTTGTCATATTTTAAACTTATATGTGCAAGATGATTTGCGTGCTTTGTAAGTTTCTATTAATGCAATTAAAGATATTGTTTATAATATTATGAAAATATCAAAAATTACAAGGATATGAAAGCAATATTACACAAACCATGGGAAAAAACAAAAAAATATTCCCAATGGATGTTTCAAGTAGATAAAATTATACCATTCATGTTTTAGAAAAAACTTATGCTTGAAAAAATGAAATTTGCATATTTGTAGGATTCATTAATTATGGTACCCAATATGATACAAAATTATATACTACACAATGGAAAGAATATGCAAGTATGATTAATTTGTTTAAGAAGTTTGAGGCGGCAACCTTGGCGTTATCTGGTACGTATTACCCTACTTTTAATTTAGTTGTTGATCATTGTGTGAAAATTTCGATTATATTTTTCAAATTTAAAGATGATATTAATCTTAAAGATGCAGTTTTCAAAATGTGAGACAAGTTGAAAAAATATTGCTTAACATTCCTGATATTTTTTTGGTTTCTAAGTTATTAGATACTAGAATTAGAGAATATGGTTTAAGTCAATTTTTAAAATATTATTATTCAAACTTTTATTTGGTGGGAGATCCCAATATGCCTAACGTATGTCAAAAAATTGCTATTATTAGACAAGCACTTTTAAAAATTTATCAGGAAAACAACAAGTGAACCTTCTTTTTCGGTACTTCAACATTTCTCATCATCATTTGTGACAAGTTTTTATGAAAGACAGCAATCTCGTGGCGGTGTTCGTGGTGAATTTGATAAATATTTGACCATCGAATTTGAACAAAAAAATCTATTTGATATTTTGAGTTAGTTGTCAAGTAGAGCACACGTTTTTCCTATCATTTCTAGAATTGTATAAGAAGTACTTGATTGTCACACATCAACGGTTTCGGTGTTGCAAGCTTTTAGCATTGGTGAGAATATAGAGTATAATCGTCACAATTTATCATTCGATAGTTTTGAAACTTATAATTTTTTGAATGATTGGATTAGAGCGGAAAGAAAAAAGCAATATGACAAGCCAATAGATTTTCTTGGTGGCGAAGGTGAGTAATTTGATAAAACTAAATCGGGAAGCGATTAATGTACGTACAATGTAATTTATTTAATTGTTACTATAGTTTTTTTATGGGTTATAATTTAGATAACTATTGTAATAAAAGAAGGTAAAGGCTCATAATATCCTCCATTTATTATAAAAAGACAAGATTTGGTTTTCTCCATCATGTAATTTTTCCCAATAATTAATAAAATTTAAAGGGTATCGTCCATTTTTTCTTTTATTTACTTTCATTTGTTTAGTTTTTTTTTCTATCTTTTTATATACCTTTTCGTAAAAAAAATCATTAATAAAAAAAAGTCTAAATGTTATTTCCTAGTCAATAAAAAACAAAAAAAATAAAGGGTAGTCCGTCTATATACTCTCAGTTTTTTTAGTTTTTTTCTATCTTTTTTATATACCTTTTTATAAAAAAAAATCAGTAATAGAAAAAGTCTAAAATATTATTTCCTAGTCAATAAAAAATTAAAGAAAAATAAAAATAATAAAAGGGAGTCCGTCCCTCTTTTCTTTTGTATACTTTCATTTGTTTAGTTTCTTTCTATCTTTTTTTTCTATTACTTTTTGTAAAAAAAAAATCAGTAATAAAAAGTCTAAAATATTATTTCCTAGTCAATAATTTTTTTTTAAAAAAAAGTAAAGGGTAGTCCTACTTTCATTTGTTTATTTTTTTCTATCTTTTCTTACATTACTATAAAAAAATGTAAAATATTTTTTCCTAATCAAAAATAAATAAATTAAAGGGTAGTGTGTCCTCTTTTCTTTTATATACTTTCATTTGATTAGTTTTTTGTATCTTTATTTATATAACTTTTTGCAAATATTTTTCAATAATAAAAAAAATTCTAAAACAGTTTTTTCTATTAAAAAAAACACAAAAAACAAAAACCGCTGAACCGTCAGTTCTGAATCGTGAACCGTAAGTTCACGGTTCGGTTCTGATTTCCCCTTTTTCGAAACTGAAACCGGCGGTTTCGAACCGTAATTGGAACCGTGTTTTGTCATCCCTAATAGTTACCAAGATACAGTTTCTGGAAAATCAGTGATCAAAAACATCAAAAAACAGTTTCAAAAAAGAAAAAAGAAGAGGGCATTAGAACCGGCAAAACTGTGATGTAAACAAACAGAGGTTATGAGATGGAACCGAACAAGAAATCAACAAGATTCGTTAACAAAGAAGGCACAGCCGTTCTTGTCCTTTATTTCAATTCATAAATCCAAAACTGAGTTATTCAAAGTCTTAAACATGTTTAAATACTTCCCACAAAACCCTAAAACGAATTGCAATTGAAAATACCAAAATACCCTAACTAAAATAATCAAAACATCAGCAAAGTAAATCAACGCAGAATAAGAAAACTGATTTACGCCGTTGAGGCGGGCGCCTGGTGGGGCTTGAAGCGGCCGCCTGGGAGACCGAAGGGGACGCCGTTGTTGGGGCTTGGTGAGGCATGCGCCTGGCTGCAGGTGATGCGGCTGGCTGGAGAACAGTCAAAGGCAACGTTGCTGAGCATTGGTGAGGCGGGCGCCTGGTCGAGTTTGAAGCGGGCGCCTGGGACTGCCAGAGACGATCCTTCGTGTTGAGCTGCATCATTCACCCCCCCTTTGAAAAAGACTCGACCACGAGTCGATACCAACAAGACGCTTCAACAGAAACCCCATCTTGGACAAGTGAACCCAAAGTAATCCTCCCGCCTGAAAAATAATTCTCTTTCGATGTGTACCAACTTGCTGCTTGGACCAAATGCGTCGCTCTGAAGTGCCATCCACACTAGACCAGCTGAGGAGTTGATGATTAATGGGGACAGAAGCCTTATCGGAGTCAAGTTTCTTTCGGTAATGAGTAGGGAACAATGTAACCGTCACTCCATCTTTCGTAAAGGTATAAGTGTTCTTGTAGCAATCATGCATAACCCTCCGATCAAACAACCACGGACAACCAAGCAATAAATGACACACAACCATTGGCACTACATCACACCATACATCATTCGAGTATCGTTTGCCAATGGAAAATTGCACCAAACACCGCATGTTTACCTTCAATGAACTCCCCTCGCTCAGCCAAGACAACTTGTACGGTTGTGGGTGTTCTTCCGTCTTCAAGCTTAATTTCTCAACTATCTCAGTAGAAACGATGTTTTCACAACTACCACCATC
Source organism: Adenophora triphylla var. japonica (assembly GCA_022495995.1). Classification (NCBI taxonomy): domain Eukaryota; kingdom Viridiplantae; phylum Streptophyta; class Magnoliopsida; order Asterales; family Campanulaceae; genus Adenophora; species Adenophora triphylla. The sequence goes on from JAFEMH010002451.1 coordinate 93,906, forward strand.
AATGATTACTTTGCACACTTTCCCCTTGGCAGTGCAATTAGTCCGAAAAATATTATGATGAAGCCACTCCTCATCTTCCACATCAGTCACATTCAACACCCGTTGAACCACCAATGCCACTCCTTGATCTGCATACACTTCTTCAGTATCACCACTTGAATCATCTGGTGCTTCATCATAAACTGGTGGACCATCCTCTACTGAAGCAACAACATGTCGATTGGGACACTCGGCCCTTAGATGACCAATCCCATGACATTTGAAGCAAGTAGGGGTCTTGCTACCCCTTGAAGCTTCCAGAACTGCACCAGATTTGTCTGTTGGAGTAAACGGAACTGTTGGTGTAACCCCCTCAACCTTGCTATGACTCCCACTACTATGATCACCCGAAAAATTCTTGTGTTGCCAACCATTCACATCCTTCTTTCGCTGCAATTGCTTTTCAACCTTCAAAGCAAGCCTACAAACATCATCATAAGTCCAGTATTGCTACATGTGGACGACATCTGAAATATCAGTACGCAATCCCCCAAGAAAATGGGCAATTGTTTGCTCGTCTTCTTCTGCAACATCACACTTCATCCACAAACGGTCGAACTCATGGATAAACTCTTCTACAGACATATCCCCTTGTCTCAAACTATGATAATCAAGAAAAGAATCCTATCTATAGTGTTCCGGAAGAAATTTTTGCCTTAACAATTTCTTCATCTTATCCCAAGATTCAACTTTGGATTTACCCTCTCTCGCCCGTTGTTTCTTAACATGTTCCCACCAAATTGAAGCATGCTTTTTCAATTTGATTGCAACAACCTTAACCCTATGAGCTTCTTTCATAGGTTTTAAATCAAAAATACGTTCAACAGTATTTAACCAATCAATGAACTCGTCAGGATGAGTCTTACCTTTGAATTCTGGAATTTCGATCTTGACACCGATATCCTTCAAAGAGTCTTCCTCATACCTATTCTGATGTCCACGATTTCTGGCAAAGGGATTGACTCCCTCGTGATACTTCGTACCCTCGGAAGAATCATCTGAATCAGAACCCATAATCGGCGGTGTCCCCCCACGATTTCTGCAATTCCGAACTTGGAGTTGAAGTACCTGAACCTGTCTTCTCAGATTGTCGATCTCAATATCGCGTATATCACGCTCGCGGTGATGATCGTCTTCCGGAGGATCCGCTACACGGCCCCTTCCACGACCACCTCTTCCTCTACGAACTCCACGCCCTCGTTCGGGCATCAAATCGTCCAGATAACTGATACCAAATGATGTAAACAAACAGAGGTTATGAGATGGAACCGAACAAGAAATCAACAAGATTAGTTAACAAAGAAGGCACAGCCGTTCTTGTACTTTATTTCAATTCATAAATCCAAAACTGAGTTATTCAAAGTCTTAAACATGTTTAAATACTCCCCACAAAACCCTAAAACGAATTGCAATTGAAAATACCAAAATACCCTAACTAAAATAATCAAAACATCAGCAAAGTAAATCAACGCAAAATAAGGAAACTGATTTACGCCGTTGAGGCGGGCGCCTGGTGGGGCTTGAAGCAGCCGCATGGGGGACCGAAGGGGACGCCGTTGTTGGGGCTTGGTGAGGCGCGCGCCTGGCTGCAGGTGATGCGGCCGCCTGGAGAACAGTCGAAGGCAACGTTGCTGAGCATTAGTGAGGCGGGCGCCTGGTCGAGTTTGAAGCGGGCGCCTGGAAAATCAGTGACCAAAAACATCAAAAAATAGTTTCAAAAAAGAAAAAAGAAGAGGGCATTAGAACGGGAAAAACTGGGGAACCGGTACCAAGAACTGTGGTTTACTGGTTTCATCTCAGTTCCATGGTTTCACGAAACTGAAATTGGTAGTTCAATACCGAAACCGTGAACCATTGGCCCATGTATTACTTCCTCAACTCACCATCAGTGTCAAAAGGAAAAGGAAGGTATACATTCCAAAATTTCCCTCTAGGAACACTTAAAAATTTCATGCTAAAACACATACTAAAAAGTCCGGTCCTAAAAAAACAGAGTGAACAGAGTTCTAATTTCAAGCCTTCCCAATTCATAACCAACAAGAACCCCGAACTTCGTATCATGTTAGGTTTTCTATTTGATGACACCACGACTTTTGGGGTCTCACTGTATAGGGATATCTGGCTTGTATATAAAGATCGTACCTAGAATATAACAAAGGCGAGAATCACCGTTAGAGACCAAGCCGGAGTTTAATCCATCTCATACCCTCGGGTGTGAGAGTAAGATCTCTTAGTATTTATAACTGAGAGTAAGACTTGAAATGTCTTATTGAGTTGTATGATAGGGTTTAGATAATGCGGCTTACAGAGAGTGATTTTTTACTTACCTTGTCCATGGGGACAAGGGTTGATATATATAGTAAGAGGGAGCTATTGATGATGTCAGCCCAGTAGGATATCTTTGTCTTTGACCTATGACACGTGTACGCGTCTGCTTGACTCGTACAATAAAGCAGGATTTACTGCAGAGGGATGTCTTTGATTAGACAAGGACAAAGAGGGCAGGCGATAGTTGGTGCGGCGCCTTACGCGCATTGTAGGCGCCTGAGCCACCATTTAATGTGATGGGGACAAGCCAGCTCTTGGCGTTAGTGTAGGCACAGGACTTTGTCTCACTAGCTTTACCTTTAACTGGGAGTCTGATGGTAATATCGAGAGTCTGATATGAGCCCGCAGTCAACATAGTTGACGCGGTATTGGATATCACGATCATGGCTGACGCGGTCATCTTGCTGACGATCTTTATGATCACGATCTTGACTCTTGCGGTTATGATGCCCGCTGTCTTTGATATGCCACATCATATTTGGCCTTTGGACCAGATCGATGATTCCGATAATGACTCCACTATACCTCCAGCTTCCACCACGTGCTCCCTAAGTTTACCACCATTCTATGTTGGGCTTCTATTTGATGAGTAGGTTCAACCGCGGTCAAAGGTTCCACCGCCAAAGGCTAGTTCAGTTCCACTGCGGGCACACCAGTGGCATCAGGGACCACAGACATCTCAGTCTCATCCATCAAAGGAATTTTCTCCCAATCAGTTATCACTACACCGGAAGGATCTACGCTAGCTCTCCTCACCAACTCAACAGCTCGATCAGAGGGGTCGCGCTCACGATGAAACCTGTTCAAAACCCCCATCACAAAGTTCCTTAGACGATTATGGTCACCCAAAACCAGCATATCACCGGATAAAAACATTCTTTTTTCGGTCTCCCACAACTGGGGTGGGACCCAATTTCCCCAGTCATACCTGAACGAGAAGTACTTAAAAGCCTCAAGGGATAACTTAACTCAAGAGCTAGCAACCTTCCTATAGATACCACCGGACTTCTTGTCAACAGCAAATGTATCAGGAGTGGTGACATCACCTAACTCTACGGAACGCTCCATCATATAAGTCATTCTAAAAAATAGAAGAGACAAAGAGATGAAGAAGGAAGGAAGGATAAATCAACTTACGAAATGGAATTAGCACGAATAAACGCTTAAGAAAGCTGAGCAAAGTTTTTCTCTCTAGATATATATGAATACGATTTGCGGTAAAAAAGAAGATGATTCATGTATATATACACCGAAAAAGGCATTAAAACCAAATTGAGGAGCTTTCAAGAGGCTAGACACAAGGTGGTCTGCCCAAGTTCGAACATGTGTACTTTGTCCTAGCATGATCTTGTCAGGTAATTGTGCTAAACAACCTGTCATGTAATTGTTTTATATAGTTAGTGTTGTATCCTAACTGGGGTACCAAGCTTGGTAACGCAGGCTTGTAACTCAAGTGAGGGTATTTAGGTGATGGAACATTGGGTTAACGACCTTATTTGAACAGGATTTGTTCTATATATAGTGTCGTACCTCTGTATCCTTGATTTCTAAGGAGACAATGAACCCAAATTTGGTGGATGAACCGTGGCTGTGTGATCAGAGTGTGATTAACAATGGTTGCAGCTCTTGGGTTTGCACCAAAATAGATGATCGTTGCTAGCTCCTTCGGGAGTCTAGCATGACCACTCAGCTGTCTGACAGACCTAACAAACTTTTATAGAGAGAAAAAAAAACTGGGGTACTTTGATAGAAACGAGGAGTTCCATCCTTAATTAATCAATGAAAGTAACAATAGTAAATGACAATGGAACTGTTCAAGTATAGAATAGATATGTATTTGTTGTCTTTGGCTTTGAATCTTGGTCGAGAAAAGTGGTAGTCCCATGCATAGCTTCGAAATAAATCTTTTTGCTATGGAATTTCAGGTGTTTGAATAAATGATAAAATCCTTGATTAAATCGATCCAAATCTTGTTTCATAATTAGTTGTATAGCAAAGCATCTCTTCCCTAGTAAGATAATAGTTTGTTTAATATAATCAGTCTTCTTTTTACCTTCTCTCTCTTCCATTGTAATTTTTGACTTATCCAGCCATAACATGATATGGTGTAGACAGTAGACTATAGCCGTGGTTCTCATTTTCTCCTTCAATCTCCTCATTTTCAGCTAGTAAACTAAATCCCTTGATTTTCCGTTTCAGATGGTTGAACCATGTAATAATCAAATGAGTTTTCCCTGATCTTCTTCTACAGCCCCATCAACATAAGATGAAGAAGAAGCAAACAATTGATGGAACTTAAGACAAGGCGAAAAAGAAACCACGGATTAATGAAAAAACTTGGGAAAAGGTACACATGTTGTTTTGGTTTGTATGCGCATAAAGTAACTTGATTTGAGTTAAAAGACACTACAAGAATTAATGCTATACATGAAGCTTATTTACGGCTGCTAATGCGGGCGCTGTATATATAAGTGACTATTTACGGTGGTGTGCAAACGTTGTCGTATATAATAAATATTTACGACATTTTTCTACTGTTGACGTATATAATCTATAGTATAAATGGTAGTGGTGTGCTACAGTTGAATGAATAGTTCCAATGGCCGAATTTCCCATTTTGCCCTCACTATTTTGTCCCTTTCCCAATTTTTCCCTTAAAATTTTTTTTTTTAAATTAAAAAAAAAAACATGTCCTCTGACACGGGCTTATTCTAGTGTCATTATATAAGGCAGCATTCTAAATTTAACCCAAAAGGAAAAGTCCCCTCCCCCCCAACCCCCTATTTCCCACGCAAAAAAAAAGTCCAAATCAAAGTAAAGACCTAAAACTTTCATCGCAATGAAACTAGGGGTGTAAATGGTTCGGTTTGGACAAATTTAGAGACCAAACCGCTAGTCATCGGTTTGAAAAAATCTCAAACCAAATCGAACCATGAAAATTTTCAAACCGAACCGAACCAAACCAAACCAAACCACCTCAGTTTGGTCTCAAACCGCGGTTCCATTAAGCGGTTCAAACCGCGGTCCGAACTGCGGTCTAGACCGCGGTTCGAACCACAAACATGTCCAAACTCCAAACGTTACCTAGTTATGTAAAAGACATATTAAAATTACAAAACCACTTTAAAACTTAAATTACAAAACCAAAGTACCAACATACATAATCAAATTACCAACATACATAAGGGTGTCAGTCAGGCAGGTGTATCACATTCACACCAAACAAAATCAAAGTACCAACATACATAATTAAATTGTAGCGAAGTACCAAAGTAGTCCAAAGGGGAGATGCAAAAGGGAGTCAGGAAGCTTGACAAATTCCCTAGTAAAAGGGTTACAGCTTATCACGAATTAAACAGGAAATAAACCAAACTGAACATACTGAACAAACCAAGCTTTTTAACAGGAAAAGTTTGGTTTGAATCAAGTGATAAAATAACAAGCAGCAACATTCTTCACAAAGTTCCATCTGCAGCAACAGCAACAACAGAGACAGGATCAGTATAATATCTTTCCTCTCACTGACCATACTGAACTGAACAAAAACAAACTTAAGATTTCAGAACATTATAAACAACTGAGAGTAAACTGTAATATTCGAAATCTCAAAAAAAAATTGGAAAAATAGCTGAATGAAGAAGAACATACACTGTCATTATCCATTGATGACCAATATTCCGGAAATTATAGCCGGAAATTATAGCTGTGAATGAAGAACAAACTTCAAATTTAAGAAAAATAGCTTAAATAAGAGAAGCAGCAAGTAAGATATAAGATTAGAGTAAGATTAAAGACAACAGATCATACCGACGGAAGACTGAGAGGAGAAGCGCCGGAAATTGGAGAGGCGAGGAAGAGTAGGCCGGAGGAAGGGTGAGCCGTGAGGTGAGGACGAGGACGAAGGAAGAGGAAGAGTGAGGTTGGAAAGCCTTCGTCTTCGTCGAATCGTCGTCGTTGAATGGTTGATGATGAAAATTGGAAATGGCGGAAGACTGAGAGGAGAAGCGCCGCAATGGAAATTGAAAAGAAAGGATATGAAAAGGGTTTAGAAATTTATATTTTGTAATAAGTTTATTAGGTTAGGTTTTGAAAATCAACGATGGGGATTAAATAAAAAATAATCATTGGTTAATATGACGGTTTGGGCGGTTCAGCTTGTGGTTTGGTTTGGCGGTTCAGCTCGGTGGTTCGGTTTGGCGGTTCAGCTCGGTGGTTCGGTTTGGCGGTTTAGCTCGGTGGTTCGGTTTGGCGGTTCAGCTCGAAATGGTTTGGTTTGGTCCGGTTTGGTTCGATTTGGAGGAGTCAGACCGCAAACCAAACCGAACCGCATGGTTTATAGATTTTTGAAACCGAGCTGAACCGCTAAGGTATAAAAACCAAATCAAACCACGTGATTTGGTTCGGTTCGATCTTAAACCGCTGTTTGAACCGAACCACTGACACCCCTAAATGAAACTCTATGTCATTCATAGGAGAAACTTGTGTAGCAGTTTGGATCAAGAATTAAGAAATATTGATTGTTCACAAGAACAAATCAATACAACAAGAACACCGGCTAAACTAACTAGATAGGGCTAAATTACTACTACTGCTACTGAGCTACTCATACGCCTTAGCTAAGAAAGAGAAATTAACAACAAATCAATACACACCCAGCCCAAAATCATATGGCCGATATGTAAACGCATAGGAGTGAGTAATCCCTAGATTCGCATAGAAATTCCAACGGCAATTCCCTTTCCTCCAATCAGCTTTCAATACCCAATCTCCCCCAGTAAATTCTCTTTCTGATATGTTCCTATCAGCATACAGCTTGTATCTATTTTGTGCTTGTGCCAGACTAGTCAAGAGGATCCCATTGAGTATGCTCCTTTCCTTCACAAACTCTCCTACTGCAGCTACAGAAAGTTCATCATGCTTGGGTAATATCATATGCCTTGGTTCACAGCCATACAATGCTTGATAAGGACTCATGCCTATAGAAGTATGTACATTTGTATTGTACCACCATTCTGCCAATGGAAGCCACTTGACCCTTTCTCTTGGCCTGTGACCAGTCATGGCCCTAAGATAAGATTCCAAACACCTGTTCACCCTCTCAGCTTGCCCATCATTTTGAGGGTGTTAAGCAGTAATATAGCATAATTTGGTACCCAATGCCTTGAATAATTCCTTGCGAAAATGGCTTAGGAATAAACCTATGATGCTCGTACTCTTTGGTTTGCCTCGCTGGACCCTTGTCAATTAGACTAAAATAGGAGCGTACGACACGGGTACGGCGGGGTAAACCAAAGAGTCCGAGCATAAGAGGAATAAACTGTCTCTATCACTTACTATAGTTTTTGGAAGTCCATGCATCTTGTAAACTTGTTCCACAAACACTTCAGCAAGTTGGACTGCAGAAAATGGATGGGATAAAGCTATAAAGTAACTATACTTAGTGAACCTGTCCACTATTACCCATATCACATCCTTGCCTTCGGATTTTGGTAGCTCTTCAACAAAAACCATGGATATGTCCTCCCATATTTGATCTGGAATGGCCAGTGGCTGAAGCAAACCAGGGTAGGGTACATTTTCACTTTTGTTTTGTTGGAAGTTCACACATTCTCTAACCCAAGCTTGAACCTCCTCCTTCATCTTTGGCCAATAAAAGTGTTGCTTGATTCTTCTATAGACGGCATCTCTCCTAGAATGACTCCAAAGCATCCTTCATGAAACTCCTTTATTATCTTTTTCCTTTAGCCTGCTTAATTGCCAATGTAAATCCTACCCTGCCACTTCAATAATCCTTGGGTGAACACCCACTCTTGTCCTGTCCCCTGCATAGTAGCTTGTAATAACCTATTAGACCCAAAAATCTCCTTAACTGTTTCACATTAGTAGGTACATACCATTTCTCCATAACTTGAATCTTCTGTGTGTTTGCTGCAACTCCATTGCCTGAGATTAAGTGACCCAAGTACTCTAGCTCTTGTTTGGCAAGTATTTGTTTATTCTACTTGCTTTCTCTTGTGCATATTGTCTTGAAAAATGGTAAAAGACAATGGGAAACAAAATTGTGTTTTTTTTTTTTAAAGAATATATTGTTAGACTGCACACTATCTGTTGCGCCCCCCGCGGTATGGATTTCGGAGAACATCGGCAAACAGGAGCTTCAGCAGCTTTGAGGCGGCCGCCTGGTTAGGCTTGAGGCATGCGCCTCAAAGGCAGTAAGTTGGTCTGGGTTGGAACATCTTGAGGCGGCCGCATGAGTTCATGCGAGGCGGGCGCCTCGGCTCCAGAGACTTCAAGGTTGCTGCATCCTTCTCCAGGCGGGCGCCTGGGATTACACGGGGCGGGCGCCTGGGTGACGGGCTGAAGCTGTTTTGCGGGTTTTTCTATTTTCTTTGTCTTTGTTGTTGGGCTAGGATTTGATTCATATATATACAATTGTATCCTATGTAAACAATATAGATTTTGCACAGATTAATAGAAGAGTGGCCGAAATTTATAACCCCAATTACATCTCTTTCTCTTTCGATTTCTCAATTGTGTTCTTGGTTATTGTCAATTTGTTTCCGCGGCATTGCACAACACTATCATTAGACAATTGTTGCATATCTTCTTGCTTCTTGCAGGGCATTACAAGCAGCTATTTTGTTTGGGGTTCCAGTAGTTGTTAGATTTTTGCCTCTGTTGGGGTATTATTCTTTGCACCTGGATACTGCACCCACCACGAGCACCTCATGTGATAACTAGGGGAACCATTAAAACTTATCAAGTAAGCCAAGCATGTAAGTCTCGACTAGTGACTAGGGACACTCATTAACCTGTTGGTTTCGAATCAATATTATTATTTAATTAAAATAAGATGCATATCACTTTATTCTCGTCGGACCGATCTAACTTATATTGATTCCTTAAAGTTAAAAAATAATGAAAATGATATACTCTCTCCTTGTCGGGTCAATGAACATCAAAAAATTGGGCACAATAACTAAGAAAAATAAAAGAATCTTCACTATTCCTTCCACTCATTCTCTCTCCTACATTATTTTAATACTCACAACACCATTATAATTTACTATCCCCTCCACTCATTCTCTCTCCTATTATACTATTACACTCACAACATTCTTTCCATTTTGGACAGTCTCCAATCACGTGAGACGACCCAAAAAGAAAATAAGTCTCCATTCACCCGACACGGAGGGAGTATTTTTTAAATGCGGGTGGCTACAATAGACATTTTTCGCTCATAACCATTAAAATTAAAAAAAGGGTTAATGACAATTTAGGGCCTGAACTATACGGGCGGTACCACATTGGGGTCTGAAGTCTTAAAACTATCAATTTAGGGCCCAAACTTACAATTTTGATCAATTTGGGGTTTTTTGACGGAAAACGTTAAAAAAACCCATTAAGTGACCATGTGCGAGGCATGTGACATTCAGTGAGGGCATTTTGGTCATTTCGTGTTCCCCTAAATCTATTACAGACTCAAAAAATCAAAACCAAAAAAAAATCCTTCCAGCTCCCACCGTTCCTCACTCAACCACCAGCTCCCATCGTTTCTCCTCCTCCTCCGTTTCTTCTCTTCTTCTCCAAAACCCCTTTCACTCCCCACCCTCCAACCCTCCAAAGATTCAGACAGTCCTCCGTCGTTTCGCGAGTAAGGTTGTAGCCGCCGTCGCCGGGATAAATCGTTTGATCGAACAAATTGTCGTACACTAAGTTTAAATCATTCAAAGTGGTTGTTGGTCGGAATAAGGCGTAGTCAAGCGAGACGTATTGTGGGATGCCGATGTAGCTGAAGTAAGGGTAAACATTGACCATTAATGGAGATCTGGTGTTGATTAGGAACTGTAATAGAGGGATTAAAACGGGTAGGATTGTCGGGTCAAAAGATCCGACTGATGGTGGATAAGAATTTGATAGAATTGAGGCTGCATGGGATGATGAAATCTTGATTGTTTGAGAAAATCCGAGTTCTTGAATAGCTTGGTGGAGGTTGTTAATGGCGGGGAGTAAATGGGGAATGTAAAAAGTGTCTTTGAGAAAGATTTCATTTCCGACGGCTAAGTATTTGACTTGATTTGGAGGAATGTAAGAGAAAATGTTTGATTGGAACCAATTTTTGGAGAAATCGACATTGCCGGCGGCTAAGGAAGGGAGGACTTCGTTTGGGATTCCGATCATTAGCTCGATTCCGGTGCCGGAAAACGGTTGTAGGGATTCTGGGTTGGGGTTGAAGAGGCGGATTCTTGAAATTCCGTTTGATTGAATGAGGTTGACGGCGGTTGATGGTGGTGGTGGAAGCCATTACTGTTAGTGGTGGTGGAACCGGTGGAGCTACGGCAGCTTGGGAATGGGATAAGAGATGGGAACCGGTGGGGACGCCAAGAATGAAGTTTTGGGGAAGAAATTGTTTTTTTTTTTTTTAAGGTTTTTTTTTTAAGGGGGAAAGAAACTCTTGAGTTTTTTTCTTTTTGTAAAAAAATATTTTTATTTTATAATTTTCTTATTCATTATATAATTATTTATTTCTATATGATTATTTTAAAATCAATGAAATAAATATATACTCCCTCCGTCCCAGCCCACTGTAAACTTATTTCCCTTTTGGTCCGTCCCAGCCCAGTGTAAACTGCCATAAATGGCATGTCCTTTATTATTTTATATTCTCCCTACCCCACCCATTTAATCCCTAACTACCCATTAATAACACCCAATTACCCATTTTCCATAATTAATCTAATTCTAATTAAATGATCAGTTAACCCAAACGCCCAAACATTTCCCAAAAATCCCTACCCCCATTTACGCCCAAACATTTCCCAAAAATCCCTACACCCATTTACGCCCTTCAGTGTTCTTCATTTTCTTTTTTGAAGAAACCCTAACCCCTTTCTTCTTCACCGCCGTCGACCAAATCCATCATCTTCCCATGGATCCTTTCATTTGGGGTTCAACAAACTCCAATTCCATGGTTTCGTTGCCCGTATATGATACGTTGGCTTCGATTCCTCCACTCGTTGTCTCTGAAATCGATGAATGTCCCGATTCGCCGATTTATGGAGATCTTCCTTTGATTTCTCGGTCATATTATGAAGCCTTTGTCCCTGATACTCAGTCCCCTGGTAAAGAGTACATCTACGAAGACACCGTAGTCGCTGAAACGGAGCTTCAAATTGAGGAGACGGTTACTTTCGAGCTGAAGCCTATGGCTATCGAATCAAAAGCCTACTGCTACATTTCGACCCTAAGAATGATGGGTTGTTTTTTACCAAGATTTATTGGTAAGAACGATATTGACAGTCCTTACTACCCCGCTCCGGATGATGTTAAAGATTTCTTGGCTACTTCTCAGGTCATCTCTTTTATTTACTCTGTTTGCACTTGCATTTGTATGGTCAAGAGCACAATTTTTGTTTGGAAATTTGTTGTTGGGAGTGAAGTGATGATTTACTTGGTTTTTGGGGGTTTGGAAATTACAGTGATGAATTTACAAGGCTTTTTCAGTTTATTTATGCCCAATGATGATTTTTGGTGTCAATGATGGCAAAAGCTTTTGATACTCTGTGATGAATTTTTTCTGAGAGTAATTTGCTGAGACAAAGGGTGCCTTGATTTTGGAAATGTGGTTGCTTGTTTTGTGGTGATTGTTGCTGGTGAGATGGAATTTTTTTTTTGATACTCAGTGATGAATTTGCACATTGCTTTCTGAGAGTAATTTACCATTAAAAAGGCCACTGCTTTTTTTACACAAAAAGGGCCTATTCTTTGTACATTGCTTTCTTTACACAAAAAGGGCCTATTAATACATTTTCAGGCCACTGATTTCTTTACGCAAAAAAGGGCCTATTAAAACTAAAGAAAATCTTCCATCATGCCCTCAAGGCCATCAGCATTACCTGTTTCCATTAGGTACTCTACACTTTCCTTGACTAATTGCATGGTCACTGGATAGTAAGCTGGGAGTAATCCCCTTCTTCTTAAGGCCTCTTTTCCCATGTGCACAATCTTGTAATCATTTGATCCACGTTTGGTCATGATTGCATTCAAACATGATTGCAAGGTTAAGAAGACATTATCTAGTGTGATGTGTGAGAGTTGGTTGTAAGATTGTTGCACTGCATTCACCAACTCATCTATAGTCCTTGCTTGCACATCAGTCTTCAATGATTGTATTGATCTAAACCATCCTAGATCATTCACATTTGTATCTGGACTGTTTGGTGGCTGAAACAAAAGGGAAATGTTGAATCCCCCTTCTGTGGCTGCTGCTATGAACTCCGGATCAGAATGCAGGGACACATGTGGTGGGGCATTGTCCCACTGAATGACAATGTTTTTGCTTTCTGTAAATGGCCATTTCTCTTTGATTGCAGGGAGAACCTGCAATCAACACAAGTATTTGTGCATTAAAACAGTGCAAATCATGGACACAATAAGATAAACTTCATAACTTACATGGTTGAGCACCATCTCTTTTGTGACTTGTCTGTTTATGGAATCAAGAGCTTTTGTAACCATGGTTCCAGCAGGCCTGTTTCTACTTTTCCTCTTTGCAGCTTCTTGTTTTGTAAATGGCCACATCCCTATTTTGCCATCGAACAACAACTCACCATTTTCTTTGTATATTGGCCTACTTACGGCACAAAAGAACATCACCTTTGTTACAAATTTCTTGCTCTGGCAAGATCTGTAAGGCTCAGCTTCATGATTGCAAATGTAATACCTTTCTGTGCATTTGGTCATGTTAAACCACTTCTCATCCGCATGTATAGTATGGGTCATGCTTCTAAATGTTGGTTCAGCTGTTATAGGATCATATCTGAGTGCATTCAAACTGAATTTTAGCCTTGTAATCTTGTTTAATTCAGTTAAAGTAGGCTTTATGGCATTTGTATGAGGTCTGATCACACCATTCTCTTTCCATCTATGAATTGTGCTCTTGCTAACTGACATTCCATTTGCTAAATTTCTAAGAGTATCCCTTTTATGAAAAGGTATTGCTTTGAGCTTTGCAAAATCTACTTCTATTTTATTGTGCACACGCTTACCTCCTCTTCTTGTAGGCAAAGCAACAGTCAGTCCAAGTCGCAGTTGATTCTTCACCCTCTTCCAGTAATTGAAGACTGTCGTTCGGGACACTCCAAATCTCGCCATGGCTGCTTCAACCTTTTGCCTTGGAAGCATCCCATCTTTTGCGGACACTGTAATGAACTGGGCTAGTTCTTCTCTTTTCACTTGGGAAATGTCTTTCTCATTTCCCATTTTTTTTTTTTTGGTTGCCTGGAAGATGTAAAACTGGTAGAACAGTGGCCTCTTTTTATTTATACTAAGCTTGTAATGGAGTGGAGGGAGATTTAATGGAGTGGTGGGAGATTTAAAATTTTTGAATGTAATTAAACTTTTTGGAGGGAAACATGTAAATTACAGTAGTTTCTCATTTTAAACCCTTTTCTTAAGTTCCCAGTTAACCGGCTTAGGGAGGGGACAAATCCCTATGCTCCTTACCTTTTCCTTATTTTATTAATATTCCTTAATTGGTGTGCCCATTTTTTTGGTGCACAGTGGGCTGGGACGGAGGGAGTATTCCTTAAAAAATGAAATATTTTGCTTTAGTTTAAATATAATAATGCTACTAAAACAATTTATTGATGTTCCAAAAAATATTTTATAAATTTGATAATTTACTAATATTTTTTTGTAAAAAAAAAACTAAATATTTTTATTTATTATTTTATAGGAAAAATGACAATTTAGGGCCTGAAGTCTGGGCTGAACGCGAAATGACCAAAATGCCCTCACTGAATGTCACATGCCTCGCACATGGTCACTTAACGGGTTTTTTTAACGTTTTCCGTCAAAAGGCTCCAAATTGATCAAAATTGTAAGTTTGGGCCCTAAGTTGATAGTTTTAAGACTTCAGGCCCCAATGTGGTACCGCCCGTATAGTTCATGCCCTAAATTGTCATTAACCCTTAAAAAAAATATGATGAAAATGAGTGTAAAATGCTTATTGTAGCCCCCCCCCCCCTCTTTCTCTCTTTTACCAGCACCCTTCCCCATCTTCCTCGACTTCATTTTTTTTTTCAGATTTGACCAGCATTTGTAGATCTGCTGGCGTTTGTGGATCAGGCCAGAGTTGTAAGATGGCATCTCCCATGTCGAAACAGCGGAAGTTGGCTCATCCGGATGATGTTGAACTCACTATGACCTCCACCAATGCAGTAAGTATTTCTGTAATGACTATTGTTTTTTTTAAGTATTTTGGCAGATAACAATTTTCACAAAATTGAAGGAAGAAAAAAAAACAAGAACTTACAGGTATCACCATCTCACGACATCAAAAACATATGATTATTTTAGTGCATAATCTTCTTTACAAATAAGCATTCATAATATTAACGAGATAAACCATTGTTTAAATGGATCATTTTTTCGCAAACATTCTAAAATATTGTAAACATCTATACTAATCTTACTTTTTTGCTACAATATCATGTTCTCATACAAAATTCATCATCTTAAACAAATGGTCATTTGGGTGTCTACAATAGGCATTTGGTACTCAAGTTAACTTTACTATGATTTTAATCATGAGGGCTTCTCCTGCGAAATTCATCCTTTTAATACACCGTGTAATATACTCATTTTTCTATGGTTAGTAGCGAAAGATACCGTCAAGATCATGATTACTTCGCAAAAGGGGAAAACCCCAGAAACTGAAATATTCCCGGAAGTTTGCTGGCGGAGTTCTACGGTGCAATTTGCAGAGCACACCAATACATATTGAGTATAACTATTTGGTGAAATTCAAGAATGCTTCATTAAGGTGTTGTTCAAAATAAATTTTAGCATTTCTGGTTTTGGAAATTTTGGAGAACAATATGAAATTCAAATTTTGATGTTGCTAGAAATTAGAGGGCGCTGAGAACAAAGAAATTGTTGGAGTTATAATTTTTATCTAATACCTATACATTTGATGTTAAGAAAAGATCTCTTGCAGAAAGTTTGGCTAGAAATTTCATGTAAAAATACCAGCCCTGCTCATTTCATAATTAGAATATTTTCATATTTCCGGCGATACTTTTCAGCAAACTATAGTAGTTGTAATGTGTAAATATCAGATTCATGGCTATTATTGGAATTTTTTTATTCATTGGTTGAAAAACTGTCTTATAGATGAACTATAAGAGGCAAATTGGTCTTATGTGTCAGTTATAAGAGTTGTAAATTGAAAATTTAGGGTCAATATCATGGAATATCAGAGTTATTTTTTTTCATAAAAAAAATATTTAAAATATGCGAAAAGTTTGAGATTATGTTAATGCCATGTCTCGAGTTGCATAGCTTAGTGACAAGAAACAGTTTCGATAGTCGTATATACTTATCTTCAATGGTTAGTATTCAACTAGTTGAGCTTCGGGAGAGGGGGAGAGAGTCGTGAATACTTATCTCCAATGGTTAGTATTCAACTACTTGAGCTTCAGGAGGACAAGTTTGAGATTATGTTAATGCCATGTCTCGAGTTGCATAGCTTAGTGACAAGAAACAGTTTCGATAGTGAGATTCTCATCGGTGAGATTTCTCAAATGCAAACTTCAACCAATCGATTTGAAGTTTGTTGCTCAAAACTGCATGTCGAAAACATGCAATTTATATCATGGATCAAGATCAGAATGAACAGTGATTAAAAAAGTATGAACACGAGGACGGATTTCGAACTTGTATCCCTCGTTGCAACTAATAATCTGATTTTACAACTGCCTAAAGCTAACAAGCAATAACACAAAAGTTACAGACTAATCAATCGTTTAGAAATCACAAAAGTAACCTTTATACATTGTTGGGCCTACGTTTTTAAATCAACTTGTTTACAACTTGCACCTAGCATTTTGGTACTAACAACTTGAGTTCTCTTATTGCATCTTGATCATTCGCAGGTTGAACTATTGTTACGTTAACCCTATTTTTCAGGGAACGTGTCAAAGAGATAGGAGACCAATTCAACGACGTTTTCTTCATCAACATATCCAGCAACGGATCATTATCCCCTCAATCAACAAAATGGCGATAATGTCTCAACAAGATCAACCTTACCTCCGAGATTCTAGGCTTTATATTTTCTTTGTAATTAGCCGTTGTAAAGAGGTATAAAGGGGATAGAACACTTGTATGGCACACACGTTTTTCACTAGCTTAAGCTCCCTTGTATACACTCATAGCTCTGTAATCACAAAAATACTTAGTAAACTTTTGGTCAAGGTAGGTTCCTAAACCTCCCGGGGTTTTGTACCGGCGAACAAGTTGTTCAAGGGCTTTTCCTAGTCAACAAACAACTTGTGTTCATTTCTATTCAACCCGATAATCATTGTACCCTGATTCATATCACTTTAGTCATTTTTCTTATCATCAAAAACACTTGTCGAAATTTGACCAAAACAATTTGGCGCCGTCTGTGGGAAACTTTGATTATTTGCGTAGAAATGGCCAATCCGCCGTCCGACAGTCAAGGTGAGAGGAGTCGGTCGCTTCCTGTTTCCGACACCCAAGGCAATCCATCTTTGAATGCGGAAGCTGTCAATTTGGAGATATTGTCCAACATGGCCGATATGTTGAAGAAAGTGAATGATCGGTTGGATGGTCAGGAGCATACGAACGCCATGATATTCAATGCCATTGATAGCCTGCGTAAAGGGAAGCAAGTTGAAACTCAAGTATCTACCCCATTTTCACCTTTACTTCCTAGATCTCTGTTTGGTGCAGGTACAGGACCTAGTCATTTCGGAGATATCCCTATGTCCAATACCTTGCCAGCAGAAAGCACAATTGTGACGTCCATTCCAATCGAGCAACCAAGATTCAGCCTTCCAGCTAGCCAACCTGTGTTGTCATCTTGATACACCTATGCTACACCCTCAATGGGGCAAACAGGGAGTTTCTTTAATGCTTTTGATACTTTCGCACCTCAGTTTAATAATACTCCTCTTTTCGCAGAGAACCAACTTGTTAAGGAAATGCAAACCATTAAAGAGTTGCTTCGAAGCGTGCCTGGAGTCAACTTGCCGTATCACCAAGTTTCTCCAACTTGCTATAACGAATCTCTTTTTGTGCCAGCAATAGCTAGTGTGGAAATCCCAAAGAAGTTTTCAGTCCCTCATATGAAGAAGTATGATGGAAGCACCGATCCAGCAGAGCATGTGTTGCTGTATCAGGAGTCCATGGATATCATAAGTATCCCCCCTGTTTTTAAAAAAGCATGTTTTTGCAGGGGCTTTGGCTCAACTTTGTCAGGACCGGCCTTAAAATGGCTAACAGGGCTTCCTCTAAATTCTATTTCTTCTTATGCTCAACTTGTCAATATGTTTATTAATCAATTTTCGTGCAATAGGGCATTTGACAAGTTGACTAGTGATCTTTATAAAATTGTGCAACAGCCTAACGAAAATCTTAAAGAATATTTGCACAGATTTAACAAGGAGACAGTCACTATACCCAAATTGGATGTGTCCACAGCTACGGAAGCATTCCGTATAGGCTTGAAGAAGAACTCTCTATTCTATAATGAGTTGGTGATGACTCCTGCGAAACAACTTGAAGAAATCAGAACCAGAGCCTTGCCTTTCATCAGATTGGAGGATGACACCGGCAATGGGGAAGTCAACTGGAGGACCCCTACTCCTCTATTTGAGCCCTCTCGACGTAAAATCGGATTCCCATCACTATAAGTCCAACAGGGGCAAACCCCCTGTTAAATCTGAATCTTCTAAAGTTCATTTTGTAGACGATGATCAAGATGGGGATGATAATGATTATCTAAAAATTTCTGAATACTGCTTTTCTGTGGACATTGCAGGAATCCTGTGCGCCATGGGAAATCTTGGAGATAAAGCAAGATGGCCCAAGAAGAGTGATCAGCCAACAACTTGGAAGGACAAGTCCAAGTGGTGCGCATTTCATGAGGATTTTGGGCATACCACTGAGAATTGTTTTGCCTTGAGGAAGGAGATTGCTCATTTATTATCCAAGGGTCTTCTTAAAGATTTGTTGGGTAAGAAGAGGGTCAAAAGCGAATCCAAAGAACCCGATTCGGGGAGCAAACCTGCACTGAGAAAGTAGCACCTCCCAAAGAACCAAGGTAGTAAATGTTATTTCAGGTGGGTCCCATATTTGTGGCACAACTTACTCTGCAGCCAAGCGTCATGCCAAGAGTTCTAAGGAGGATCAGTCAGAATTGCCCTCAAGGCGTCGTGACTTCACAGATGGTCAGATTATCTCCTTTAAGGATGAAGATAAGGACAACACGTTGGACCCTCATCATGATGGTCTAGTTGTTCAGGTGCAGATTGCTAATTGTGTGGTCAAGAGAATTCTGATTGATGGCGGTAGCTCAGTCAACATCATCTTCACTCATGCTCTTGAAGATATGGGCATTCCTTTATCTCGAAGTTTTGAAGAATTCATCCGTGCTCTTGGTAGGGTTCAAGAGTGAAATAAAGCAAACAATGAGAAATCAAGTTGCCTATCTATTTGGAGGGTATGAATTCTATGGAAAGGTTCTGTGTGATCGAATTCTCTTCCTCGTACAATGTCATTTTGGAAAGACCTTGGATCCACAACATGAAGGCCATGTCGTCAACTTATCACCAGTGTGTCAAATTTCCAACACCTTGGGGTGTAGCCAAGTTGAAGGGGAATCAGCAAGTTTCTAAAGAGTGCTACAAGGTTAATATGAAGGCAAGTTCAGTCCCTCATCAAGCATAGCAATTAAAGAAAAAGGCCCAGGATGTTCTTGAAGCAGTGGAGCATGAGACGAAAAGCGTTTCTGTTGATGAGTCAAATCCTGAGGCCCAAGTACAAGTTGGTGTAGGCCTCCCATCCGAAGTTGAGGAGGAGCTGATTGAGTTCTTGAAAAGTCAGAAATGTTGTTTTGCATGGAAGCATGAGGACATGACAGGAATAAGCAAGGACATCATTACTCACAAGTTGAACATTGATCCAACCATCCGTCCTGTTCATCAGAAGAGAAGGAAGTTTGCCCAGGAGAGGAACCAGATCATAAAGGATGAAGTTGAGAGGCTTTTGAAGTCCAATATGATCAGAGAAGTTCAATATCCAAGGTGGTTAGCCAATGTTGTGGTGGTAGAGAAGAGGAACGGCAAGTGGCGAGTATGCGTGGACTTCACAGACTTGAACAAGGCCTGCCCGAAAGATCCATTCCCTCTTCCTCATATTGATTCTCTAGTTGACGAGACAGCTGGCCACGACATCTTAACATTCATGGATGCGTCCTCAGGTTTTTAGCAAATTCAAATGGAGCCCTCAGATCAAGAGGATACAAAGATTCATGACTCGGAAGGTATATATTGTTATATTGCTATGCCATTTGGTCTTAAAAATGCAGGGGCAACTTATCAGAGGCTCGTGAACAAGATGTTTAAAGATCAACTTGGCAAGACAATGGAAGTTTACATAGATGATATGGTAGTCAAGTCCAAGCATATTGAAGATCATGTGGAGCATCTTGCTGAGGCGTTCAACATCTTGAAAGCTTTCAACATGAAGCTTAATCCAGCCAAGTGCAGTTTTGGTGTTAAAGCAGGAAAATTCTTGGGTTATATGGTGACCAAGAGAGGAATTGAAGTCACCCCGAGCAGCATCAAAGCCATTCTCAACTTGGAATCTCCCAAGAACATCAAAGATGTCCAAAGGTTAACAGTAGAGTAGTGCACTAAATAGATTTATATCTAAATCATCTGATAAGTGCAGGTTATTCTACGAAGTATTAAGGAAGAATAAACTCTTCCAATGGACTGACCAACATGAAGCAGCTTTTAAGCAACTTAAAGAATACTTGGTGACATCACCCCTACTTGCCAAACCAGAACATGGTGAGCACCTTTACTTATATTTAGCTGTATCTGAGAATGCTGTTAGTGCAGTATTGGTGAAGGAAATCCAAGGTGAACAACATCCTGTTTACTATATAAGTAAGTCTTTACTAGATGCTGAAACGAGGTACTCTCATCTTGAAAAATTAATTTTAGCCTTAACTACTGCTGCTACAAAACTACATCATTATTTTGAAACACATTCTATAACTGTTAGAACTAACTATCCTATGAGAAATGTGTTGAGAACTCCAGAAATGTCAGGCAGATTGGCCAAGTGGTCGGTCAAGTTGAGCACGTATGACATTTCGTATGAGCCAAGAACAGCCATCAAATCTCAGGCTCTAGCCGATTTTGTAGCAGACTTCAGTCCAAGTTTGCAGCCCGAAGTGGAACTGGAATACAGCTACTTGAAGGTAAAACTATTCCTAGATTCTGGACACTGTTCACAGATGGAGCTTCAAATTCCAAAGGAATTGGATTGGGAATAGTCCTGAAGTCCCCTCAAGGTGATATCATACCTCAAGCTGTATCTTGTGAATTCAATGCAACAAATAATGAAGCTGAGTATAAAGCTTTAATCATGGGTTTAACTACTGCTTTAAGTTTAAACATTACGCATATAAATGTATATGTTGACTCTCAATTGCTCGCTAACCATTTTAATGGCAGTTATATGGCGAAGCATTCCAAGATGACTCTGTATCTCCAACATGTTAAGGCCTTGGCTTCAAAATTCCTATCATTCTCTTTGGAACAGGTCCCTAGAGAAGAGAATACAGAAGCGGACGCATTGGCCAACTTGGGTTCAACTTGCAAATCAATGTTGCATACTAATATTCCCATTATTTATGTTAAGTTCCCGACAATAGACCAAGTTGAGGAAACTCAAGCGGTTACTCAACCTACTGGGGCACAAGATGCTAGACCTTCTTGGACTCAACCAATAATTGAGTTCCTTCAACTTGGGACTATTCCGCCAGATATTAAGAATGCTAGATATTTTAAGATTCGTACTTCAACTTTCGTTTTAATAGATAATGTGCTATTTAAGAGATCTTTTGCAGGGCACTATTTAAAATGTATTGATAATGAGCAAGTTGAAATGGTGCTAAAAGAAATCCATGAAGGAATATGTGGAAATCATTCTGGTGGAAAAGCATTAGCGTCAAAGGCCCTCAAGACTGGTTATTATTGGCCAACCATGCGTCAAGATGCCATGAGCTATGTACAGAAGTGTGATGCCTGCCAAAGACACAGCAACATCTTGCATCAACCTGCAGAGCCTCTGCATTCTATCGTCTCATCTTGGCCTTTCATGCAGTGGGGCATGGATATTGTGGGCAAGTTGCCTAAAGCCCCCGGAGGCAAAGTGTTCATGCTGGCAATGACCGATTACTTTTCAAAGTGGATCGAGGCAGAAGCTTATGTGCAAATAAGAGATAAGGAGGTATTTTCATTTTTGAAGAAAAATATAATTAGCAGGTTTGGTGTGCCATCAGAGATTATATGCGATAATGGGTCACAATTCATAAGTAAGAAGACTAGAGATTTTTGTACTCTCAAGTTGATCATGTCTACGCCTGTCCATCCTCAAGCCAATGGTCAAGCCGAGTCAAGCAACAAGTTGATTGTCAACAACTTGAAGAAGCGCCTAGACCAAAAGAAAGGAAAATGGGCCGAAGAGCTGCCACTTGTACTTTGGGCAGATAGGACCACTACAAAAGGGGTCATAGGTAGGACTCTATATTCTTAGCTATTTGGAGCAGAAGCTGTAATTCCAGTCGAGGTAACAATCCCAACAGCAAGGTATGACTTATTAACTCAAGATGAAAATAATCTCTTGCTAACCCAAGATTTAGATACAATTGATGAGATCAGGGATTTAGCCAAGATAAGGATGGCAGCTTATCAACAACGGATTGCTAGGTCTTACAACAAGAATGTCAGAATAAGAAGATTCCAGGTTGGTGACTTAGTTTTGAGAAAAGTGTTTCAAAATACAAGAGAATTGAATGCAGTTAAATTGGCTCCCAAGTGGGAAGGACCATATCTCATTGATGCTGAAGTTGGCAAGGGTGCATATTGGTTATCAACCCCAAGTGGAGACAGGATCCCTAGGAGTTGGAACGCCATCCATTTGAAGCTCTATTTTATGTAAGTCCAGTCATTAACAACTAGACTTCTCAGGTATGATCTATTTTTGTTCTCAAGTTCATTCACATGTTTCAAGTTATCAAGTTTTATTGAAAATCCTTACTAACTTAAGCATCGGAGGGGCGTCAGCTACGTTAATGCCCAACCCTAACATGAATTTGTTTTGCAAGGTATACAACTTGAACAAACGGAGTAGGCTCAACATGTTGACACGCCAGTACGGCTGATACTTGTTGGGACCTAAAATTGGAGTAGGTCTAAGCATGTTAACACGCCAGTACGGCTCCAACATGTTTGGACCTAGGAAGAAGAATTTCAACATGTTGACACGCCAGTACGGCTCAAACATGTTGAAACTCTAGCTGGAGAGGGATAGAACTTGTTGACACGCCAGGACGGCTGATACTTGTTCTATCTCTTCAAACGGTTACCTCTGATCAAAGGTACAATTTACATATGGTTAAAAGATTTTCATCTTTTCTAACGAATTAAGGTTTTGACACCTTCGCCTGGGCGCACGATTTCACACTTATTCAAGTTGTGACTACTGGTTGTAACATTATCATGTTACCTTCTGTTTATAACATCAACATGTTATCTGATGAACAAGAAAGTATTTCTGAAAAGCTTAAAACACTCCTTTAAAACCTTGAAATGTTTCCAAAAGAGTTTGCAACTAAAAGATAAGTTGGATAAGCCAACTAATCCCTTAAAACCTAATAAAGCTTGGAGTACTAGACCAACCTAGTACCCCCAAATAAATTGTTTGGGCTCTTATGAGCCATTACATACCAAAATACCTTGTTTTGGGGACATAACCCCCATTTTGTGCATACCAACAGAGGTATGACGAATAAAAGCAAAAAGAAATTGTTTTGTTCCTTCCAAACTCCTTAAAAACTTTTAAATTTTTCAAACATTTTGGCCTTCTGCCGCTGGTGTTGTGTTTGTTTCCTTCTCTTCTCTTGATCCTTTTCTTCAGCTTGAGTAACCACTGCGGTACTCAAAATGTTGTTAGCATCTTCAACCAATTGATTAATAGTTTCAAGGGCCGGTGAGTCTACCTCTTCTCCATCTGCAGGTTCACCAATGAAACATTCTAAAGTTCTCTTCTCCTCCTCCACATCCCAAGTTGTAGCTTGTCCGTTCCTGAACTCCTCCATAAGTTGGATCCTCGCCTCCAACACTGTCTTGGTGACATTGAACTTAAAATCTTCTTTTGATTCATCAAGCTCCTTCACATGTGCTTCATTTTCTTTCACCTTCTCAGCATTAACAGCTGCCAACTCCTTCTCCAAAGTCCCATTAGCTTTCTTCAGTTTTACCACCTCATCGGCATACTTCTTGGTTTCTTTCTTTCTTTCTTCAGCTTCGTGGCTACATTTAGCCGCCTTGATCTTCAAAATATCAACTTGATCCATAATAGGAATCATGATCTCTGAAACCTGTGAAAAAGAAGTGTTAATTCCCTATGAATTCCTTTTGTATAAGGTTCAAAATCTCTTTATTTCACCTTGTCGATAAACTATGTCATCACAGCTTTGAACTTCTCTTTTGTCTTTTCCATATTCAAATCGCCACCCACATCTGTGGCTTCAGCCTCTGTCAATTTCCTCTTCTTGGTTTCCTCCTTCTTCACTTTTGCTTCAGAGCTAGATACTGCGGAGTGGGGAGTTGGGGGCTTGTTATTTTTCTTCACAATCATCTTTGCCTTAGCTTCAGCCAGTAGGTCCGCAACGTTCACAGAGGTCTTAGAACGAGTAGCTGCGATAAAGGGATATAGTATTAAAACAACTTGAAAGGACTAGAATAAATTGGAGATAGGAAAAAACTTTAAGAGGTTTGTCAAACATGTGGACATCTTGGTGGGATCAGGTAGAGCTTCTTCAGGGTTAAGTTCTTCTTCTAAATCTACAGAAAACAAGACCGGGAATGCCTTGAAAGACCTTATTAATGAATCCAACTCATAGATTTTCTTCACATTCTCCTCTGTACCCTCTTTTGCTGGAAAAAGCACGCTCAGCTTAGCAACTACGCCAAAGGAAATTCAAGTGATTAGTTAGCAGGTTGTTAAGAAACATTAATAGAGTAAGAAAAATTATCTATACTACCTGTGAATGTGTGCCCAAATTCTAAATTTTGTTTTTGTTTGGATTGGATTCACTCGAGTTTGAAAACATCCGGTTTAATTTGAAAAACGGAGTCGCCACGCCATTTTGATTTTCTCAAAACTTTGAAAAAAAGGTTTTTAGGGTTCAGAGGTTAAGTTACCCCTTGGGAAGAACGGATCGTCGTTCACCCAAGGTGCCTTGCCGTAGCAAGTCTCCCAAGATTTCGTTTATCGTGCTTGCTTGCGTGCTTTCTTGTGTGCATGTGTTGAAAAGAAAGGGGGGGATGTCCCAAGTTGCCTTCCGGACGTACAAACCATTTAGTTGGTTGTCGCTCGGGATTCCTTGGATTTTTATGTGTTCGGGACTTTGATCCCGTCCTCATCTTGGACTTGTGATCATCGCTATTTGACCTTGGGACTTGCGTGATCGAGAGAAGGACTCTCTTTTATAGTCCAAAATGAGGTTCTTTAGGAAAGGAGTGACCTTAGCCATCAATCCTACGCCTTGAGATGATTAAGCTTGTATGGGAGCTATCGTGCTCGTCTCAAGCGATAATCGGAGATATAGGTTCAAGGTTTTATCTCTTTCTAAAGAGATTGTGGCACCTTTAATGGAAGAAATGATGTAAAGATGGGATCTTTACACCGGTTCATATCGAAGGTTGCTAATGGGGACATGGGGGAATGCATGTAAAAAATGACATTTTTAGTAAAAAGATGACATTTTTGAGTGCAAAAGATGCTATTTTGTTTGCAAAGGATGCTTTTTGATGTAAAGAAATGATTTTAATGCAAAGGATGCAACTTTATGTATGAAAATGGGTTTTCGATGCAAAGGATGCAACTTTAGTGTAAAGAAATGATTTTTAAGAGCAAAGGATGCTATTTTGGTGCAAAGATAACATTTTCAATGCAAAGGATGCAACTTTTTATGTAAAAATGACATTTTAAGTGCAAAGGATGCTACTTTATGCCAAAAGGTGTCATTTTATATGACAAAGATGTTCTTTGGGTGCAAATGATGCTGCTTTATATGCAAATGTCCTAATTTAAATGCAAATTGATATCTTGGAAAAAGTAAAAATCAGATTACAGATGAAAAGATGAAGGTTCTGCAAACTGGCCAAAGTTGTCACGTGACATAGGTTGCCTATGTCGCGTGACATAGGTTGCCTATGTCGCGTGACATAATTAGCCATTTGCAGAGACCTTAACAGCTGGGATCTACAGAGGCAACAAGGCATTAATATAGCCAAGTTACTTCACAAATAGGTCTCAGAGAGTAAGTATGTTAATAGTGAACACTTCAAGAGGGTGTGGATATGAGGGATCCACACTCATCTCGAGTGTTCATGCAAAACAAGGTCAAACCGAAGCTTTTACATGAAATGATATGCAATCAGATACGGATCTAAGCAATATGATACTAAAGCATACAACTTTAATCAAGATACATTCATTATCCACGCATTTAGTATAGAGATTTCATGTACAAAGAAGATAGAGAGGAAAAGGGTAGAAAATCGTTACCCTTGAAGACCACGACTTCCTATATCAAGTTAGATATAGGAGCCTTCAAACAGCAACCCCCAGGAGTTGAGATCTAGCCTTGGTTCAATGAGAACCGTTGGTTCTTGAGGTGTATAGGGAGTGTATGTGAGATTGGTTGAATAGTGAGTGATTTGAGAGGATTAGTATGTGTTTTGGGGGGTATGTGAGGAAAGAGACTAGGCTACTGGACGTATTTTATCAGAGGGATACTGGGGAGTGAAAAGGGATGCCTAAAATGAGAGGTGCAGGCCTCTATTTATAGGCTGCATGGTAGTGGCATAGTATGTCGCACGACATAACAAGCCATAACCGTTTTTCTTCTAGAAACATGCAAGGTGGCAGTCTTCTAGAAGTCTTCCTGGCAGGGTATGTCACACGACATAATAAGCCCCATCCAGTTCCTTCTAGAAACATGCAAGGTGGCAGATTCTAGAAGGCCCCTTTCCAGCGAGGTCTTGCATGGAATTTTGATTCCTAACAGGTCCTTCCTTACTTGGAAAGCTTGGGAAAGTTCCCGAATCGCCCCCCCGAACTTTATAAAAGTTCGGGAAATTGCCAAGAATTTTAATCGTAAGGCATGAGCCAGATTTGGGTACTTACAGAAGCCCCTCGGCAACGTCACTTGCAGGGCGAGTGGGGTTGTCGATAGAAAAGGATCCGATCTGGCGAATGCCGAGACGGATTGGGTGACCGAAGTGGTCGAGTGGCTGAACCTTTGGAAGGCTACCTACGTATCCCGGAGGAATCAAGCCATAATCGTAGTTCGGAATCCACTAGGGAAAGGGGTGTCATATGTGACGAATTGGATGAACCTAAAGTAGGCTACCTACGTATCCCGGAGGAATCAAGCCATGTCGTAGTTCGATCTTTTACTAAGTCGAAATGTTATTCCTTCATCTTGGAATAACGGAGATCGAAAGAGAGCGAAATGTTATTCCTTTATTCTGGAATAACGGAGATCGCGAGAGAGCGAAATGTTATTCCTTTATCCTGGAATAACGGAGATCACGAGAGAGCGAAATGTTATCCCTTCATTCTGGAATAACGGAGATCGCGAGAGAGGTCGAAATGTTATTCCTTCATCTTGGAATAACGGAGATCGCGGGAGAGTGAAATGTTATTCCTTCGTCTTGGAATAACGGAGATCGCGAGGGAGCGAAATGTTATTCCTTCGTCTTGGAATAACGGAGATCGCGAGAGCGAAATGTTATTCCTTCATTTTGGAATAACGGAGATCGTGAGGGAGCGAAATGTTATTCCTTCGTCTTGGAATAACGGAGATCGCGGGAGCGAAATGTTATTCCTTCATTCTGGAATAACGGAGATCGCAAGAGAGAATGGATTTTGTAAAGAAGTAGGAAGGACTCGATAATTTTTGTAAAGAAAGTGGGACGTACCCGATAATTTTTGATAAAGAAAGTGGGACGTACCCGATAATTTTCGTAAAGAAAGTGGGACATACCTGATAACTTTTGTAAAGAAACGGGAAGGACCCGATATTTTTTGTAAAGAAAGTGGGACGTACCCGATAACTTTTTGGTAAAGAAAGTGGGACGTACCCGATAATTTTTGGTAAAGAAAGTGGGACGTACCCGATAATTTTTGGTAAAGAAAGTGGGACGTACCCGATAATTTTTGGTAAAGAAAGTGGGACGTACCCGATAATTTTCGTAAAGAAATGGGAAGGACCCGATGATTTTTCATAAAAGAGTGGGAAGGACCCGATAATTTTTGTAAAGCAACGAGACATACCCGATGATTTAATTATTTGAAAGTAGGATTGAAAATGCCAAGGGCAAATAAAATGAGCCACAGGGGTAAACTTGTAAAATAGGCCACGGGGGCACTGGAGGGAAAACTGGATTGGAAATGATTGGAAATACCAGGGGCACAAAGGGTAGAACAGGCCTATGGGGGACAAAATTGTAAAATGGAGCCTTCAGGGGCAAAATTGTAAAACCAGCCACATGGGCTTAGTATGTCGCACGACATAAAAGGCCAGGTGGACAGATTCTTTAAAATTTGCACAGTCGTCATTTGAAACTCAATTGAAATTGAAATTGAGAGGGAGACGACAACGAGAAGAGAGAGAGAGCAGACATCAGAGGGAATTTGAGAGAAATCGAGAGAAATCAAACATCTTGAGTCCGATTCAATTGGAAATGCCTCCTAGATTGCGTCCTACCAAGAGAGCTCCTCAACACGCCGAGTTGGCTACTCGACGGAAAGGGGTGCAGAGGAATCAAAGGCCATTTCTTCCAGAAGCTCAAAGAGGAGATTTCTATCCACAGCTCGATGAACATACCTCGGATGTCAGGAAGAAAGACGTGGTACGTGACCTAGGTTTTTAAAAAAAAATTTGATTTGGGTGAAATTGATTTGATTTTCCAGACTGTGCTATGAGTTATCAAGAATTTGTATGTGAACATGGATTGAACTAGGAAATGCGATGCTAAATGCATGCTCTTCAATGATAGGTTTTGACCTATTTTCACTTGAGATGATTTCAAGAAATAGCATGAGATATTCATACTTGTGCCATGTTTATCTGCAGGGATTGCGCACCTGTGGTTCTCCGGAGGTGATCGGTAGGCTATGGCAGAGCTTGCCGGGCAGCCAGGAGCAGATACATTCGCCTAAGGGCATGGTTTACGCCGTTGGGCTGGGGCAATTTTTTGAGATGGCGAAGGCTATTGGAGACACCCAGAGGAGTGTGGATTTGGTGAGGGCATTTAGAGAGTTTTGGTGGGAGACCACCCATTCATTCCATTTCTCCTGGGGTAAGACGACAGTCACACCGTACGATTTCGCGGTCATCACGGGATTGCCCTTTACGGATGAGCCACTCTATATAGATGAGCCTGCACAGGGAGCTGAGCCCCAGCCTATTGCTGATGCCGATTTTATGAGTTTACTTGGTTTTGTTCCCCAGATCAAGAAGGGGAATGGATATGAGCTGGGTGAGCTACATGGTTTGGTTGGGGAGCAGAGTAGGGACTACCTTGTTGTTGATGATCCCGGCGAGAGCCTACCGAGAGCCGAGAGATTGGCGAGAGCCTTTGTATGGGTGGGTTTTTCTGACATGCTGTTTATCAACAGCGCATCTACTGCCCTTATTTCACTGCTGGAGCTTCTGAGAGCTTGGGACGCCGTAGGGAATCTGTCCTGGGGTGAGGCAGGTTTAGCCGAGATGTACTTGGCTCTAGATGACGTCAGCAGAGGGAAGGCGAAGTATTTCACCTGCTGTCACCTAGCCTTTGAGGTATTCTCTCATCTTGACTTCTTTTCTTTTGCACATTTCATTCTATCATTTTTTTTCCTGTTTTGACTTCTTCTTCTTCTTCTTTTCAGTCTTGGGCCTTCGAGCATTTTGGCTGTTATGCATGGCAGATCCGGGATGAGTTTCTTGCCACCACTTTTCCTGCTCTCAGACGGTGGACGAAGAATGCCAGGAGACATACCAGGATACCGGAGGGTTCGAGGTGCAGGATTATGGCCTCGTATCATGATACGCTGACATGCTTGAGAGGGACTCCCCAGAGGTTGAGTTTATCCCTTGGACTGGCCGTTATGGCGATTTGGATTTGGATCATGCTGCGCATTTGACAGAATGTCGCAAGCTGCTGGTGGGTTTATCCGGAGATGCCCTATATTTAGCGAAGAGGGTGTACGTACAAAGCATGGGCCCAATATGCCTCGCCTGATCCCTGATGACCCTCCAGCTAGGATGTGGCTGCCTCGCCAGCTGGCGAATGTAGATGCTTTGATTGTAGGTGTGGCGGCACATCTCTTTACACGGGATGGAGATTACACTTTGTACGTGGCTAGACATCTTCAGTCCCCACAGGTCAGAGTTGGCTATGGTGCTCAGGGTGCGGGACCCTCGACTGGTCACGTGACTAGACCTCCTTTGCCTCCGACTTTCATTGATTACCAGGGTGGCGGCCGTATGCGGCGAGCTCATATTGACATGTCACAGACTCATCCTCGTCTGGTGCTCCCGCAAGGTTCTAGATCCGTAAGTACTGCCCTTTGCGTCTTTTGGATTGTTTGCATCTCTTTCTGTTATCAATAACTGCATTTTGACACTTATTATGTCTGCTTGTTAACAGGTATCGGCCCAGGCTTACAGGCATTTGACCAGGGATTATACTGGCGCTGTGAGCATGATTGACAAGCTCCAGAAAGGCATGAGCTTTTGGAAGAACCAGTGCCGGTCGCAGGATTCGATTCATATCTTCCCACCTGGCCAGCCGAGAAAGAAGAAGGGCCGCACCAGCGGGGGCACCAGCGAGGGTGCTAGCGGATCGAAGCTTCGGACAAAGAATCCAAATGTGCCTCTTCACGGACCCGCTGAGAGTGACGATGATGATGATGATGATGCTGAGGCTGAGACTGCCACGGACTACGAGCTTGATTATGCCGTTATCACTAAGCTTGATGACTATTATCGCATGGGGACCATAGCCTACGAGGCACCTTCTGACGATCCTGATGACGAGCTTGAGGAGGCTGAGGATGATGACGAGGATGAAGATGATGATGAAGATGATGGAGAAGATGATGGAGAGGATGATGGAGATGATTCAGAGTAGCCCCCTTCCCCCCTAGATTATTATGACTTTTTGGTTATTGTACCCTTTTTGGGAAAACATATCATGTTATTTTTGCTATGCACTTCTTTTAGACTTGGTCTATTTTGTATGTACATTGTTATCCCTTTTGTTGCACGCATTTATGAAATGATGGTGGTATGGTAGATGGCTTGAACTGAATGGCTTGAATGGATTTCTGGCTTGCATATGTACCAGGTAGATGAATGCATGGGTGTACATGGGGTAAATGAACCCTCCCCTATGTATTTGAGAAGTGGATGGGTGGTATTTGCAGCTTTTGACAAGTCGGGGAGTGCCCTGGGGAATGCAGTACACTGCTGATGTCTGAAGTCTGATGTTGGCTTGTTATGTCGCGCGACCTAGTAAGCCATATGGCCAGGTTTATCGCGTGACATACATAGCCTGCACTGTGCTTATCATAACCTTTGGAATTGGACTAGAATTGCCGACACAGGTTGGAATTAGGTGACCAAGGAGGTCATATACTTGATCCTACCAGGGCAATGGCAAAGAGATATTGGTCCCTTAATATAAGGATGGAAACGGGGTGACCTAGGAGGTCAAACGGCCAATCTTACTAGGAATGTGCCAAATAAAAGGGGTGACCAATATGGTCAGATAGTTGGACTTTTATGAAAAGCTATCTTACTACTGAGGAATGACGAAGGAAGAGGGGTGACCATTGCTGTCGAATGGCTATACCTTTGCGAAAAGCTTACGCACCATTAAGGAATGGGGAAAGAAAAAGGTGACCAATGTGGTCGGATGGCTGGACCTTTATGAAAGGCTACCTACGTATCCAGGAGGAATCAAGCCTTGGTCGTAGTTCAAGCCTCATCTAGATAGTTAGGAACATGTCTAGGATCCTTGAGATTTTGACAATTAATGGAGGTTGTCACCAGAGGAAGCTAAAGCTTGTGTGACTATCGAGTAGATAGAGGCAGCTATAGCTGGAAAACTTGAGCATACTTCTCAATTTGTGATAGAGGTAGCTAAAGTTGGATTTTTGACAATTAGGAAACTGTCACCTGGCGTTATCTCGTTATAACGGAAGTAACGGAGGCGCTTTTTTGGGAAAAAATGTTATCATTAGCAATTGGCACGTTACTTGAGCCTAAGGGTGATTTTTTTCTTGGAAACATGGTAGGGACTGGATCTGGATGTGGTTTAAGACGGGTTTCAAGCAGGTGGGGTCATATCACTTGGGTGCGGAATGAACTGCTGTTGTTGCTGAGATGTTGTCAACGTGGACTAGAATTCCCTCTTGGGCTGAGACTGGGTTTAAACCTCGGGTCTCGATGAATGTTCCTTTCTCACACTCTGGCATTTGAAGCTGATGCTGACAGGCTTTTACAACCAAAGACTAAAACAGATGTCGAAGTGACCAAACCTCTCTTCGAGAGGTGGATGTGACTTATCGAAGCCCCGATCTAAGGAAAAACTTTCTGCAAAGCCCCATGTCTTATTAAAGCAAGGAAAGATCCTTCCATTGGCAAAGCCCCGGTTAGATGAACTGAGTAGGCAAAGTCTTAGGTTTCGAATAAGTGACTTAGTGAAGCCCCAGTCTAGCAAAAATTCCAATATGATTGGTACTGCGAAAGTGATCCTGAGGTTAATCTAACCAAGACTGAATCCATCTTGTGACATAGTGAGGAATCCAATGCGGACCTCAAAAATGGCTAAAGAAGCCCCAATCTAAAGAAACGGCTTGGCAAAGCGCCCAACCTTGAAGAGTTTCAAGGCAGCCCTAATGCAAATTGTAGCAGAAAAGGGAAAAACCTATCCTTCCGTATTTACTTCCTTATATTCTTTAGTCGCTCAGTCAACCTTAAGGAGATGTGGACGAAGAGAAGAATTTTAGGAAGATATATACATGCAGGGGCATATTTTTCGAAAGGTGGGAATAGATCCCGATTTTGTGTTATTTTGATGGCCTTATTCGATGTAGGCACAAAAAACTCGCTTTGGGTTTGACTCTTTTGAGAGAGTATAAGCGTAGAAGGGTTTGTAAAAGTGTATGGAAGCCCCTGCTGACAGAAAATCAGTGTTTAGCACTATTTTTCCTAAGATGTAGAAAAGGAAGACTTGTCAAGACATCTGAAAACTTGTTTTATTTACAATGATCACAAGATTGCTTAAAACCCTTTATTAATGTTCGGGTTACTCAACCACTAATCTCGATATGAAGAAAAACATTCTTATTAATCATGAGGAGAAAGTCAACCAATGTCGCGGATCAAGGTTGGCTGGGATCTGACTGTGTTTATGGGAGAGGTCATTCGATGAGACCGGATTTTCTGGGATTTGAATATGCTTATGACCGGACCATTGTTGGTTGCCTACGTTCCCCTCATTGTGAGGAGCTCAGGTCTCCGTAGTTCGGCCTTGGCCGGACTGTGTTTGGTTTTAGGAAATGGGATTTGTGGTTCCTTTAGTGAAAAGGCTCGGATGAGAAGATTGGATGATGAGGCGTGGGCCTCGGGATGATTCCCTAACCAAGTCATTCTTGGACGACTGCTTCTGATTGCTTCCTCTTTCATTGGGGGAGAAAGGATTTGCACGTGCCTACAGGCTTATGAAATGCTTCTGGCTTTGCTTCGATTGCCCCATTGTTATCGACAACTTTCATTCTCTGAGCTTTGATTTTGCCTGTCCGTCAAGCTTTTGATGGGCGGTGCTGGGTCCTTGGCCTCATTTTCTTTTATTTTTATGTGCAACCCTGTTTTTTGCCTAGACCGCCCTTTTTTGAGATTTTCAGCCTAGCTGGGCATTACTCTTTTTGCACTAAGATTTTTTTTCTTTTTTTTTCTTTTATGTGCAACCCTGTTTTTTGCCTAGACTGTCCTTTTTGGGGATTTTCAGCCTAGCTGGGTATTACTCTTTTTGCACTAAGATTTTTTCTCTTTTTTTTTTATTTTCTGAAGCACCTGAGGGCCAAGGCGAGCCCCTGCTTGAACTTTCTTGATACCCTTGAGGTCTAAGCCAAGCTCCTAGGTTGTTGTCGACATGGGGTCAATCTTTCGAAGCTGAGTGGCCTTTTGTTGTCCCTTGATGTTGCCGCCGTCGTTGACTTGGTCAAGATGAAGGTGGGGGCATGATTGGGAAAGTGTATGGCTTGATGAAGGCATTTTGTGAGGTAAGGAGAGTGTATGGGGAAGGCATTAGTTGACTTTCTCACACTGATTAATCAAAACGTTAAATTATTTCGAGAGATTATTTGTTGAGCAATGCAAATGATCATATAAAATAAAACCATTTCATTAAATGTAATGTAGGTGTGCAAATAATGTCTTAAGTCTAGCAAGAAAAGAAAAAGACTCTTTTATAGAAAATTGAAGATTAATTACAATGTCCGTGGAGGACTTGATTGAAAAAGAGAAAAAAAAAGTACTAGAACCTACGAAGGTTGACTGAGAGACTATATTTTTTTTTAATCTTGCTTAAGGATAGGTAGACCCTAGTCTAGCTACTCTTCGCTGGTTGGACTGCCAGGGAGCTTGAGCTTTCCTTCGTAGATCAACCATTGAATTTCTTTCTTCAGATCCAAACATTTGTCTGTCACGTGACCATAATGCTTGTGGTACTCACAGAACTTGGTCCTGTCAACTTTACGTGGGTTTCTCGGCTTATAATTCTCGAGAGGTGTGAGAAGGCCTCGTTTCACCAAATCGTCAAAAACTTTGCTCATGGGCATCCCAACATCATGCTGACGTTTCTGACCTTGCATCTCCTGAATCGACCTCTTACCATAACTTTCTGTTTTTGGCCCATGGAGGTTCTCGAGCTTCCCGTCTTCTATCTACTTCTGGATCTCATGCCTCAAATAGCAGCAATCATCAGTGTCGTGCCCGGGGTATTGGTGGAAAAGACAATGCTTAGACTCATCCAACTGAACGTTGGGGTTCTTGGGCTTCCAACTCTCCAGTGGCTTTATCAGCTTTTCTTTCATCAGCTCTTCCAGCATCTTGCTTAAAGGCATATCTGCATTTTCGAAATGAAGGGAGCGGAGTTTTTGGGAGACATTGTTGTTCTCAAGACTTGGATTTCCATTGTCCAGTTGGTTCCATTGTTGGGTTTGGCTGAAGGAGGCTACGACACTCTTTCCTTTGTGAGGGACTGGTGCTGAGCTGGGTACGGTTGCTGTTTGGTGCTGGTGGCATTGGGTTATGCTTGGTGGAGTCATTTCCTTGCCTGGTTCGACATCTTGGGTCAAGGGAGTGTTGGTACTTATCATGAGGTCAAGCTTCTCCTGCATTTGTTTCACTTATTCCATCAACATTGCCACATGGGGGTCAACGGGGACTCTCGAGTTACTGGAACTCGCAACAGGACTTCTATCAGCAGAGGGAACCATAGTAGCAGACTGGTGAAACTGACGGCTGAATTCATTAAGTCCGGTAGGTGACAGCTGAAAACTTGAATCATCCTTTGGCAACTCATGATTGCATTTAGGTGGGTATAGTGGCTTCAAAACATAGCCACATAGCTCGAATTGATTATGTGAAGCTGGAGTATAGACTGGCAGGTATTGCTGAAACTGGGGGACAGGTGGGGTGAAGCCCAATCCGTTCTGAGGAGCTGAGGGCAATGGATCCCTGATGAGCTGGGATGTTGGAAAGGACTGAGGAGGAGGAGTGGTCCTTGGCAAGGGATTGCATGCGGATGGGGGAAGGTATTGGCTGTAGGATGGAAGGTCTTGGTTATAGGATGAAGGGACTGAAATCACTGTTTCTGAAGTCTCATCTTCGACCACTACCAGAGAACCGTTCGACTCAACTGTTACCTGGATTCCATGACGACGGAGTGCATTGATAAGCATGGCTTGCTGTTCTTCATGAACCTTATGGGCATTTTCCAAGGCCAGGACTAACTCTTCCTTCCTAACCATCTGATTTCCTGCACCCTCACTGTTTTCTATCAAATCTGTCATTCTGACTCTCTAAGCTGACAAAAACTGACGATTCTGCTGAACTGTCTGAACCTAAGGTTTTCTGCACTGAAAAGCCGCTGACCCGGTATTCTTGCCCACTTCTTTCTCGCTGCGGGAAAGGGACAGGCAAGGTTTAGACTCGGGGATAGGTAAGGTTTAGATTCGAAGGTAGGTAAGATTTAGACTCGGAGGTAAGTGTTTAGGCTAAAGGCTCAAGTAACATGCACTTATCTGCTTAAGTTTTGCTTAAAACACATTTTATCCTAATCCTAATTGATCGGAAAAGATGAGACCTTGAAAGACCTAGATCAAAAATCGAAGATCGGACCGAGGAGGTCTCGATTAGGGATTTGACCATGTGAATACCCCGTCCCGATGCAACGCGCATTCGGAAGTTTGAAATAATTAATCATATAATGTCGGATCGAAATGGGATATTCATTTAGTGACACTCGCTTTAAACCATATTAAAATATTAGTTTAAGTTTTGAGAGTCGCCACGCCACTTTGATATAGCCCAAAGCTTTGAAAAAAGGCTAAACAATTAATTGGGTTCGGGGGTCAAGTTACAACAGAAGAAGAAACGCTATCACTCCTATTGCCCGACGGATCGGTCTTTCTAGCATGTGGGGTGTTGGTTGTGTGCGGTGTTTACAGGAATAGATAGAAGAAACGGGATCATGCATAAGGAGGAGGGGAGAGAAAGAATTAGTTAATGATCACACCCTAGAACCTTTGAGTTAGGCCCTCGGAAGGTGCACTAATCAACGTTCATCCTTGGGGGATTGTTGATCATGGGATAATTATTACTAAGGTGGAAAGTAAGAAATAGTTCCTAGATCCATTGGGTTTTCTTGGGCGAAACCTTTAGATCATCCTCGGCTATGCATATTTAAATATATTAAAATAGTCCTAAATCTAGCATAAAGGCACAATTAAAATATAATAAGCATGCAAATATTATTATAATATGGCAATAATAATAATAATAGGGAACAAAAATATTAATAAGAGCCTTACCAATTGTAGCAAGACTTTGGGATCGAATCTAGGGCGATTCGAAGAACGTGGGGAGAGATACGGACAAAACAAGTATAGTCTTGAATTTCCGGGGTAAATAATGTGTGTGGAAGAAAACTGTATTGTGTGGAAGAAAACTGTATTGTGTGTGTGTGCGTGTGTGTTGAGAATGGGGAACGAAACTCTGTTGAAAACTGATGCCAATTGTGAGTACCGAGTGCACGTATTTATAGTGCTTCGGGGAATGGGCTGGACCGAAAGAAAGGGTCGATCGGCCCTCTTTTGGATAAGGGTCGATCGGCATTTTTAAAAGATAAGTTTTATCCTAAATACAAAGGGGTCGATCGGCCAAATATTGTGAAAGGTTCGATCGGCACAAGTTAAGGAAAATTCTGGCGGCGGTGGACAAAGGTTCGATCGACACTAATATTGCAAAGCCCAGTTCCATTTCAGCCTTGGCCCTAACTGCCTTCAATTTTTGCCTTGGCCCCAAGCATGGCCTTGAATGGCCCTAATTCCCTAGGCCACAAAACTGATTTGGCCGGCCACTCCTTTAGTAATGCAATGGCCTAGCCTTGGCCTAAATTTGTGTAATTATTATTCGTTTCGTCTCCGCTATTGCCAAGTCCATTTTGACCACTGAAATGACTTCTTTTGCACTT
Organism: Adenophora triphylla var. japonica; assembly: GCA_022495995.1. Classification (NCBI taxonomy): domain Eukaryota; kingdom Viridiplantae; phylum Streptophyta; class Magnoliopsida; order Asterales; family Campanulaceae; genus Adenophora; species Adenophora triphylla. The sequence continues at coordinate 131,204 of JAFEMH010002451.1, forward strand.
CGCTCTTTGGAATTTTATTTTTCATTTAATCCCATGAATTTTTATAAATCAATTTTGTCCCAAATTTCCATATTTCCCGTTTAGTCCCTGAATTTTCAATAAATTCCAACTTGGTCCAAAAGCTTCCAAATGCCAGTTTAGTCCCTGAATTTCCCGAATTGCACTTCAGTCCCTGTACTCAAACCATATCAAATATACATAAAACTCGGGAATCGAACGCAACGAAACCCTAACCAAACCAAATTCAAAATATTTAAAATTCCTTTTTTTCGGACCGGGTACTAACAGTAGCCCCTCGGCGACGCTTCTTGTAAGACAAGTGGGGTCGACGATAAAAATAGGATCTGTCCTGAAAAAAGGAATTTCAGGAGGTGGAATGATGAGCTTTCGGATGTGAGGTTTGGACTCGAGCTGAGTCACAAATGGAAGATGACCAGGTAGGTCGAGCGGCTGAACCCACGTCGGGCTACCTACGTATCCCAAGAGGAATCAAGCCAAGTCGTAGTTCAGAAAGAGTGGGCGTTTAGTACCCGAGAATGGCGGACGTGCGGCGTCTCAAACCGAAGATATGATTGTGTGGGAATCACTCAACATCGGCGTGCGGTTGTCACCCAACGCCATGCGGTCGTCACCCAACGCCCTGTCTGCGTCGTCACCCAACGTCTGACTGTGCAGTCGTCACCCAACGTCTGACTGTGCGGTCGTCACCCAACGTCTGACTGTGCGGTCGTCAGCCAAAAATTGTGAGAGTATGACTATGAGGGGGTCACCCGGAGGATAAGAATTTTAACTGTGTGGGAGTCACCCCGGAAAAATAGGAATTTGACTTTGTGGGAGTCACCCCGAAAAATAAGGATTTGACTTTGTGGGAGTCACCCCGAAAAATAAGGACTTGACTTTGTGGGAGTCACCCCGAAAAATAAGGATTTGACTTTGTGGGAGTCACCCCGAAAAATAAGGATTTGACTTTGTGGGAGTCACCCCGAAAATAAGGATTTGACTTTGTGGGAGTCACCCCAAAAAATAAGGATTTGACTTTGTGGGAGTCACCCCGAAAAATAAGGATTTGACTTTGTGGGAGTCACCCCGAAAAATAAGGATTTGACTTTGTGGGAGTCACCCCGAAAAATAAGGATTTGACTTTGTGCGAGTCACCCCGAAAAATAAGGATTTGACTTTGTGGGAGTCACCCCGAAAAATAAGGATTTTTGAATTATAAATAATAAAACAAAAAGGATTTGAGTTATAAGAAATAAAAAAGAGTAAGAATTTTTTTGAAAAAGCGGTGGTTATTAAATAACTAGTCAAGCGCTCTGACCGAGGAGACGCGTGTCGAGGCGGGGAAGGGGAAGGGTCGATAGGCCCTTCCTCCTGATTGGCTAAGGACGATTTGATGAGGATCCGCCTGCTGAGATGGAATCCTGACCGCTCGTTCATTCCGAAGAAACACAAAACAAAGGGTCAATCGGCTCTCCTTCTTATTGGCCAAATCCTCGGCCGATCGGCCTTTAAACCCGCTGTCTTCTTCTCCCTTTTTACGTCTTCTTCTTCTCCGTTCGAATTTCTGAAGCTTTCGCCGGAAAATTGCTTGAGTGCCTCCGTTGTTTTGCGTTGAATTTTGCTAAGGTCTTTCCATGGATCCTGATGTTGCCGCTTTGGAATTCTTGCTCAATCGACCGGATAATCCATCGTTGGGCTCATATACCGGAGGTATGGGTGATGCCTTCTTTGGCTATGGCGGCGGAGTTGGTGCTAGTGGCCATGGTGCCGGGGGCAGCCACGGTTCTGGCAGTTTTAGGGGCGGTTATGGCAATATGGGTGGTGGTTTTGATGGTGGTTATGGAGGTTATGGCGGCGGTGACAGCGGCAGTCATGGCGGCAGTGGTGGCGGACATGGCGGCGATGGTGGCGGACACGGCGGTCATGGTGGCGGACACGGCGGTCATGGTGGCGGGCATGGCGGTCATTTTGGCGGCAATGATGGTGGTAACGGCGGCGATGATGATGAAGAGGAAGGTGATCCTGACGCCGGGGAGAGTGATAGGAGTGACGCCGGCGGGGACGTTGAGGCTAGGAGGCGGCGGGCTTCGCGCAATTATCGGCCCTCGAGGCTGCATTTTCTGTTGCACAACCAGTCCGACTTTTATCTGGGTTTGGAATTTCACGGGTCCACCGGTCTTCGCTCCCGCGTTGGGATGAAGGTACAAGAATTTCTTATTTAACAATAGAACAATTCATGCATGTACAAAGTGTTTATTATTTTAAATGCGAGTAATGACACATACCTGTGCTGTGTTTACCTGCAGGGGAAGAAGATGTAGGGACGCAGCTCCCTTAAGGCGGTCGGAGAGTTGTGGGCGCTTTTGCCGGCTGGTGAGGGTGGTCCTCGTGAGAGGGTACGGAGCTTGGGGTTGGCCCCCTTTTTTGACATGGTCTTACTGATGGGTCAGACCAGGAAGTGTACTGCGGTGGTGAAGGCGTGTCGGGAGTTCTGGTGGGACACGACACATACCTTCCATTTGAGTTGGGGTGAGGCCACGATCACTCCTACAGACTTTGCCGTCCTCACCGGCTTGAGGTTCACAGACATAGCACTGCCTTTTGATGATACCCTTCATGCCGATCCGGCTCGTCAGATTCAGCTGTTTGGCGCTAGCTTAGGCTCGAGTAGAAATTTTGGTGTTGATGCAGGGAAGCTGTATAGGCTTGTTACGACTGCTATTGATCGGTACAGAGTTGGCCAGTATGGGCTTGACGCGCTTGTCCGAGGATTCCTTTGGTATGGTTTTTCAGTGGCTCTTTTCCCCATTTTGGGCCCAGTATGCCGATTCTCTTTGTTGGGTGCCTTGGCTGATTTGAGCTTAGTGCGAGATATCTCTTGGGGAGGGGTCGGCTTGGCCGAGCTGTATCGGGCCCTTGATACTGTCTCGAGGTCCAATACCTCTTCTTTTGACGCTTTTCAGTTTGTTCTGGAGGTATGCCAACTTTTGTCGTTTTCATTGTCCTCTTACCTGTTACTTGTCTTTCTGTCTTTATAAATACCCGCTTTCCGTGTCTTTTGCAGGCATGGGTCTATGAGATTTTCGGTGTCGCGCCGTTCACTTTGCGGGACCAGACTCGGGATGTGCATGTCCTGCGCTACTGGAGGAAGGAGAATCGGATTGAGGGGTTCCCGAAGACGGTCCGTGAGTCTGAGCTGAGGGCTGTTCTTGATGGTCCTAGTAAGCCCGAGTTCTTGCTTTACCCTTGGACTCCCGAGGCCTTAGAGACGGTTGGTGCTGTCCGTGATGTGACTGCTTCCCGCAGATTATTGGTTGGCTCACTTGCTGATGAGATGTACTTGGGTGAGCGGGTGACGAGGCAGCATTATGCGTGGGCTCCGCTTTATGCGCCCCAGCATCCTCCCAGGAATATGTGGTATCCGAACCGATTGGCGAGGAGGGCGGAGTATCTACGCAGGGTCCACTGCTATCGATTCCGGCTTGATATGGACTATGTGGACTTTGTGGCACTTTTTCGAGATCACCGCAGTGGTGGCGGGCTAGCGTCTTTGCCGCCGAGGCCGCCGGTATAGGGAGCGGGGTTTGGTTATCCCCGAGCCGATGGGTCTTTGGACATCCAGAGATTGTAGATATGCCTCCATTTCCCGACCACTTCTTTGTGCATATGGCCGACGGGGAGGTGAGGGTAGACTTGACGCCCACAGAGGCCGATGAGGTAGAGGGTGCTCAGCTTCCTCCAGGCGATGCCGGCGGGGTATGCCTCTTACTTTTCCTTCTTATGCATCGATCATTATGTTTTAGCCATAGTGTAACTCTCGCGCACGATTATGTAGGTCACCCGAGATTCTTATGTGCGGGGCGTGAGCGGACCAATGTCTTGAGCCGTCTGGCGAGGAGTGCGGTGCGAGGCACTTTCCTTCCAATCCGGAGGTCGGTGGACGTGGATCCGGCGCGGCGGAGACGGAGATCCCATGATGAGGGTAGCTCGACATCCAGATTTTCCCGCGGTCGCGCTTCGACCTCCGTCGGGGTCTTTAGGACTTTTTATTTTGTAGTACTGTAGGGAAAAAGTAGGAAAGAAGCATGCGAGACTCTATTTTTATCTTGACTCAACGATGTAATGCAAATGCTTTATGTACAAGCTTAATGAGTTAATTTGAATGTTTCTATTTTCTATTTTGTACATTGCAATGAAAAGTTATCCTAGAAATTGACGTATAAGGCAGTTACCCTATGGTTTAGAGAGGGGTTTAGACTCGAAGCTAGGGTTTTGGGAGGCATTTGTCACCTAGGCTTGAGGCTAGGGTTTAGAAAGGTACTTGTCTCCTAGGCTTGAGGCTAGGGTTTAGAAAGGTACTTGTCTCCTAGGCTTGAAGCTAGGGTTTAGAAAGGTACTTGTCTCCTAGGCTTGAAGCTAGGGTTTTGAGAGGTTTTTTGGTCACCTAGGCTTGAGGCTAGGGTTTAGATTTGTGGCACTTCTGAACAAGGCCATTTGAGCAAAAAGGTTATGGTTTAAGCAGGGCGAGGCTGAGTAGGTGTTTTATGATAGAAGATGGGGTTGGATAAGTTTGATATCCGAGAGATAAGGGGTAGGACCGAGTCATCTTGAGAGTCACGAGAGGCGTCTTTGGTAGACTTGAAGAGTTTTGAAAATTTGTGGAGACCAAAGAGTGATTTCGTAAACAAGGTGCCAAAGAGGGTGGCATTTTGAAAGTATGTTATTTTGATAAGGAGGCCTTATGATTAATTATATTTCTAACTAACTCAAAGAGTTTGCCACATGCGATCTTGATGACAAGGGATGCCCTTCTTGCTAGATATGACTTCGTTGGAGCCACGATTCTTGTTAGAGCCCTTGGCCTTTTACGAAGAATCACATAGTCGACCCATTTCCGTTGAGGGAGCCTCGATGTTTGATGAAGTGACCTTGGCGAAGCCCCGGTCGATAATGCAAAGCAAACCCTGAAGGGAATGGCGAAGCCCGGTTGATGATGCAAAGCAAACTGAAGGGAATGGCGAAGCCCGATTGATGATGCAAAGCAAACACGAAGGGAATGGCGAATCCCGATTGATGATGCAAAGCAAACTTGAAGGGAATGGCGAAGCCCAGTTGATGATGCAAAGCAAACACGAAGGGAATGGCGAAGCCCAGTTGATGATGCAAAGCAAACTGAAGGGAATGCGGTAAAGAAAGCACGGGAGAACGACTTAACAAAAGCCCCGGCTTGGAGAGATTTAATGTATCCCTATTGCGAGACAGAGTCATCTTGCGGCCATGGAGGCGACCCCTCGTTTTGAACAATAGTGTCCAATCGATCCACTTGGACAAGACTCGGAAATGCATATGTGCAGGGGCACATTTTTTCGAAAGTAGGAATGGATCCCGAATTCGTGTATGACACTCTCGCTTTTGGGTTTGACTCTTTTGGGAGAGTATAAGCATCACTAGGTGTAGAAAAGTGTATGAAAGTCCCTGCTGACAGAAAGACAGTGTTTGGCTCTTCCTAGATTGTAGAAAAGAAGACTTGTCGAGACATTTGAAGACTTGTTTTATTCAGAATTATGTTTTGATTGCTCGAGAATGGACCTCACTGATTGGTATATCAAATTCCAATTATATAAGTAAACAAATAATGACTGCTTTAATTAGAAGTTGGAAATCTGGCTTGACTTTTGGAAGGAGAAGGATGTTCCGTTGTTGCTTGCTTTGCTACGGGTCATTTGGTGGTAATTTTCGTGCGAGTGCCTTTGCATTGATCTTCTTTATGGGAAAGAATGAAAAATAGAAAAAAAAGCGGAGTGGAAGAAACAAGGCGGAGTGGAAGAAAAATTGGGATTTGGTGATTATAGCCCCTTCTATTTTTACGTCTTTCAATTCAAGATTCGTTGCTCCTTTGTTCTCACAAGCCGAGGGGAGTAGTCCACAGCACGTGTCTCCTTGCTTTTACCGGAGTGCCGGTGAGAGGCACGGATGCGAAGCCCAGTGAGACTTTTGCGAGACGGTGTTTGAAGAGTCGAATAAACGAATTTCAAGAATAGGACGAGTTCCCAAACTTGGCAAGAGTATGCAATATGCTCACATAGGATAACAAGTGACTCAGAATGAGAATGCCATCCGGTAGAGGTTGTAGCTGGTCTTTGGGTTGTGATCGATCATTGGGTGATGCTTAACATGACCTCTTAAAGTGAGAGGTTAGGTGGGCCTTTTCTTTGAGAGGTTGGTTTGCGGGATGTGTTTGGGATCTCTAAGGTGAAGGGATTTTCTTATTGTTGCTTCTTCAGAACCTCTAAGAGCGAGGTTAACTTTGATTTTGACAAGGTCAAGGGTGGTGATGGGATCCTCTAAAAGTGAGAGGATGGACTTTGGAATTGGTTTACGGGATTCGTCCAAGAGGGAATCTTTGTTGCTTCTTCTCGCGAGTTCATTGTGATTTCGGCGAGGTAACTTGATCACGATAGGACTTTCACTCGATGTCTCATTTTCACAACCTTTCGGCGAGGTAACTTGATCACGATAGGACTTTCACTCGATGTCTCTTTTTTTTTTTTTGACACCCTCTTCTCGAGGAAAGCCTTCGGACTCGTTTGCTCGCGATAGCCTAGCGTATGCTTTAGGATGTTTTTTACCTTTTCCCTCTTGGGCTTGGAGGTGGTCCCTTCTTTTGTGAGCCGAGGGAGCCCCTTGTATGAGTTTCTTTCGCATTCCGCCTTTCTTGAGCTTGGAGGTGATTACTTCCTTTGTGAATCAAGGGAGCCCCTAGTATGGGCTTCTTCCTTAGGGTCTCAAAACTTGTCGATCTTGAAATGAAAGGGTATTATTTAGTGAGGATAAGGTTATGGCTTCCTATGGTGAGAGGTTTAAGCTTCAATCGCTACTGGATAGCATTCTCAAAAGAGTATTTTTAAAATAAATGCAAACTCATTTAACCGACTTATTAATGTAAGGCAAAATATATTCGGACCATGAGAAAGATATGTGAGCATATTCAATGAAAGCTTATCGATCAAATGGAAAATCGAGAGAGACGCGAGATTTGGGGGTTGGTGAGCCCCAAGTTGATATTCATGTAGCACTTATGAAGGATAAGAACAACTCCTTGCATCTTCTTTAAATTGCAGTGGCGTGAGCAACTATTTTCTGATGATGAGCAACAACGGTCTTTGCTTATCTTGATCATATGAAAAGGATGTTTAAGTGGGGGAGAGTGTATTTGGGGAAGTGTATGCTCGAGGGAGCATAGAGGGTGTGTACAAGGAGAGGGTTTGGAGATAGTGCATGAAAAGTATATGGTGGAGTATGGAGGGAGTATATGAGAGAAAGGTGCATAGAGGTGGTGTATATGAGGAAGGGACAGTGAGTTGTTTACTCCAATCAAAGCGTTCATTCATTGTTTACTTTATTAGCCGGTGAGTTTATCAGTGAGATTAGCAACCAAGTGATAATTATAAATAAAACAATCTTCTTGAAAGTAATGCGAGATTATGTCTCAAGTCTAGAGAGAAAAGAAAGAAAGACCTTTTTTATTATTGAAGTAACTAATCTAAAGTGGACATTACATACCAATGCCCAAAGTGGAAGTAAGAAAGACACACTAGAACCTACAAGACTGAATGAATCTAAATCCTTCCTTGAAGTACGAGGGTTTCTTCATCAATGAGGCCTTGGTTGATCAAACTTTGAATCAAGCGTTTTAGGCGCTACAGTTGTCAGTGGTATGCCCATCGTACTTGTGGTATTTGCAAAACTTGGATGTATCCAAGTTAGCTCTCCTATTAATAGGCTTGTAATTCTCGAGCGGCTTGATCAAACTCTTTCCCACCAAAATGTCGAAGAACTCACCCACATGCATTCCCAAGTCATCAAAATGTTCCTTGTTGATCTTCTTCTCTTGGATTGAATTTGGGGGTGACTCGGGTATTGGTGCCCTTCGTCGGTTGGTGGCCACAGCAGGCATTTTGAATGAGAAATTCTGATGCGTTGAACCATAAGTGGGACCACAAGCATGTGGATGGTAGGGACTCTGGAATTGAACAGGAGGAGGAACTCTTCTCAAGTATTCCTGAATGTAAGACAAATGGTGTTGCTCAATTTCATGCATGTCTTTGAGGAGGTTGATCACTCCCAACCTCATGTTTGAGACTTCTTTGAGGGCTTCAATGCTTTTCTCCAGAGACATGATGTGGAATTGCAGCAGAACATATGGTGGAGTCAAACCAATGAGTTGAATTAGATTCATAATTAATCTTAAGGCATCCTTGAGAAAATATTTGACCTCCACAATTTTGAGTTTGGCTGGGCTGAAGTTGCCTACGTAACCCTTACCATTTAAGATACGAGTCTCAGGTCACCGTAGTTCGAGGGGGATGAATGTAAAAGAGGAAGATGACTCGATCCTTGGTCAAATGAGGATGATCTAGGTGAGTTAATTTGGGCTTGGGTGAGGATTGGCCTTGGTTGGTCTTTGGTTGAAGGGTGCTAGAGATAAAGGATCTAAACTATGGATGGTTTTAAGGCTAAGGGAGCAGACTATGGAAGGTTCAAGAGATGAGAGGTAGAACTTTGAAGGGTCCTAGATTGAAGGATAGTTAAGCATTTTATTTACAAAAAACTTTTTATAGAACCTACTCTTGGTTGGAAGGGATACCCCTTTTTCGCAACTAACTAAATGTCCTAAAGTGGTGGATCCTAACGACTAACCGTCTCATATAGACATTTAATATGATATTTATGGAAAGTACTACAGACCCATGATAGGACAAGATCAAGCATTCAAACTTTACATGGTACGTCCTTTAAAAGGAAAATCAATTTTTTTTTAGTGCCTTTATTTTCTCTATAGATCTTGACTTATCATTAATTCGTAGTGACTTAACATAAAAACCTTATTAATTGTCTATATGAAAAAACTAGTCAAACCAACCGGTCACAGGGAGTGTATTCCTAGCAAAGTGGGTGACACAAGGGTTAGGTTTCAGGCTCCCACCGTGCAGCCGAAGCGCACTGATGAGTGGATGGCCAAGTGAGACTCAGAAGGGAGGCGACATGATCACCACACTTCCCGCACTTTGGCTTTTCCGATGGGTTAAGGGGTAGCTGTGCAGTGTGACACGGACAGTGGTAGTGTGAGGTAAAGAAGTCTAATTCTTTTTTAAGAGAAAGTTTTTTTTTTTAGGAGATGCATGCATGCAATGCAACAGTTAAGAATAGAAGGAAAAGAAAAAGAAAGTAAAATACAACACCATACAAGAAAACGAAAGTCTGACCCACTTAGTTTGAAAAAGTTTCAAAACAGTCCCCAGCAGAGTCGCCACTGTGAATACCCCGTCCCGATGCAACGCGCATTCGGAAGTTTGAAATAATTAATCATATAATGTCGGATCGAAATGGGATATTCATTTAGTGACACTCGCTTTAAACCATATTAAAATATTAGTTTAAGTTTTGAGAGTCACCACGCCACTTTGATATAGCCCAAAGCTTTGAAAAAAGGCTAAACAGTTAATTGGGTTCGGGGGTCAAGTTACAACAGAAGAAGAAACGCTATCACTCCTATTGCCCGACGGATCGGTCTTTCTAGCATGTGGGGTGTTGGTTGTGTGCGGTGTTTACAGGAATAGATAGAAGAAACGGGATCATGCATAAGGAGGAGGGGAGAGAAAGAATTAGTTAATGATCACACCCTAGAACCTTTGAGTTAGGCCCTCGGAAGGTGCACTAATCAACGTTCATCCTTGGGGGATTGTTGATCATGGGATAATTATTACTAAGGTGGAAAGTAAGAAATAGTTCCTAGATCCATTGGGTTTTCTTGGGCGAAACCTTTAGATCATCCTCGGCTATGCATATTTAAATATATTAAAATAGTCCTAAATCTAGCATAAAGGCACAATTAAAATATAATAAGCATGCAAATATTATTATAATATGGCAATAATAATAATAATAGGGAACAAAAATATTAATAAGAGCCTTACCAATTGTAGCAAGACTTTGGGATCGAATCTAGGGCGATTCGAAGAACGTGGGGAGAGATACGGACAAAACAAGTATAGTCTTGAATTTCCGGGGTAAATAATGTGTGTGGAAGAAAACTGTATTGTGTGGAAGAAAACTGTATTGTGTGTGTGTGCGTGTGTGTTGAGAATGGGGAACGAAACTCTGTTGAAACCTGATGCCAATTGTGAGTACCGAGTGCACGTATTTATAGTGCTTCGGGGAATGGGTTGGACCGAAAGAAAGGGTCGATCGGCCCTCTTTTGGATAAGGGTCGATCGGCATTTTTAAAAGATAAGTTTTATCCTAAATACAATGGGGTCGATCGGCCTAATATTGGTAAAGGGTTCGATCGGCACAAGTTAAGGAAAATTCTGGCGGCGGTGGACAAAGGTTCGATCGTCACTAATATTGCAAAGCCCAGTTCCATTTCAGCCTTGGCCCTAACTGCCTTCAATTTTTGCCTTGGCCCCAAGCATGGCCTTGAATGGCCCTAATTCCCTAGGCCACAAAACTGATTTGGCCGGCCACTCCTTTAGCAATGCAATGGCCTAGCCTTGGCCTAAATTTGTGTAATTATTATTCGTTTCGTCTCCGCTATTGACAAGTCCATTTTGACCACTGAAATGACTTCTTTTGCACTTCGCTCTTTGGAATTTTATTTTTCATTTAATCCCATGAATTTTTATAAATCAATTTCGTCCCAAATTTCCATATTTCCCGTTTAGTCCCTGAATTTTCAATAAATTCCAACTTGGTCCAAAAGCTTCCAAATGCCAGTTTAGTCCCTGAATTTCCCGAATTGCACTTCAGTCCCTGTACTCAAACCATATCAAATATACATAAAAGTCGGGAATCGAACGCAAAGAAACCCTAACCAAACCAGTCCAAAATATTTAAAATTCCTTTTTTTCGGACCGGGTACTAACAGTAGCCCCTCGGCGACGCTTCTTGTAAGACAAGTGGGGTCGACGATAAAAATAGGATCCGTCCTGAAAAAAGGAATTTCAGGAGGTGGAATGATGAGCTTTCGGATGTGAGGTTTGGACTCGAGCTGAGTCACAAATGGAAGATGACCAGGTAGGTCGAGCGGCTGAACCCACGTCGGGCTACCTACGTATCCCAAGAGGAATCAAGCCAAGTCGTAGTTCAGAAATAGGATCTACCGATTCGTGAAAGGCTTAAGGGTGGAGTTCCGGAAGCAGTTATTGACGTATGGCTTCGCCAACTTCCAAGCGGCCGTGAATATGGCGTCGGATTGAGAATGATATAGAAGAGCATCGTGGTAAATCTGAAGGTGGAAATAGAAATAGATTCCAAGGTCAAGGTTCTGGGCAGAATAGAGGGCAGCCAAGGACATCAGCTTCGGGAGCAGGTAGAGGTGGAAATGTGGCGGCTCCGGCAAATCGTTCGACTTCGGGTCAGTTTGGTACATTGTGTGGATATTGTAAGAAGCTGGGGCATTCAGAGGAAAAGTGTTGGAGCAAGCAAGGCAAATGTTTAGAGTGTGGGGCAACATGCCATTTCCGGAAGAATTGTCCTAAGTGGCAAAGGAAGCAAGCTTCGGGTAGCGGTCAAGGGGGACAAGGTGGTGGTGTGAAGAGAGAAATAGACGGGAAGCCCAAAGATAGAGTACAAGGTCAAGTGTTCGCCATGGGTAGAGGAGAGGTCGATCCCAATGCCGTCATTAGAGGTATAGTCCCTGTCTCAGGAGTTAAGGCCCGCATTCTTATAGATCCCGGGTCTTCCCATTCATTTGTGGCATCTCATTTTGCATTTTTATTACATAAATTGCCTGAATCTATGCCTTATGTGTTGGAGGTTTCTACTCCCATGGGAGAGTGCCTCGCATCTTCTTTGATATATCATGGTTGTGATGTGACTATATGTGGGCATGTATTGCCGGTGGATTTGGTCGAGTTACCAATCCGTGACTTTGATGTGATCCTTGGGATAGATTGGTTGAGTCAGTGTCATGCTTTGGTAGACTGTCGTAGAAAGCGAGTCTCATTTGCTATGCCTAATGTGCCTACTTTTATATTTGATGCGGACAAATCTATGTTCGGTTTGCATGTTATTTCTGCTTTAAAGGCTAGAAAGATGCTATCTAAGGGGTGTGCGGGGTACTTGGCTTACGTGGTAGATTCCAATAAGAAGTCCCCCGAGTTAGCTCATGTCCCGGTTGTTAATGAATTTAGTGATGTGTTTTCTAGTGAGTACTCTATGCCTCCGGATCGTGAGGTAGAGTTTTGTATTGACCTAGTGCCCGGTACCGCACCTATTTCTAAAGCACCCTATAGAATGGCTCCGACCGAGTTAAAGGAGTTGAAGGTCCAATTGCAAGAATTGCTAGACCGGGGTTTTATTCGCCCGAGTGTGTCTCCGTGGGGAGCACCGGTTTTATTTGTTAGGAAGAAGGATGGTACCTTATGTTTATGCATTGATTATCGTTTGTTGAACCAAGCCACCATAAAGAATAAATATCCTCTTCCGCATATAGATGATTTGTTTGACCAACTTCAAGGTTCCGTTATCTACTCTAAACTTGATTTGAGAAGCGGATACCATCAGTTGAAGATTAGACCGGATGATATTGCCAAGACAGCTTTCCGAACGAGATATGGTCACTATGAGTTTGTTGTGATGCCTTTTGGGTTGACTAATGCTTCGGCCGTATTCATGGATATGATGAACCGTATATTCAAGCCTTATCTTGATAGCTTTGTGGTGGTATTCATAGATGACATTCTTGTATATTCTAAGTCCCGGGAGGAGCATGAAAAGCATTTGAGGATTGTCTTATCAGTTCTCCGTGAGAAGCAGTTGTACGCCAAGTTCAGCAAGTGCGAGTTTTGACTTGAGCGGATTTATTTCTTGGGGCATGTCGTGTCGAGTTCGGGAATTTCCGTGGATCCTTCAAAAATTGAAGCCGTGGTTAATTGAAAGCAACCTTCGACTGTGACTGAGGTTCGTAGTTTTCTTGGTTTGGCGGGGTATTATCGAAGGTTCATTGAAGGGTTTTCTCGAATTGCGACTCCGTTGACAAGGTTGACTCGAAAAGATGTATCATTTGTATGAGATTCCAAATGTGAAGTAAGTTTCAATGAGTTGAAGAAAAGGTTGACAACGGCTCCTATTCTTACCCTTCCGGATGGTTGTGAGAATTTTGTTATCTATAGTGATGCCTCGAAGGCGGGTTTGGGATGTGTATTAATGCAAAATGGGAAAGTGATTGCGTATGCCTCTAGGAAGTTATCACCGGCGGAACAGAATTACCCTACTCATGACATGGAATTGGCGGCGATTGTGTTTGCGTTGCATAAGTGGAAACATTACCTTTATGGGGCAAAATTTGAGATTTTCACCGACCATAAGAGTTTGAAATATTTTTTTACCCAAAAGGAGTTGAATAACCGGCAAAGGAGATGGCTAGAGTTCTTGAAGGATTTTGATTGTGTAATTTCTTATCATCCGGGGAAGGCCAATGTTGTGGCGGATGCGATTAGCCGAAAGGCTTATGTGACAGCTTTGAGTACCAAAGAGTTGGGGAGTGAAGTAATAATTGCGAATATGCGAGCCGTTCCTACATTGTATGGAGAGTTGAAGGAAGCTCAACAAAGTGATCCGGAGTTGAAGAAAATTTTAGATCAAGTGCAAGAGGGAAAAGCCGGGGAATTTGCGTTGAATAGAGATAGGATTTTAACCTTCCAAGGGAGAATTTGCGTTCCTTCTTCACCGGAAATCAAAAGGCGTGTTCTAGAGGATGGTCATAAATCCAAATTTGCGATTCATCCGGGTAGTACGAAAATGTATCAAGACTTGAAGCGTGGATATTGGTGGAATGGAATGAAAAGGGAAATTGCGGATTATGTGTCTAAGTGCTTAACTTGTCAACAGATCAAGGCCGAGCATCAGAGACCGGCGGGACTACTTCAACCATTAGATATTCCGGAATGGAAATGGGAAGGGATCTCGATGGATTTTGTTTCGGGTTTGCCTCTTACCGCGAAGAAGATGGATGCTATTTGGGTTATTGTGGATAGATTGACAAAGTCGGCTCACTTTCTTCCGGTGTCAACCAAGTTCTCAATGGAAAAGTTAGCCCAGTTGTATATGAGGGAGATTGTTAGACTTCACGGGGTTCCGGTTAGCATTGTTTCCGACAAAGATCCAAGATTCACTTCTAGATTTTGGAGACCATTGCACGAAGCCTTGGGTTATAAATTGTGTTTTAGTACGGCGTTTCATCCTCAAACCGACGGTCAGTCCAAGAGAACCATTCAGATACTTGAGGATATGTTACGGGCTTGTGTGATGGATTTCCAATTGTCATGGGAAGATCATCTACCATTAGTTGAGTTTGCCTACAACAACAGTTATCAGTCTAGCATTGAGATGGCTCCGTATGAGGCATTGTATGGTAGGAAGTGTAGATCTCCGATGTGTTGGGACGAGGTTGGTGAAGCAAGGCTTTGGGGCCCGGATTTGGTTAGGGACTCTACGGAGAAGATCAAGGTGATCCGTGATAGATTGAAGACGGCTCAGAGTAGACAGAAAAGCTACGCCGACAATAGAAGACGGGACTTATCTTTTCAGGTGGGTGACTTCGTGTTCTTGAAGGTCTCTCTGAGGACGGGAATCAAAAGGTTTGGTAATAAGGGTAAATTGGCTCCGAGGTTCGTTGGTCCGTTTGAGATTCTAGAGAAGATTGGGGATTTAGTGTACCGGTTGGCGTTACCTCCATCTTTTTCTTTACTTCATGATGTGTTTCATGTTTCTATGTTGAGGAAATATTGTCATGACCCCTCTCATATTTTGAACTCTCCCCGCGATGAGATTCAAATGGATATGTCTTATGTTGAAGAACCGTTGAGAGTCTTAGAATTACAGGTTAAGGAGTTGAGGACTAAGAGCATTCCGATAGTGAAGATCATATGGAAGAATCATACCGTTGAGGAAGCAACGTGGGAGCTAGAGTCGTAAATGAGAGCGAAATACCCTTGGTTGTTTGAGCATCCAAGTAAGTCTTTTTAAAATTCAGGGCAAATTTTCTTTAAGGGGGAGTGAGTGTAACGACCCTAACCCTAGGCACAATTTTAGTATCATATTATATGCTTTTAATATTAATGTTAACCTTATGTGTTCATTTATGTCTTTAATTTCTTAATATTAAGATGAGATGGTTGGGAAATAATTTAGAATCCTTAGGATTTCAAGGGAAACAAAATAAAGCATCTTGGGAGAAGTATAATAATAGAAATGGATAAAATAAATAAAATGTGGGTAGTTAGGCTTCTTTGTGTAGGGGAAAGAAGTAAAGGGTTTAAATTCATTTCTTAAAACATTTAGGGGTTGAGTGTAGGAAGTGGAAAGATTTTATTAATAAGGAATGGGGGGCCATATCCTTAATGTCCTCTCCTTCACCTCCTTAGTCAAAGCCACCATACTCCTCCCATACTCCTCCATCCTCCTCATTTTCCCTAATCATTTCTTCTTCCTTTCTCCTAAAATTCTCCATGGAAGCTCTACCTTGAAAGCCTCACTTTCCAAGTTCCTACCAAGTTCAATTCTTCTCCATTTGGCAATCCGGGTGTACTTTTGTGTTTGGGGCAACTAGGGGAGTTTATCAAGCTAAGAAGATCCTCATTCCATCCTATAATTCTAAGGTGAGTTATTATGACCTTCCCTTCATTAAATGTTCATGAACTATGGATGTTGTTATTGTTACTATGATGATTATTTGATGCTTTGGAAACCTTCTTGGAGTTGAGGAATTGATTAATGTTATGGAATGATGTTGTTGTTCATAAGAGTGGAGTAAGAGTGTAAGAAAATGGGTTGAGTTGGATTTAGAGGATTAATCTTGAAATAGGGTAGTAAAATGGGTGGAAAAATCAAATGGTAAATGATTTAGGTTTAGGATATGTTACCTTGGGGTTAAAGGGTTTGGAATGAAATTAGCAAAGTTAGAAATCCCTTTTAGGATCACAAATTAGAAGGATCTTGGTACAAGTTTTGGGTTTTGGGCATTACTAAGGAATTCTGCCACTGATGCCTGTTTCTGGCCGTGGCACGAGTCGTGCCCCTAGGCACGAGTCGTGCCCATGGCCAACTCGTGGATACGATTCGTGAAATGAGAGCCAAATCGTTCTGATCAACTTAAGAGTGAATTGGCACGAGTCGTGCCCTCAGGCACGAGTCGTGCCCTGTGGAGATCACGAGTCGTGCTTGCCATGGGACGCATGATTCTGGGAAAGGCCAAAGGGGCACGAGTCGTGCCCTAGGGCACGAGTCGTGCCCTGGCCTGGTTACTTTGCACCAACTTTAGAGCTGTTCAAACCTATTCAAACTAGAACCAAAATGAAATCTCTTTAACCTAGATTAAAGTAGAATACTTTGGCTACACAATGACATCTTAAGTGATAAAAATGGAATTGGGGAAGTACTTTAAATATTACTTGGAAAACGCTAGGCAGCCTAGTTTGGCAACTTGACAAATGTGATTCCAACTTGGTAGATTTAACTTGGACCTTTATAGAGGCCATGTATTGTTGTATAATGACTATGTAGGGTGGATTGATGATACCTCATTGCCTTACTTGAGTTCATATTCATTGATTTTATCATGCATAGTGTGTTAAATAAATATTGCACTATGTGTTGGACTTTTATTAGGCTTCTTAAGGATTTAACTGAAAAAACTAACGGAAGAGGAAACGGAAATTGAAAAACAAACCACAAATAGTCGAGTCTTGTGTTTAACACAATTTCCGTAAGAAGTATTTGCCCCGCACAGGTGCTTACGGTTGAATGGCAAACTCCTCGTAAGATAAAACGACTTCTAGTTATCTATAGGAGCACTCCAAATAAATAACTCTAGCGAACAATTGGCTATTTGGAACTTTGGACTTGAAGGAATTATATGCAACAATATGAAGATGATTAGGCAATGTTAATCTATCTCAAAGAGGGTAGGAAAGACTCAATTTACTATGTGTAACCATTGAAATTCGGTAGGGGAAGTATATATAAAGAGAGTTAAGGGGTTTGTGTCTTTTCCCACGAAAAGACACAACTTTTCTATTTGAATTGGTGACAGTTCAGGATCTGCTCGGCCGAGTCAAGGGACTCGCTCGGCCGAGCACCAAGCTGCACGGCCGAGTCAAGATACTTGCACGGCTGTGTTAATCACACTGCTCGGCCGAGCAAGGCATATGCCTCGGCCGAGCAAGCTTGTCCAGAGACTTTGCCAACTTGTTGTGCTCTGCTCGGCCGAGTCAAGGACTCTGCTCGGCCGAGCACATCAAACCACATTAAACACCCTTTAAATAACTCTCGTTAAGTTACAAACCTTTGTCATTAATTTCTCATTCACCTGAAAATGGTTTTGAGACAATAAATGAGTTATATAATCTACAATAAATGTAGATTACCATTTGTAACAAGTTTCGTTAACAAATAACGAACTTTCGTTAGAAACCTAGATCAACGTTAAGTTAAACTTAACTTTCCGTTATCCATTTCCAACAATCCCCCACATGAATGACAATTTAATGCATGAATGCAAATTTCGTCCAAAAGTTCCGGCGAACTATTATTACATCGGGATAGATAGCTTGTGGCCTTGAATCTTCCCTAGTGAAATATTATCGGATATACTAGCCATTTGGTAGCGAGTCGCTTTGAACCGATGGCGATCGTATAATGTATACCAAGACAACAATACTCACATAATAATAGCTCTAATAGTTATTGTTCTCACGTTTTGTCCATTTCGGCCCTGGACCGTATCTCATTCATAAGCGTTCATTTAGAGGCGGCCAAATTACCTCTCGCTTATATAGGTGATTCTCACTATAAGGAGTATCATGCACTACTCCACCCGTAGGTATAGAAATCATTAAAAGTTTTCTCAACTTATCCTTACCACTGCTGCATGTGCTTGTACTTGGATGTTCTGGGAATGAGTATTCAACATCTCCAGGTTAATAAACCGAGTTGTTGTTTCCAAGTAACTCTACTAGAACTTATAACTTGGTTGTCTCATTGAACCAAGGGCCTGGGATCTCCATTTCTCAAGGTTGAGTGTCCGCTATAAGTCCTTTTGTTGTGGGTTTTAAACCCATTCCCCTTAACAAACAATTTGATCTCCTATTCATACCCTTTGGTATACGGATCCGGTTTTTGACTTCACATTGCCAGTTGTGACAGTCTCATTTGAGATCAATTGTCTTATGGTAATATGTCAATGACCATTGAGTCTTGACTTACCACGATGTTCTACACCTTTTCCTATTTCTTCATTGTTGTCACAATGCCTTAGGTCGTGCAGACATAGACTTATTCCACAAAGGAATATCTTCCAAGACCATTCAGCTTTTACTTTAGCTTTGTCTAATGACATCAACTCAGATTCCATATTGAATCGAGTTATACATATTATCTTGGAAGGAAATAATGACACTTTTATTCTAACTAATGTGAGTGTATTCTCAATTTGTGTTTAGTGTCGAATATTCAATCAGTATACTCTTTCCATACTATTGAATACCATAGGTATTGTAATCTTTAATCATAAGTATATCTTTAAGTACACCAAGTACTATGACTATACTATTCCGGTGATTGATTACAATTACAATTAGACTTTTAGTCTATCTAGAATGATCAGTCCCTTCGAGTGATCAAATTCTTCTATCGGTCAGTTTCTTCAAGTGGTTATTATCTCTGTACCGTTCCGACTTCCCAAGTATTCAGTATCTCTAAGTGGTTTGACCTTCTTAGAGTCTACCTTTCAGGAATCTACTTTACAGAGATTACCTCTCAAGATTCTACCTTACTAGAGTACACCTCTCAAGAATCTATTTGAACTTTCGAAGTACTTTTTCAAGATAATGGGATTGTGATAGGACTATTCCTTCTGATGTTCTAGAAATCTTTATTTCTAATATGACATCGGCTAATCCCATATCTTTCATGTCAAAGTTCTTCTTTAACATGTCTTTGGTATCAAATGATTCAGATGTTCCTTTAATGTAGACACATTTGTCACATTCATTAATCTAGAATCCATTTGATAACATAGTTCTATCGAACTTCTCATGCCACTGTTTAGTTGCTTGTTTTAGTCCATATGAATACACAAGTAGATCCAACACGGTTGTGCGACATAGAACGCTCTGTTGTGTCAATGGGATAATCTTGCATGAATCATAATGTCCTTTTGACAACTAGCCTGGCTTTATACTTTTCAACAGATCCATCGGCTTTATACTTTCTTTTAAGAATCCATTTGCAACCTAATGGTTTGCAACTTGGAGGGAGATCTACCAATTCCCAAGTATTTATTAAGCATTATGGATTTTATCTCACTGTTAATAGCCTCTTTCCAGAACGAACTATCCGGACCAGATAACGCTTCCTTAACAGTTGCTGATTCGTTTTCCAACATAAATGATAGAAAATCAGGACCAAAAGACTTTTCCACTCTTGCCCTTTTACTACGTCTAAGTCCATCATCTTTAACTTGAGATGGACCGTTTGTAGTCTAATATTTAAAGGTTTCATCCTTGGCACTTCTAGTTTTTGCAACCTAACGGTTAGCATAAGGAAGATCAACCATCTTCCTAATAGAGTAGGATGATTTTGTCCTTTAACTGTATCTTGGTTCTTCTTCTTTTTAAGAAAACCACTTACAGTTTCTATAAATTTCCTTATTAAAATTTATACATTTCCTATCATTTCTAGGAAGTATATTCTTAAAGAATATAACGTGCCTTGCTTAAGTATTACTACTTTAGCCGAATACCCCCACAGTTTAGGTATTTATAAAACAGCTTACGAATACTTCAAATTCGTTAGGAGTTTTTATCATCAAATAACTTTCAAATATATGATGATCCATTCTTTTAACTGTTAACAGTTTAACAGTTTCTGTTAATACTAGAAGTTCATATCAATAGAACTTATGTATTTAGCTTGTACCCCCACACTTGAGGTGTACCTCCACATATCAAATATTTTATGAATATCCTAATTCATATTTAATATTTTCCTTTATGTGGAGTCATTTAATTGTAATAACCATGTTATCTCCTGACAACGTAGTCATAACTATGTTCAAGTGAGGTCTCTTCAACCTTGGTCTCTTCAATCCTTTGGTTTCGAAGAATACCGCATTGCCAATGGAAACGTAATCCATGGTTTTGGGTCCTATCTTAACCTCTTTAGGTTTAGATATTTCTACCTTTGCTAGGTATACCCACATAAGACGAAACTTATCAATAAGGAGTTCAACATCTCCTTAAAAGTTCTATTCTTCCTTTGGGTGTGTAAATAGCATTCGTTTGATAAATAAGTGTCAGCGTCCCAATAATTATTTTTCAAACAATACTATATACTCTCCACAATTAGGATGAATCACTAACTCATTCTTTATTACTTAACCTCTTAAGGTTTCATCTTTACTATTTCAAAAGATGTACTTTGCATTATCGAGTGCAAATATCAATAGAAGTAATGAAGAACTGATTTCCACAAATAAATCACATTTGGTTTGCGAATTAAACTTCATCTTAGGTAGTAATTTTAAATTCACTAGTCGACGGAATGAATTTAAATTTACAAGACCTAAATGAACAAGTCATAACACAAGCCAAGTAGGAAATAAAAACTGATATTTTATTCTTCGCTCTTAGGCGGATTACATTCAGATCAAGGTACCCTTTTCTAATGTAATACAATGACCACATTTGGTCAATTCAATCTTATGCCCCTAGGCTAAGTTGATCAAAGTCCAATGGAACATATCGATCTTCAGTCACATTGGCTTGAAGAGGGTTTCCATCTAGGTTGTTGATTCTAGGATGTCGACATTCCCTAGCCATATGCCCGGGTTTGCCACAATTAAAACAACTACCTTTGAACTTCTTGGCGGTTGTAGTTCCCCTCTTTACTTTCCCGGTGTACTTCCTCTTGTTTCCGGTACTTGTTTCCGCCAAGTTTACTTTCCGTCTTTTTGTCACTACACACATAGAATAGTGCATCTCGAGAAATTCCCAAAGTTCTCTTGCGGTCTTTATGTCACAACACACATAGTATTGTGCATCATCCAAGCCATTAAGAATATACATGCGACACAATAAATCGCTGTGATTCCATGTATCCAAGTCATTCTTTGCTTGGGTTTCATCCTCTTCGGATATCAATGGTGGATATTCCCAAAGAAATTGCACCAATTTTAATGTTGTCAAATAGACCAACATTTTCTGTTACCACCTCTTAAAGTCCATCCCGGTAAGACTACCCGGTCTTTCCGCATGCACAAACGCATGAGACGGAGGGGGAGCATTAAGAGGTGTGACACTAGAGATTGTACCAGATACAGTTGAAGGAGGTTTCTCACCTTGTACCGAGTGAGTCGGTGAAGGAGCGGGTGCAGCCCTCTTTAGCGTTGCTTCGCCTTGAAGGGGAGTGAACCCGGATGACCCCGAGGAGTCCTTCTCATTAGTCATTGTACGAACGCCTTAAGAAACGTGAATTACTTCTTACGATTGTTGGACTTTTATTAGGCTTCTTAAGGATTTAACTGAAAAAACTAACGGAAGAGGAAACGGAAATTGAAAAACAAACCACAAATAGTCGAGTCTTGTGTTTAACATAATTTCCGTAAGAAGTATTTGCCCCGCACAGGTGCTTACGGTTGAATGGTAAACTCCTCGTAAGATAAAACGACTTCTAGTTATCTATAGAAGCACTCCAAATAAATAACTCTAGCGAACAATTGGCTATTTGGAACTTTGGACTTGAAGGAATTATATGCAACAATATGAAGATGATTAGGCAATATTAATCTATCTCAAAGAGGGTAGGAAAGACTCAATTTACTGTGTGTAACAATTGAAATTCGGTAGGGGAAGTATATAAAGAGAGTTAAGGGGTTTGTGCCTTTTCCCACGAAAAGACACAACTTTTCTGTTTGAATTGGTGACTGTTCAGGATCTGCTCGGCCGAGTCAAGGGACTCGCTCGGCCGAGCACCAAGCTGCACGGCCGAGTCAAGATACTTGCACGGCCGTGTTAATCACACTGCTCGGCCGAGCAAGGCATATGCCTCGGCCGAGCAAGCTTGTCCAGAGACTTTGCCAACTTGTTGTGCTCTGCTCGGCCGAGTCAAGGACTCTGCTCGGCCGAGCACATCAAACCACATTAAACACCCTTTAAATAACTCTCGTTAAGTTACAAACCTTTGTCATTAATTTCTCATTCACCCGGAAATGGTTTTGAGACAATAAATGAGTTATATAATCTACAATAAATGTAGATTACCATTTGTAACAAGTTTCGTTAACAAATAAAGAACTTTCGTTAGAAACCTAGATCAACGTTAAGTTAAACTTAACTTTCCGTTACCCATTTCCAACACTATGATATTGGTTGAACATGAGTATATTTTACCATGTGGCTATATTGCTTATCCCTTTTGTGGATTATATTTCAAGTAACTATTATGTGCTTGATAATGTGTTAATCAGCTGATGTTGGGGATATAATATAATACGATCAATTATAGAAGTGTGACCTAATGTGATCGAATTATGTTATATCTGTGACCGTCCCCTCCTGTGGCCACAGGTCGGGGTTATAGCATCTGTATTGAGCCAAAAGCCTTACAGAGTTGCTACTATCTTATATGGTTCCCTGAGACATGGGTCTTATAAGATGTGAGTATTGCTTAAGCAGCTCACCTAAGATTGGAATATTATATCCAATGTTGTACGACTATTGTTCAGACGGGAAAAAGGTAAACCAAGGTAATGTAAAGTGTTTACAGCTTTTCCAATGTGTTATATGCAACTTGTTATATGTTGCATCTTATTTGGCATATTGCTGCATTCATAATAGCTTGCTGAGATTTATTCTCACCCCTCTCCCTTTAATGTTTTTAGATCCCGAGACAGGCGGACCGGCCAAGTAAGGGCGGAGAGGAGTTTGGAAGTGATATTTTGGGAATTGTCGGGGTACGTATAGGTTGGCGTAGAAGGTGTATTTTGGTATAATTCATTCATGGAGTTTGTATATATAAACTTTAATTTCTACGTTATAACCGATATCTTTTGTAACTAAAACAGTTTATTACTTTCAAAGTTGGTCAACTCTTTCTCCAATGTGGAGAGGAGTAGAGTTATTTTGAAATGGTTATGTTAATTGTGTTTGTGTTTGAAAGTTAAATCAAAGTTTTAAAAGTTTAGGGAATATTTGGGTTAGTTTGGGGATGCTCCAGCTCGGGACACGTGTAGGTTCTGGGTCGGGGTCCTCACAAAAATCTTATAAAATCATATAAACAATTTAGTTTTATTAGTTAGGTTGGAATGTCGGTTTAATGTGCGTCAAGACCATCTTCATGAATTGGAGGCTATCCCTTTTTACAGGATTACACCACTCTAAAATTCAATAGAGTGGTTGAGAAGAAGAAGATAAAAGTATGAGGAATTTACCTTGTAAATCTTAAGTTTCCATTGATAGCCTTGGTAAAGGCTTGAGATCCAAACGTGATGATGGTTATGGGCAAATTTAGAGAGAGTTTTTGGGAGGTTTTGTGTGCTCTTTATGGGAGAGAAATCAGCAAAATATGTTTATGAGAAAGTCTCAAATAAGGATGATGAACCTTGTATTTATAGGAGGATATGACTTTCTCACCAAGATTAGGAGTCACAAGTATGGAAGGAATCAATCACGTTAAGGTGAGAGATAGCGGTCTCAAATATTACAGAATATTCACAAATCATATAAATCCCCGAATTGGAAAAGTTGGTGATCAAGAAGGAGATTGAACTCGAAAAGGAAAGGAAATTGACCTTTCTAGAGGATTTGTCTTCTACGAGACACGTAGTCTCATACGAGACAAACAAGACAGAATCCATGGTTTGTCCTCTCTAGTTATTATGTTAGTCTATTAAGTCTAAAACTAACTAAGTTAGTCAGAAACTTAATGAGACATGACGAAATTGCTGGTCTCAATTCTAAAATCAAAAAGCGAGACTAGAGTGGTGTAATTATGTAATAATGTGTTCAGAATGGGGTGTCTATAGAGCTCCTCAGCGACAAGACTTATAAAATAAGTCATGTCGTCGATAGAAAATACATCATTCTGAACATTGGGATGATCGTTCTAAGCTGCCTACACATCCCAAGCGGGAATTAGACCAAACGTAGTTCGACTCCAAAAATACTAGAAAAGGTTATTTCAGGCATTTTGAAAATCAATTTTTGTAAGTAAGGATAAATTCATACCGAGAAATAAAAACTCTGACCCAATTATAAAAATACACTGTTGTTAATGACGTTCGGCGTACTGAACCCTGTACAGCAGACCGAACCCTGTAGGTGTTGATGACGTTCAGTAGACCGAACCCTATAAGTGTTATGACATTCAGCGGAACGAACCTTGTAAGTGTAGATGATGTTCAGCGGATCAAACCCTATAAGTGTTGATGAGGTTCAGCTGACCGAACCATGTAAGTGTTGATGACGTTTAGCAGATCAAACTCTGTAGGTATTGATGACATTCATTTGACCAAACCCTATAGGTGTTGATGTTTGGTGAGCCAAATGATGTTGATTTGGTACATGTGCACATAATATGACTCCATATACTTTTCCTAGGTTTTAGTTTTTTAACTTTAACCTGTGTGGTAGTTTCCATGTTAGTTTGTGGAATGGCCAGTCTGGTCATTTTTAGCATGGGTTTGTGTATGATTGTGTATGGGTATATGCATAGATGTATATATAGATGTGTGATTGTGTATGGGATTGATTTTTGTTGGTTTTGAGACTTGTTTTGTCAAGTTGGGACCAAATCAGGTTTTTTGCAGAACCGCTGAAGTTTCTGTAATGGTAGTGGTTGTCTCGTGCGTTACAACTTCGTTCTTCTTCTGGATTTTGACAAATAAACTTTGTGTAATCACATCTAGGTATGTGGTAAATCTTTATTCTGCTCCTCATGCATGTATCGTCCAAAGCTCCTCTTTGTATCATGCCCCAAGAATCGGGTGTGTTGTAGATGACTTTGTGAACAAACTTGTAGGATGCTCGATTTGAAAAAGGTCAAAGGATGTTCTCCATTTGTCATTGTTTTTCTTTACTTTATATATTTTTATGACACACCCTTTTTTTCTTAGTCCGACCTTTCAGGTTTTCAATCTATAAGGCATCTCTTTTGCAAATTTTATTTTCCATTTTTTTAAAGAGCATGTTAACTCGAAGATGACTCAGGGAGAGAGAGAGATGAGTATTTTGACTCTGACTAGGAAGTGACGAATGAGATGTTGACTTTATTGAATGAAGGATTTGTGAGAGGTCGATTCAATTTTGGTAAATGTGATCTAAGCATTGACTCTTTCGTATTTTTTATTATGTAGCGACTCTTTTGTATATGATACTAGGAGATGGAGAAGATAGCCCCTAGCGTAGGTTTGTTTGCTTTGAAGAGCTCTTGTGACTCAAGAGAATATTAGCTGGAGATGAGAAGATAAAAAGTCTCTAGTTTTGATGCTTGGATTTTAAGAGAATGTATGAGAGTGGAAAAGAGGAAGCCCATGTACTCAACAAAAAACGCTATATAACTCAGGGATCTAAAAAAGTTGTTCCACTTTAATGGACCCACTTATTTTTTTATCTTTTGGTATTTTGAATTCTTGCTTCGATTTGTTTGCATGTGAATCATCTAGAAATGTCTTGACGAGTTTTAAGAAGAGAGTCAATCATCAGTAAGACCTAGGACTAAACATATTTTCTTCATGGATGAGGTTTTGTTGATGGGAGTGAATTGGTGTTGAAAGTATTCTTCGTTTGCATTGTTTGTTGAGCTTTGTTGTTATAAAAGGGAATAATGTTAAGGAATCTTCCTTTTCTTCGTTGTAACTGGTTGAATCTTCTTCTTTGTTGTGGGGTGAAAAATTCAGAGGTTTTTTTTTTTTTTGTACTCTCAAAGCTTGAGTTGAGTAGCATTATTCTTTTAGGGATAAATGTTGACAACAACACCTTTTTCTTTATTCATTTGTTGATCTTTGACTTTCAGCTAGAGTGATGACGCGTGATGATATTTAGCCCATAGACCTTATAATGATAGCTTTCATTATCAAGCTCGTTTAGATATAACTACTATCATTTGCAAAGTTTTTGAATTTATGATGATTATTGTTTTTGGGTACATTGTTTCTTATCATAGTAAATATTTATCATGTTTATTTTGAACTAACTCATCAGTTTCAGAAATTGAATTAAATTAATGATATTCAATAGACAGAACGTCTTTAGGATAGTGTATAGGAATAAAGAATGATTTTCTATTGATAAGGGATTTCAAAACTAACTCGATAGTTTACTTCACACAAACTAAAAGGAGGAATACATGAACTAGAAAGACATAAAAGACTCTTCCGGCTCATATCATACTAATATATTTTTTTCAAAGGATGGAAGCCAAATTTTATGCTGACAAAGCCGATTATTATATTGAGAAAATTCGGAGGTTGGAAGCACGAATATCTGCAGAATATGAATGTGCTACCGAAGAACGTCGACGTGTTCATATCGATGTATTGTTGCAAAATCACAAGAATAGTGTCAACCCTAGGCAACAGACATGGGCTTACTTAGAACCTGTAGGACACGTGGAAAATCCACTTCAACGTTATCCGCTGGCCAAAGGAATGGATTATGATTCAAACGAATAAGCTGTTGTTTCAGTTGGAATCGTGGATCAGGACCAAGAAATTCAGAATCAAGGTTTTAAAGGAGAGGAGTTTAGTAAAAAAAATCTTTCCGTGTTTGGAGATTTAGCTCTAAAAGAAATAATTTTAGAGCCAAATAATAAAAATCTGACTTTGCAGTAGGAGAAGGTCATTTGTATAATAGAAAAAGAATTGAGCATTGTTGAAATGAAGAAGGATGTTGAAGATGAAACGGATCTATAAAAGATGGTTATTGAAAAATCAAATCTAGTATATGGATGATTTCTTTACTAAGTTGGCAAAGATGTTCCATATTCGATTCCAATAAAGCAAGAATGAATAATTCTTTATTCGGGAAAAAATATTATACACCAAATTGTGCTAAAAGAAAGAATTTACTCCAAATATATTTTCAAGTGAGAGGGTAAAAAAATTATCCTACGACAAATTGCGCGAAAAAAATTGATTTATTCAAAGTATCTTTTTAGGTGGGACGGAACTTTTCAGACCTCGGGGACGAGTTATTTTCAAGCAGAGGAGAATGATTTAACACGTGTAGCGGAAATGACGAAAAGAAGGGCAAAATAGGCCGAAAGTGCGGACACGGCCGTGCTTGGAAAGAAGCACGACTGTGCACGGGGGAAGGCTTTAGGCTTTGACAAATTTGGTTTTATTTTGTTTTGGTTATTTATTTAATAGGATTCGTCTCGTATTATTATCATTATTATTTCTTTTAGTATTTTTATATGAGGGTATTTTAGTCTATAGGGTTTTAAATAATTTATTAGAGTTCTATATTTTCCTTTATTTATTAGGTTTCATTATTTCTTTTCCTTTATTTATTTGGATTTGCGAGTATAAATATATTGCTATGAATTTTGTAATATAAGACTTTTGATTAATAAAATTTAGATTGATTCTGCATATTTGTGGGTTTAATCCACGAAGCCTTTGGTTTATTCAAACCCTAATTCCTGAATTGGGTTATGTCAATAATCTTTTCGATAGATTGCTGTTATCTTTTGTTGATATTCCGCTGCGTCAATTGATATCAAAGTAGGAAAAATCCTGGGAAGATGGCTATTACCGGAGGTAATAACAACGACACATATTATGTTATTCTTTCAATAAATAATCAACTGGCTCGTGCTCGATGGCAGGAAACAAATTTTCTAGAGTTGGAGGAAATAGAATTGGACGAATCAGACCGACATGATCGACGTTTACGGGAATATAAATTAAGGGGAGATCTGAATCGAGCAGCTGCAGAACGATCAGCTAGGCAGCGACATAGGATGGAAGCCAAATTTTATGCTAACAAAGCCGATTATTATACTGAGAAAATTCGAAGGTTTGGAGCACGAAGATCTGCAGAATATGAATGTGCTGCCGAAGAACTTCGACGTGTTCAGATCGATGTATTGTTGCAGAATCACAAGAATAGTGTCAACCCTAGGCAACCGGCAGGGGATTGCAGAGAACCTGTAGGACACATGAAAAATCCACTCCAAAGTGATCCACCGGCCAAAGTAATGGATTCTAATTCAAACGAATAAGATGTTGTTGCAGTTGGATCCGTGGATCAGGACCAAGAAATTCAGAATCAAGGTTTCAAAGGATAAGAGGTTAGTAAAAAATTTCTTTACGTGGTTGGAGATTCAGCTCTAAAAAAACTATTTTAGAGCCAAATAATAAAAATCTGGCTTTGGAGGAGGAGAAGGTTATTTGTGTAATAGAAAAAGAATTGAGCATTATTGAAAAGAAGAAGGATGTTGAAGATGGAACGGATCTATACAAGATGGTTATGGAAAAATCAAATCTAGTATATGGATGATTTCTTTACTACGTTGCCGAATATGTTCCATATCGATTCCAACAAAGCAAGAAGGAATAATTCTTTATTCAGGAAAAATTATTCTACACCAAAGTGTGCTAAAAGGAAGAATTTACTCCAAATATATTTTCAAGTGATACGATAAAAAAATTATCCCACGGCAAATTGCGCGAAAAAAATTGATTTATTCAAAGTATGTTTTTAGGTGGGACGAAACTTTTCAGACCTCGGATGTAAACTCGGAGACGAGTACTTTTCAATCATAGGAGAATGATGTAGCACGCGTAGCAGGAACGACGAAAACAACGGCAAAATTGGCTAAAAGTGCGGACACGGCTGTGCTTGGAAAGAAGTACGACCGTGCACGGAGAATATGCTTTAGGCTTTGACAGATTTGGTTTTATTTAGTTTTGGTTATTTATTTAATAGGATTCGTCTCGTATTATTATCGTTATTATTTCTTTTAATATTTTTAGACGAGGGTATTTTAGTATATAGGGTTTAAATGAGTTATTAGAGTTCTATCTTTTCCTTTATTTACTAGGTTTTCATTATTTCTTTTCCTTTATTTATTTGGATTTGTGCGTATAAATAGATTGATAGGGATTTTGTAATAGAATACTTTTGATTAATAAAATTTAGATTGCTTTTGCATATTTGTGGGTTTAATCACTGAAGCTTTTGGCTTGTTCAAACCCTAATTTCTGGATTGGGTTAGTTCAATAATCTATTTGGTAGATTATTGTTATCTTTTGTTAATATTACACTGCGTCAATTGGTATTAGAGCAGGTAAAATCCTTGGAAGATGGCTATTACTGGAGGTAATAACAACGACACATATGATGTTATTATTTAAATAAATAATTGACTGGCTGGATGGCAGGAAACAAATTTTCAAGAGTTGGAGGAAATAGAATTGGACGAAGCAGATCCACATGATCGACGTTTGTGGGAATATAAATTAAGGGGAGATTTGAATATAGCAGCTGCAAACCAATTAGTTAGGCAGCGACATCAGATGGAAGCCAAATTTTATGCTGACAAAACCGATTATTATAATGAGAAAATTCGGAGGTTGGAAGCACGAATATCTGCAGAATATGAATGTGCTGCCGAAAAATGTCGACGTGTTCAGATCGGTGTATCGTTGCAGAATCACAAGAATAGTGTCAACCCTAGACAACGGGAAGGGGCATGAAGAGAACCTGTAGGACATGTGGAAAATCCACTACAACATGATCCGCTGGCCAAAGGAATGGATTCTGATTCAAACGAAGAAACTGTTGGTGCACTTGGATCCGTGGATCAGGACCAAGAAATTCAGAATCAAGGTTTCAAAGGAGAGGAGGTTAGTAAAAAATTTCTTTCCGTGGTTGGAGATTCAGGTATAAAAGAAACAATTATATAGCCAAATAATAAAAATCTGGCTTTGGACGATGAGAATGTTTTTTGTGTAATAGAAAAAGAATTGAGCATTATTGAAACGAAGAAGGTGTAAGAATACCTAGGCTACTGACGAATGGAAGGGAGAAGATGA
This sequence comes from Adenophora triphylla var. japonica, assembly GCA_022495995.1. NCBI lineage: Eukaryota > Viridiplantae > Streptophyta > Magnoliopsida > Asterales > Campanulaceae > Adenophora > Adenophora triphylla. The sequence continues at coordinate 161,304 of JAFEMH010002451.1, forward strand.
GTTGTTATCTCTAAACATGAGTCCGACCTCTGGTAGATTTCCATTATATAAGACAATTATTGTACAAGAGTCCTAATACAATTACTCTACATGAAATGATATCTCCTATCTAGGAAAGGGATAAATACTAGTAAATACAATATTTATCTACCAATAATAGACACAATACAATATTTACAGAATAATGGGAAGGGTCAAGAGTTGATTCTGTGACTTCCGTTTACACCCCCCTCAAGCCAAGCGGTACGGAGGTGAGCTGCAGCTTGGAAGATAACAATTGAAGACGTGGACGAGACAAACCTTTAGTGAAGATGTCTGCTAATTAATCATTTATAGAAACATAGGCAAGGCGAAGGATGGAGTTCACATACAAAATGATGATCAATCTCAATGTGTCACGTTCGAGCATGAAACACCGGGTTACGAGACATATGAAGAGCAGAGATATTATCACAGAGGGATGGAGGGGATAAAAACTCTCTAAGTTCACGATATAAAAAGGAGAACCAACGTAACTCAGCAGCAGTCGTGGCTAATGCTCGATATTCGGCTTCACTACTAGAACGAGCTACTGTTGATTGTTTCTTTGCAGTCCAAGAAACAAGATTCGGTCCAATGAAAACATATGCCCCTGTGGTAGACCGACGATCATCGGGTGAGCCTGCCCAATCTGAATCGGAGAAGGCCTGAATGGTGGTTTCCGTTGAGCGAGTGAACTTGAGACCAAGAGAGAGAGTACCTTTAACATATCGAAATATCCTTTTGACAGCAATAAGATGAGAGGACCTTGGGGTATGCATAAATTGACACACCTGATTTACTGCGAATGCAATGTCGGGTCGTATTAAGGTAAGGTACTGTAGGCCACCCACCATGCTCCGGTAGGTGGTAACATCGGCAAGGGGATCACCCTCTAGTGACGTGAGGTGACTTCCGGGAACAACAGGAGTGGAGGAGGGTTTACAATCCTCCATATGAAACTTACGTAAAAGATCATATGCATATTTTGCTTGACTAAGGATAAGAGAATCAGGGGAGTGATTCAACAATGTGTCGGTGTTTTCTTTCAATGGTCCCATTTTGTTGTGGAGTATGAGGACAAGTGGACTGATGTTTAATTCCATGATTTTTAAGAAAAATAGAGAATTGCCTATTCATGAACTTCCCCCCCCCATCCGTTTGAATGGTTTTAATGGTATGTATGGCTGCAATTTTATGACTGAGTTGGTTTTCGACTTGATTTTGAATATAGAGAAAACATCTACTACATCAGCTTTTCTAAGCAAAGGATAAAATCAAACATAGCGAGAAAAATCATTAACAATGCTTAAATAATATCGAAAACCACTATTTTAATTAATTGGGGAGGGACCCCATACATCCAAATGCAACAAAGCTAATGGTTCAACAAAATGAAAATTACAAGTAGAAAAAGATAAACTGCACGATTTGCCTAAAGGGCAAATGTGACAACTAGATTTGTTTGAGACGGATCAACTAAGTGGAATTTTGACTCGAATAACTAGAGACTTGATAACCTGAGATGACGGGTGTCCAAGACATGCATGCCAAATGGACGGCATAGCACGTTCCCCAATGAGGGCCAAGAAATTGACTCGCGAAGATGGATCAAACTGAAGTGTGTAGCACAACTACTGCCAGAAAGAATGGTCTGCTTCGTCGTGTTGTCCTTCACACGAAAACCAAAACCATTAAACTAAATTATTTTCAAGAGAGAAACGACGAATAGAAAGTAACGATTTATGCATGTTAGGAACACATAGAACATTACGGAGAAAAAAAATTCTATTACGAGAAGAAACAAAAGTATGGCCTATAGAAGAGATGGGGAGACGAGTACCATTAGCCACTGTGACCGAATCACTACCTGGATAAGGAGTGACATGAGAGAAACCAGTTGTGGAAGCAGTCATATGATTTGCTGCCCCGGTGTCAAGAACATATGTTGAAGGGCTTGGGCCATAAGAGAACTCGGACTACTGAGAGTACATAGCAAAATTACCACGATCCGGACACTGTTTGGTAGTATGATCAAGCTGGGAACACAACTGACACTTTTCTTGAGTCATATGGATGAAAGGATTAGGTGGGTAATAGGGAGGGGGATTTTGGCTAGTGGATTGGGATGGCCTGTTTGTTGTGTATTGTGCTGGAAATTTATGTGGGTAAGGGTTGAGATTAGGAGTGGGAAGGATGCCTCTACCACCCTTGCTACTGCCTCCTTTGTTTTGACCCCCACTTCTCCCTTTAAATAAGAACAAGAAAACCCTAATTAATTTCTTAATTAGGAATGTCGGGTTGTATGCTTCGAGATGACCTCCATGGATTGAAGGGATTCTAGGCTAACCCTTTTTTTATGGGATTACACTACTCTAAAAGCAATTAGAGAGAGAGATTGAGAAGAAGAGAGTAAAAATATAGGAGTTTATCTTGTATTTAGAAGATATTTGGTTTAGAACGTGGTTCTAAGTGTTTTCTCCTCCTTCTCGGTTGAGAAAGGATTTGAACAGAGCTTCGCCTTGATTTTAGGCTTGAGCCTCGATGTTCGTCAATCAACAAGGTTGATGGACGAACTTGGGTGATTGTTTACGAGTGATTTACAGGAATCTTTCAAGGAAAGACACCAGTAAATTGTCCGTCGACCGTCCTCTGAAATACTGAAAGTCATCAAGTATTTATAGGGGTTGATTTGCTTGGTCACCAAGATAGTACTCCACCCAAGGAAGGTTCTAGAACTCCACAATCAGTGGAGAGACCCGGATTGGATAAGAGTTTATCAAGAAAAGAGGTTGAAACGGAGAAGGAAAGTGAATCTACACCTTCTGCAGAGGGGTTGTCTCGCGTGAGACACGTCTGTTCCACGCGAGACAACTAGTCATTCGACTATTCTATCCTCTTCAGTTATTTCGTTAGTCAGTTAGGTCCAAAACTAACGAGGTTAGTTAGAAACTTAACGAAACAAGACGAAACTAATATGCTTTCATCAAAACACAAAAGAGAGACGAAGAGTAGTGTAATCATGTAATTATTGGTTCAGAATGGGGTGTCTACACGTACCGACAACCAAAGCACTTGTTGGATTGAGACTTGAGGAAGAGAAATGGGATTGCAAGTCTTCTTCCTGTAATAAGAGATCAAGAAGGTCAACGAGGGATTCAGCGGGTATTATTTTGAGAAGTAATAAACTCCTTGAAAGTTGATCCTAGCCCTGCAACTATGTGTTGTTGAAGATCCTCGTGGGAAATAATATCGCCTGCCTTAGCCAGACCGTCGGAGAGAGAGGTCGCATAGAGAAAATAGTCATCTATGCACATATCCGGACATTTAGAGAGAGAATTGAGTTCTGTTTTGAGTTTCTGAATATGAACTCTAGACCGTCCACCGAAATGCTTCTCTAATAGAGTCCATGCAGCAGGAGCATTGACACACGGGTACTCGTGATTGAATCTTGGAGGACACCATTGCATTGATCCAATCGAGAACGAGGCTGGACGCTTGATGGAAGTAGTCAAGCATGGTATTGTCGCTGCCATCGTTGAGTTTGGCTAGGGGAGGGTCGATATGTGTGACCGCATTGGTGAGTTTGTAGGTGGTTAAGACTGTGTAGAACAATGATCGCCAGTTGAGGTAATTGTCATTGTTAAGGTGACAATGACCTAGGTAGGATTGAATGTTCAGATTAAGGGGTAAAGTAGGAGGGTTTGCAGCGGAAGTAATAGTCGAAGAAGGAGTTATCATGGTGGTAGAAGGAGAGGCCGACATGGATCTTTACGCGACTGATACCATGTAAGAATACCTAGGCTATTGACGAAGGGAAGGGAGAAGATGAATTGTTAACTCTTGGTAGATTTCCATTATATAAGACAATTATTGTACAAGAGTCCTAATACAATTACTTTACATGGAATGATATCTCCTATCTAGGGAAGGAATAAATACTAGTAAATACAATATTTATCTACCAATAATAGACACAATACAATATTTATAGAATAATGGGAAGGATCAAGAGTTGATTCCGTGACTTCTGTTAACAGAAGGATGTTGAAGATGGAACGGATTTATAAAAGATGGTTATAGAAAAATCAAATCTAGTAAATAAATGATTTCTTGACTACGTTGCCGAATATGTTTCATATTCGATTCCAACAAAGCAAGAAGGAATAATTCTTTATTCGGGAAAAATTATTCTATACCAAAGTCTGCTAAAAGAAAGAATTTACTCCAAATATATTTTCAATTGAGACGGTAAAAAAATTATCCTACGACAAATTGCGCGAAAAACTTTGATTTATTAAAAGTATCTTTTTATTTGGGAAGGAATTTTTCAGACCTCGGATGTGAACTAGGGAACGAGTTATTTTCAATCAGAGGAGAATGATATAGCACGCGTAGCAGGAAGGACGGAAGGAAGGGCAAAATTGGCCGAAAGTGCGGACATGACCGTGCTTGTAAAGAAGCACGACCGTGCACGGAGGATAGGCTTTAGGCTTTTTCAAATTTGGTTTTATTTAGTTTTGGTTATTTATTTAATAGGATTCGTCTCGTATTATTATCGTTATTATTTCTTTTAGTATTTTTAGACGAGTGTATTTTAGACTATAGGATTTTAAATAATTCATTAGAGTTTTATCTTTTCCTTTATTAATTATGTTTTCTTTATTTCTTTTCTTTTATTTATTTGGATTTGCGAGTATAAATAGATTGTTAGTGATTTTGTAATAAAAGACTTTCGATTAATAAATTTAGATTGCTTTTACATCTTTGTGGTTTTAATCCCTTAAGCCTTTGACTTGTTCAAACCCTAATTCCTGAATTGGGTTAGGTCAATAATCTATTCGGTAGATTATTGTTATATTTTGTTGATATTCCACTGCGTAAATTAGTATCAGAGCAGGTAAAATCCTGGGAACATGGCGATTAATGTAGGTAATAACAACGATACATATGATGTTATTCTTGCAATAAATAATCGACTGGCTCGTGCTCGATGGCAGGAATAAAATTTTCTAGAGTTGGAAGAAATAGAATTGGACGAAGCAGACCGACATGATCGACATTTGTGGGAATATAAATTAAGGAGAGATCTGAATCAAGTGGGTGCAAAATGATCAGCTAGGCAGCGACACATGATGGAAGCCAAATTTTATGCTGAAAAAGCCGATTATTATACTGAGAAAATTCGGAGGTTGGAAGCACGAAGATCTGCATAATATGAACGTGTTGCCGAAGAACGTCGACGTGTTCAGATCGATGTATTGTTGCAAAATCACAAGAATAGTGTCAACCATAGGCAACGGGCAGGAGCTTGCATAGAACATGTGGACACGTGGAAAATCCACACCAACGTGATCCGCCGGCCAAAGAATGGATTCTGATTTAAACGAAGAAGCTGTTGTTGCAGTTGGATTCGTGGATCAGGACCAAAAAAATCAGAATCAAGGTTTAAAAGGAGAGGAGGTTGGTAAAAAAATTCTTTCTGTGGTTGGAGATTCAGCTCTAAAAGAAATAATTTTAAAGACAAATATTAAAAATCTGGCTTTGAAGTAAGAGAAGATTAAATGTGTAATAGAAAAAGAATTGAGCATTCTTGAATAGAAGAAGGATGTTGAAGATGGAACGAATCTATACAAGATGGTTATGAAAAAATCAAATCTAGTATATAAAGGATTTTTTGACTACGTTGCCGAACATGTTCCATATTCGATTCCAACAAAGCAAGAGGGAATAATTATTTATTCGGGAAAAATTATTCTACAAAAAATTGTGCTAAAAGGAAGAATTTGCTCCAAATATATTTTCAAGTGAGATGGTAAAAAAAATTATCCTACGACAAATTGCGCGAATTTTTTTGATTTATTCAAAGTATCTTTTTAGCTGGGACGAAACTTTTCAAACCTCGGATTTGAACTCGGGGACGAGTTCTTTTCAAGCAGAGGAGAATGATGTAGCACGTGTAGCAGAAACGACAGAAAGAAGGGTAAAATTGGACGAAAGTGCGGACACGCCCGTGCTTGGAAAGAAGCACGACTGTGCACGGAGGACAGGCTTTAGGCTTTGGCTTTAGGCTTTGACAAATTTGATTTTATTTAGTTTTGGTTATTTATTTAATAGGATTCGTCTCGTATTATTATCGTTATTATTTCTTTTAGTATTTTTATATGAGGGTATTTTAGTAAATATGGTTTTAAATAAGTTATTAGAGTTTTATCTTTTCCTTTATTTATTAGGTTTTCATTATTTCTTTTCCTTTATTTATTTGTATTTGCGACTATAAATAGATTGATAGGGATTTTGTAATAGAAGACTTTTGTTTAATAAAATTTAGATTGCTTTTGCATATTTGTGGGTTTAATACCTAAAACCTTTGGCTTGTTCAAATCCTAATTTCTGAATTGGGTTAGGTTAATAATCTATTCGGTAGATTATTGTTGTCTTTTGTTGATATTTTGCAGCGTCAATTGATATCAGAGAAGGTAAAATCCTGGGAAGATGGCGATTACTGTAGGTAATAACGACACATATGATGTTATTATTGCAATAAATAATCGATCGGCTCGTGCTCGATGATAGGAAACAAATTTTCTAGAGTTGGAGGAAATAGAATTGGACAAAGCAGACCGACATGAACGACATTTGCGAGAATATAAATTAAGGGGAGATCTGAATTGAGTAGCTGCAGAACGATCAGCTAGGCAGCGACATAGGATGGAAGCCAAATTTTATGCTGATAAAGCCGATTATCATACTGAGAAAATTCAGAGGTTGGAAGCACGAAGCTCTGCAGAATATGAACGTGCTGTCGAATAACGTCGACGTGTTCAGATCGATGTATTGTTGCAGAATCACAAGAATAGTGTCAACAATAGCCAACGGGCAGGGTCATGCAGATAACCTATAGAACACGTGGAAAATCCACTCCAACGTGATCCGCCGGCCAAAGGAATGGATTCTGATTCAAACGAATAAGTTGTTGTTGCAGTTGGATCCTTGGATCAGGATTTAAAAAATTCAGAATTAATGTTTCAAATGAGAGGAGGTTAGTAAAAAATTTCTTTCCGTGGTTGGAGATTCAGCTCTAAAAGAAACAATTTTGGAGTCAAATAATAAAAATCTGTCTTTGGAGGAGCAGAAGGTTATTTGTGTAATAGAAAAAGAATTGAGTATTGTTGAATAGAAGAATGATGTTGAAGATGGAACGGATCTATACAAGATGGTTATGGAAAAATCAAATCTGGTATATGGAGGATTTATTGAATACGTTGTCGAATATGTTCCATATTCGATTCCAACAAAGCAAGAAGGAATAATTCTTTATTCATTCGGGAAAAATTATTCTACACCAAAGTGTGCTAAAAGGAAGAATTTACTACAAACATATTTTCAAGTGAGACGGTAAAAAAATTATCATACCACAAATTGCACGAAAATATTTGATTTTTTCAAAGTATCTTTTTAGGTGGGACGAAACTTTTCACACCTCGGATGTGAACTCAGGGACGAGTTTTTTTCAAGTAGAGGAGAATGATGTAGCACGCGTAGCAGGAACGACGGAAAGAAGGGCAAAATTGGTCGAATGTGCGGACACGGTCGTGCTTGGAAAGAAGCACGACCGTGCACGGAGGACAGGCTTTAGGCTTTGACAAATTTGGTTTTATTTAGTTTTGGTTATTTATTTAATGGGATTCGTCTCGTATTATTATCATTATTATTTTTTTTAGTATTTTTAGATGAGGGTATTTTAGTGTACATGGGCTTTAAATAAGTTATTAGAGTTTTATCTTTTTCTTTATTTATTAGGTTTTCATTATTTCCTTTCCTTTATTTATTTGGATTTGCAAGTATAAATAGATTGATAGCGATTTTGTAATAGAAAACTTTTGATTAATAAAATTTAGATTGCTTTTGCATCTTTGTGGGTTTAATCCCTGAAGCATTTGACTTGTTCAAATCCTAATTCTTGGATTGGGTTAGGTCAATAATCTATTCGATAGATTATTGTTATCTTTTGTTGATATTGCGTTTCATCAATTGATATCAGAGCAGGTAAAATACTAGGAAGATGGCGATTACCGAAGGTAATAAGAATGACACATATGATGTTATTTTTGCAATAAATAATCGACTGCCTCGTGCTCAATGGCAGGAAACAAATTTTCTAGAGTTGGAGGAAATAGAATTGGACGATGCGTCACATGAACTATTATGAATATTTATGATTTACTTGTCACATGAACTATTATGAATATTTATGATTTACTTGTAGGTATGCCAACTCGAACTTAGCTACTTTCTTCGTCTCACGAAAATTTACAATATTGTTTTGTACATGGAGACTTGGAAAAAATATAAGTGGTTTAAGAGTTGTGAATGATCAAAATTGCTTTTGATTAGGAGCAATTTTGACGTTCCTTTTGCAAACATTTATTTTGAGAGATTTCTGTTAATTTTCATGCTATACTTTCCAGCTTGTTGACAGACTTGATATCTTACAAAACATCTCCCACAATCAATGAAAATCCCAAGCATTTGATGGATTCTTTACAATGATGTAGGTGATAAGTCACGTGATACCATGAAGCCAACTTATGTTTGTTGTTCTTTAATGTTCTTGCAACTTTTCTCAAACCATGACTTAACTTCCTTGTGTAAATTCTTAATTGCCAACAATATCAGATTGAGTACCCAAAAAACAATCAAATTGAGTAAATACACCATGCTAAAGACATATGAACAAGAGAATTTGTTTTGCTAGAAAGGCTTCATTTTAAACAAAAAGAGAACAAAAATGCAATCAAATGACTTGAGCATCTGCAAATTGAGGGCCCTACAATAATGTTTTGATTCTTTACTAATACGTTCAATACATTGATTTCAAATTACAAAATAATAAAATAAAAATCCTTGCATTTCTTTAGTCAAAGACAATTTAGAAACCAATGACAATTGCTTTGATGATAAAAGAGCTTGAAGATGACTAAGCTTGAGGAATACCGATGAAGCAAGTTGCAGAGCCTTGTTGGATCTGACTAAGATTTGGATATGGCGGTGCTTGAGGCAAAAATGAGGGAGGGCTCGATAGATCTGGGGAGGAATAAGGAGTTTCGATCTCATTATACCTAGATCTAACTCTATCTGGCCGGATTGAGCCGACATACTCAATATATAAATCGCTTGTGAAGATGCTAAAGAAGCCTAGATCTTTCATGGTTCACGGGAGCGATACGATTTAATGGATGGGAAGAGGGTGGAGCGCCGAGAATAGGAGGGTCGTTGTTGCTTGTAACCATCGTCGGAGGTGGTAGAGAGAATCATGAGATTTAATACCCCCGCATTACTAAGTTTAATTCTAAAAATTAAAACAACACCCCCACTATTATTATTATACCCTTTTAAACCCTCAATAAACACCCCCTAAACTATCAAAATATACCCATACCCACTCCACCCACCCACCCACTTATACGTACAAACACACACAAGGCAAAAAAAAATTAAAGACATCAAAATCAGGTTTGGGATAGAGCGCCTTGAACCCTATGTATATTTGCCCTCTTTTTTTCTTAATTTTAGTGAGTGAATCCTTGTCATATTTGGGTAATATTAAGGAAGGAGTCAACATCATAGAGAGAGAGAGCAAGAGCAAGAAACAACTACTACTAAGTGAATGTCCAGCGGTAAGTTTCTCTTTCAAAATTAAAATTCAAAATTGAAGTTATATGTTTAACTTGTTTCAAGAAGGTTCAAGAATGCATGAAAAATTAAAGTTATAAAGATTTTGGTTCAAAATCATGGTTTGGCGTACAGTAGTGTCGAATTAAACTAGCGCAATTGAGCATTCATATTCTTTTAATAAAAAAATATCCAAGGATTCTCATGTGAGTTGTTATTCATTTTTAAGAAATGATCTTTTCTATATCCTAAAAGAAGAGTTTTTTTCAAATCATATTACACATACACCCCTCACTTGCCTACTTTTTTTCATATTTTTTCTCTGAGAATTGTTATTCACCCCCGCAAGTTTACTTAATACCCCCGCATTACTATTTTCAATAAAATGCCATTAATTGAAATGACTTTATTACCCTTACTAATATGTTGTACACTCGCAGTTGAACTTCTTCGATATTACTTGCCATCCTACTAAACACACCCGCAAAATTAATTAAATTTCACCCCACTAAACCCTAAAAACTTACCATTCTTTTTAACGGCTTCTAATATTCCATAGTCTTTCTTCTCTTCTACATTCTACAGTACGGTGGTAAAAAAAACAACAACAAAAATCTCCTCGTTCCTTTTACAAAATTCCCTATTTCAATGTATTGTTAAAGTTCAATTATGGATGGAACAACCCAAGATGATGATCAAGGCTTAAATGTAAGTATTTTTACACTACTATAGATTGATTTTGCTTTGTTTATATATATATATATATATATATATATATATATATATATATATATATATATATATATATATATATATATATATATATATATATATATACGATTCGGCCAGTAGTTGCCGAACTTATTTGAATTGTTTGGTTGTAGTTGGCCGAACAATCTTCCAATGTCCGGTCAGTACCTGTCGTGCAATGTAATAATGTTCAGACAGTGTTGGCCGAACAATTGAACAATGTTCAGACAGTGTTGGCCGAACAATTAAACAATGTTCAGATAGTGTTGGCCGAACATTTGAACAATGTTCAGACAGTGTTGGCTGAACATTTTAAACTTTATTAAACATACATTTTGAAATTGTTCAACCAGATGTGGTACCTTTTGAAATTGTTCCCCCACTATTTTTCAAACAGTACTCATGTAAGGTAACTTTTTATTTGAAAATCTATTTGCAGTATACAAACGTATATTCAGACGATCATGAAATTGTTGAATTTGAAGATGTGATTCCAGACTCCACGCATGTGTTCACAATGCCATTGTAATTTATTTATCGGGAAAAATTATGTGAATGGGTGCGTGCTAAAGGAATGGAGAATGGTTTTGTTATTGTGATTGGTAAGTCTGACAATGGGTGTCGTAATACGAAACCTCGAATGGCTTTAACTTGTGAACATAGCGGCATTTATCGTGAGTCAAAGAAAGTCTACCAAATGTCTAAAGTAGCGGTTCAAAATCATGTTGGAAATGTAGAGGGAAAGAAATCTAAGAAAAATAGAGATAGTGAAACAAAGAAATGCGGATGTCCATTCAAGTTGATGGCTAGGCAAGTCAATAATGAAGGTGAATGGCAATTGGAAGTAAGATGTGGGGTTCACAATCATCCTATTGCAGATTTTGTGGTGGGTCACTCTTTTGCAGGTAGAATGGTGAAACCAGAGGAGGAGCATGTCATAGATATGTCACACGCGAATAGCCGTCCAAAGGATATTCTTTTTAGCTTAAAAGAGAAATTCCCAAATAACAAGTCCACAATTCTGACTGTATATGATGTACGCGTGAAAAAAAAAAGTAAATGAGCGAACAGGTCGATCAGAAGTACAACAACTCATGTTTAAATTGAACGAGCATAGTTATTACCATCTTTTCAGACGTTGCGAGAAGATGAACACAATTAAGGATTTGTTTTTTGCTCACCCGCGTAGCTTTGATTTGATGCGTGCTTTTCCATATGTCGTATTGATGGATTGCACTTACAAGACTAATAGGTACAAGTTACCTTTGCTAGAAATTTTAGGCGTGATATCAACACAAATGACCTTCTTCATTGCTGCCGCATACTTAGAGTTTGAGAAAGAAGACAACTACACTTGGGCTTTGACAGTATTGAAGGAACTTATGGATCCGTCATGCCTTCCTAATGTTATTGTCACAGATAGAGAACTTGCTTTGATGAATGCAATCCGTACAACCTTCCCAGCATCAAACCATTTTCTTTGTCGGTGGCATATTAACAAAAACATTCTTGCAAACTGCAAGAAAATTTTGGGTAAGAAAGAGAAGTGGGATGGTTTTAATCTTACTTGGAATCTACTGTTTACTTCAGAGTCGAAAACAAGATTTAATGACTGGGTATATCGATTAAATGAAGATTTCAAAAAATTCTCAAACACTGTTAAGTATGCCATGGAACAATGGATTGAGCCATACAAAGAAAGGTTTGTGTCTTGTTGGACTGATAATGTTATGCACTTTGACAACTTGACAACAAACATGTATAACAATCAAGCTTTATTTTCAATATTTCATATATTTTGTTAAAGACTTGATAATTAAATATGTAATTTATGCTACTATTATTTTAGGGCGGAGAGTCAACATTCCATGTTGAAAAAACAACTTGGATCGAGCAACGGGTCGTTTGACACATGCTGGGTTCAAATTCATAAACTTATTGAGTTGTCTCATATTTCAATTACGCACTCATTTGAGAAAATTAAGACTAAAGTGTAACATATATTCAACTCAAGTCTGTTTACTGAGCTAAAAGGTATGGTGTCAGAGCATGCATTGAGTTTGATACATGAACAAATCAAGTTTTTGGGTGATAATGGGGTGGATGCTTTGTTATGTCGGTGTTATTTGAGATCGGTATATGCACTTCCTTATCCACATGAGCTTATGGATTATATCAAATTGGGGGATCCCATCGCACTTAATGATGTTCATGTTTTTTGGCTAAAGTTAGACGCCTTGCCGATTACATGCCCTAATGGTGACTTTCAAGATGACGTTCGTGATCGATATAAAGAGTGGAAGAGTAATCTTGATACAAGATTTGAGGCTGCTACAGAGTTGCAGAAGACTTTAATTGTGAGGAGAATGACAGAGATTTGCAATCCAGAAACGACGATGGTTAGTGAAACCGTAGTGAAAACAAACAATAAAGGTCATCCCAAAGGGATAAAAGCTAAAATTGCCAAATCAATAAAACGTGATCCCAGCTACTTTGAGTACGTGGATGCCATTCTCGATGGTTGCTCACATGTTGAACCAATTGCATTAGATGTTGATGCTAATCATAGCTCTCCGATGTTCACATCAAAGGCCAAGTTACCGGTAATTATCTTGCTTATTTTTTTTTATTCAGTTTAATCATCGTAATATTTCAATGTCTCTTCATTTAAATTGATTATATATTGCCTTGTTCTAAATTTTTGTATAGCCTGTCCGTGGAAAAAAGAGACTTGAGAAGTCATCGATTATCATTGATGAATTTCAGCATTACATGCGTTGTCATATTGAGAAAACGATAGACGTGATAGGTGATGGTCATTGCGGTTTTCGTTCCATCGCGGGGTTACTTGGACATGGATATAAATGGCCTATGGTTCGATCTCTATTATGGCAAGAGTTATATGCTCATGAAGAATTATACGGTCCCATATTCATAGAACATGGTCGTGTTGAGAAAGTGAAACAAATTCTCAATTGTTATGAGACTCTTGCACCAGAAGGTCGTTGGTTTGACCTGCCAGATATGGGTTACTTGGTTGCATCTGCATTCAACGTTGCTCTTGTATGTTTAAGCAGCAACATATCATACACATTTCTTCCTCTTCGAACACCAATACCTAATAACCCAAAGCTTATTTGTATTGGGTACGTCAACGAAAATCACTACATTCAGGTACCATCAACTCTCAATATTATGTTTCGGGATTGGTTGTATATTTATATGTTTATTTTGGATTCATTATTATAGCGTTGATATCATGTAGGTTCATTTGAAGGAAGGATACCATTACCACCTGTAGCCTACAAATGGCACTCAAGTTGTTATTTATGTGCAACAGGATGGCTATAATACTATAGCGGGAGGATTGTAGAGAATTGATGTAATTTTGAACGTTATTGTACAAATAATATATTATTTTTATACTATATCATTGGTAATATGTTATTTGAATGTTAGGTTTAGATTTATGTATTGGATTAATTTGATATTTTGGTTTATTTGGATTAATTGTTATTTGAACGTTTGTATTTGTGTGAACTAGATGCTCATACGTACTTATTTTCGTTCAACATTGACCACCAGATTAAGTACTGTTTGGCCAAATTTGGCTGAACATGACTAAAATGTTAATAGTGAAAATATTGAGCAAATTAAATCACTAGTGAGTAAATTTTAAAAAAACATTGAAAAAAAAACTAAGTTATGATTGAATTGGCTCTGTTCGGCAAACATTGGTCGCCAATCAACAGCCTGTCCGGCCAAAGCTGGCCGCCAGATCAACCAAGGTTCGGTTAAGTCTAGCCGCCAGGTAAGCCATTGTTCGGCCAAAGCTAACCGCCAGGTAAGCCAATGTTCGTCCGTATCTAACCGCCAGGTAAGACAGTGTTCGGCCAAATGCAGTCGCTAGTTGAATATTTGTTCGGCCAGAGTCAGACGAACTAAGGCTTGTTGTTCGGCTACTGGTTGCTGATATGTGGGCAACATTTCGGCTTCTGCTGGCCGCCAATAAAGAAAATGTCAGCTACCTTTGTTTGCCTTCTACGATTTTGATGGCTCAACATCAAAATTAACAAGTAACGACTGTTGACATTATATAAACACAAGTATATACATATATATATGTATGTATGCATATATATATATATATATATATATATATATATATATATATATATATATATATATATATATATATATATATATATATATATATGTATGTATGTATATATGTATATATATATATATATATATATATGTATGTATGTATGTATGTATATGTATATATATACATATATATATGTATGTATGCATATATATATATGTGTGTGTACATATATACTCCCTCAGTCCTAAAATGACAGTCCCATTTACCATTTTTGTTTCTATTAAGAAAGATAGTCCCGTTTCCAAAATTGGTAGGTTAATCATTGAACTTCCGAAATTGTCCACCAAGGAAGAAGAGGGAGAGAGAGAAGGGTGGATGAGAGCCAACAAAGGAAGAAGAGGAAGAGAAATAGAAAGAGTAATGGAGTAATAATTAAACCTTATTAAGGGTAGTTATGTATATGAAAATAGTTTGTTAAAATGTTTGAGTACTCAAATGGGACTATCATTATGGGATGGAGGGAGTATATAAATAAAGCATAACATGACTAAAATGTTTGGTCAATGATTTCCGTACATGGACAAAATGTTTGGCGGGTATCTACCGAATTTCTTTCAATGCCAACAATTAACGATTACAAAATAAACCACAATATGTTAAAACAAACTGTCAAACAAATTAAACTAAAATATGTTAAAACAATTTGTCAAACAAATTTAACATTACATAACTTAAAAAGTATTCAAATTTAACACAAAGCTAATCACTAACAAATTCAATGTCGCCTAGAACCACGTGGATGAGAAGTCGATGGTCCAATTTGATGCTCAGATGGAGCTGATAAAGATGTGTACGCCTAAGAAATGACTTGCATAGCCTCATCCAATGTAAGCGAGGGATCCCTTGATGACCATCTTTGAATTAGTGGTTCCACGTATCAAATCATTTCCCATGGATCTGGTAAAACAACTTCAGTGGTCCTTCGAACTACGTGAGACCTTAATTCTACCAGGTGCACAACATGATGTGAATGCTGGACATACCACTCAGAATAATCAGAAGTTGTCTGGTGTGGTATTCGGGCATGTGTGCCAACTTCCTCATCTGTGAGAACATACCTTTGCCAGTGACGGAAATATTCTGTAAATGTCTCCCACATAGCAAAATTCTTTGAGGCTGTTCTCAAAATAATGGTATGTGCAATAGGAAGTTCCGAAACTCTTAGAATATAACCAAACTGCCTCAATACCCCGTCTGGATGATATGGCTCGATAACGGATCCAATACATACACATCCACGATACAGAGCAACAGATGACCAAGGAAACCTCTCTCTCACATTAGGTGTATACGGAGTCCAAAAAATCTAAAATGTAAAAAAAAAGTTTCGGTAATCTATTAAAACTATTAAGAACGTAAACAAAAATGAAATACATCATAAAATCCTTACATTTGTTCCCTTTAGTGTGTCAATCTTCTCTCGCTTACTTCAAGGAGTCAACCGATCTTCCTTGGTCCTTAGGTGGTGGACACTTCATTGCAAGCACCTGGATACGATCGTATTCAATGCTATGATCAGACCTGAAAGTAGGAAATCTCTCATATATTCATGCCTGCAAAATCACACACATTGATAATAAATATTACTAAATGTGTATAAACATAAAATATATTATATATATATATATATATATATATATATATATATATATATATATATATATATATATATATATATATATTATTATTATTATTATTATTATTGAATAAGAAACATATAGGAGATATAGACATAATATATTCAAGTAATAGTTACATACCTCTAATAGCGTAAGATAGCCAGCAATATGTCTGCATCCATGTCTGGATGCTTGCCCTAGTTGTCTGTAGAGAAAAGCCAAGGCTCCAGCTCCCCAAGCATTCCCACCAACACCCTGCTCATCTCTCAAAAACTCTAAATAACTGGGGCTCACACGACTCCCACTCTTGTCGGTAAACAATGTGCAACCTAATATGTATAACATGTATCCCTTCGCTGCATACACACAAGTGGCAGGGTTGCTTGATGTTAAGTCATCGTCAAATTTACTCCGCAACCACTCAAGTTTAATGGACGCACCCCTAGAACCTGCCATTTATTATAAATCCTCGTCCTTTGTCACTCCCAAGACTTCAGAAATAAGTGACACCGGTAACAACTCAGATTTTTTTCCATTGGAGATCAATGGACGACCCTTAGTAGGAAGCCCGATAAGACACATCACATCATCTAATATGATGGCCATCTCCCCAAAGGGCAAATGAAAACTATTGGTTTTCGGATGCCACCGTTCCACAAAGGCACTCACTAACACCTTGTCTACGTCAGAATATGATAATTTTTTACACGGTGAAAATGACACTTCTTGATGATACGGCGAACCTCGTGAGATGTTTCTAGTCCCAAAATCCATTCTTTCATTTTTGTTGTGTGATTGATGCATTTCAATACCACACACTCATTACCAATCCATATTCTGGATGCGACATGATTCCCATATGAATGAAGCAAAGTATCCACCATTGGACCCCCAGGAAAAGGAAATGTACCAACTTCTACTTGGCCTTCTCTTTCTCCTCCCACTTCCTGAATACTCTGCTTATTCCCACGATCAGCTTCCTCTTCATGGTGTACTTTAGACGTGGCCATTTTTTTAACCAGACCGGCTAACCGGCCGGTTTTGAACCGATAAAAACCGGTCAAAACTGCATAATACGGTTAACCGGAACTGATTTAACTGGAACCGGTTTCAAAGACATTCGGTTTCGGTTCGAAATATTGCAAAACCGGAAAATCGCCTAAAACCGCTGGTTAAAACATGACGGTTAAACCGACGGTTAACCGCCTAAACCGCCACTTTCAAAATTTGATTCAAACGGTCATATGACTGTTGGGATTCTTGGGCCACCCCCAACGGCTACTTCTCCTTGACTGGCCCGCCTCCAGCAGCCTTTCCAGCGCCTGGCCTGCCTCCCCTCCTTTCCAGTCTAAATTATAATGGATCCTAGCGGATCCTAACCAAAAAATTTTAAAAAAAACATTTTGACTTTAAAATTAACTATAAATATCACCTCCATCCTCCCATTTTATTTTCACATTATTTCTCTCTACTCTTTCTCTTCTACTCTCAAATATTCACATATACTCTCACTCTCATCCAATTTCCAGTTAAATATTGTCCCATTTTCAGTTAGTTTTCTAACGAAATTAGTGCTTTTCTTCATTTTCATCCATTTTAAGCTCCGTTTCATTTTCAAAACTTCATTTTATCTTACACAAATGGCTGAAAATCAAAGAAGAAGCAATTTAGGCAAGTCACATGTTGGTTCTTCCTCCCCCAACGATGATTTTGATCATCAAAATCCAAATATTCAACAAAATGAGGAAGAAGAACAAGTTGAAATTGAAAGTGGTAGTGCTAGGAGGGGTAGGGCCAGCCGAGCTACTAGGGGAGGTGGTCGGGGACAACGACAACCTCCTACGGAAAGACCGCCGCAATCCGATACCTTCGCCATCCATTTCACCAAAAGAAAAATTAATGCCGATGATGATTATAATCTTCGAGCAATTTGCAACTATTGTACCGCGTCTTACTCATTCAAAAGAGGCGGAGGGCATGGGACGCTTAACGGGCATACGACGTCAAAACATCCCGAGAAACTTGGCATTTCCGCTACGCAAACTCAATTACAATTTCAACAACGTAGTTTGGGTTCGGGTGCACAAGGTTCGTCTTTCGCTTCTTCAGTCCTTTTTAAATTTGACAAGTGGGTTTATAGGGATGAACTAGCCAAATTTATTTGCGTTAAAGGTCTTCCTATTAATTTTGCGGATTATGATTTTTATGAAAATTTTGCTCGCCTTTCTTTAAACCCCGCCGCCACGAGAGTACCACGTACGAATCTCGTACGTGATATTACTAGAGTGGTTCAAAAATATAAAAAATATTTAATTGGTGTTTTATCAAAATTAAAAAATAAAGTTTCAATTTGTGCCGATGGTTGGAGTGATCATTGGCAAAGAAATACTTATTTGGGCGTTACTTGCCATTGGATAGATAATTCATGGAAAATACAAAAAAGATTAATTGCTTACAAAGATTTTGAGCCACCGCATTCCGCGGAAAATATTTGTGCGAAATTGCTTGAGATTTTTCTTGAATATGGTATTTTAAATAAAATATTTACTATTTCATTTGACAACGAAAGTGCTAATACGGCTAGTTTGCCCGATTGAATTATCGTTTGTCAACCCTCACTTGGTGGTAAGTTTTTTCATATTAGATGTTTATGTCATATAATTAATTTATGTGTTAGAGATGGTTTAGATGCATTAGAACAATATGTTAAGCCAATTAGACGAGCTCTTCAATTTATTTCTAAAAAAATTCTAATACAAAAAAATGGATAAAGTTTTTAATAAGTAAAAGTATGCCGAACAAATATTTTACTTACGATATTCCAACTAGGTGGAATTCCACCTACAAAATGTTAACCTATGATTTTGCTTATAAAGATCTCCTAATGCAATTTTTTATGCCAATTGGCTATCATGAACCTCTATTTGCTTATCATTGGAATGCATGCATTAATTTATGTGAATTGTTAAAAAAAATTAATACCGCAACTTTGACTTTTTCGGGAGTTTACTATCCAACTTCCGTTTTGGTGCTAGAGCATTGTGTTGCAATTGTTACTATTTTTGACAATTTAAAAGAATGCCATAATTTAAAAGAATGTATTTCTAACATGAGAGAAAAGTGGCTTAAATATTTTGACAAAATTCCGTCTCTCTTCTTGGTTGCAAAATTATTAGATCCCCGAGTTAAATTAGATGATTTAGAGTGCATTGTAGATTATTATTATATGAAGTTATATCCCGATTGTGACGGTGGTAATCAACCTTCGTCAATTATTGTTCAAGACACAAAAAATGATTTAATTAACCTTTTTAATGAGTATAATGCCTTATATGGAAATACTTCTCAAAGCCAACAACATGAAGATGATTCCTCTACTTCTCAATCAAGTTTTACTAGTGGGGATCCATATAGTTTTTTTTGCAAATTTGCATAGTAAAAAATATGGTCCTTCTCGAGGTTCATCTTCATCATCATCAAACCTTCCCGTGGAGTAAGAAACTTATTTCACTACAAACTTTGAATTAAATCAAGATCCAAATTCAAATGAATTTGATGTTTTACAATGGTGGTCAAGAAGGAAAGACATTTATCATATATTTTCCATAGTTGCTAAAGAAGTATTAGCCTCTCCCGCTTCAACGGTGGTGGTTGAATCGACATTTAGCGTTGGTGGAAATGTTTTGGATGAAAGACGTTCCCAACTAACAAGTGAAAACTTGGAACATCAACTTTTACTTGGCGATTGGGTAGAGCGGAAAAAAGGCAACAAGACTTGCCTTATGATGAGGATTTATTGGATCCAAATACGATGTCGATGACTCCACGAAAAGCAGTGATGAATGAATGATGCTTTAGATTAATTTTTATTGATGAATGAATGATGCTTTAGATTAATTTTTATTTTAATTAGATTAGTTTAAAATAGACTTTAGATTAGGTTTATTTTTATTTAATTGTAATAGTTAGGTTGAGGTAAAGGCTCCTAAATGTCCCGCCTTATTTATAAAAGTGTAAGGTTGGTTGTCCCCCTCTTTGTAATTTTATTTTAATTAATAAAATTTAAGGGTACCGTCTCTTTTTTCTTTTATATACTTTCGTTTCTTTTTAAAAAGTTAAGTGTTATTTATTTCAAAATTCATAACTTTTTTATATAACTTTTTGCAAAAATTGTATGTAGTAAACAAAAGTCTAAAATAGTCTTACTTATCCAAAAAAAAATTTGAAAAAAATTAAAAGTTAACTTTTTTCAAAAAACTGTTATGTTTTATTTTTTCAAAATTCATAACTTTTTTTATAAACCTTTTTGCAAAAAATGTATTTAGTAAACTTAAGTCTAAAATAGTCTTATTTATCCAAAAACAAAATTGAAAAAAAATTAACTATTTTTTCAAAAAATCTGTCAAAATATTAACTTTTTTATTCAAAAATTGTTAGAAAATTAACTTTTTCCTTAATTATTTTTTAATCTGTTAAAATTTTTGTTAAAAATATAATTCGAAAAAAAAACGGTTTAAACCGGTTAACCGGGCAAACCGGAAAACCGTAACCGGTTATAGCGGTTACACGGTTCGGTTCCGGTTTGGTGGTTTGGAGGTTAGTAATCGCCGGTTCAACCGAACTGGCCACGTCTAGTGTACTTGGATACGCGATTCTTCCCTTTCTTTTCTGGCGGACATAGTTGATCGTTTCGTTTTCCCCTCCTCATGTATGACAAAACTACAAAAGCAAATGAGAAAAAAAATAATAACATTAATAGTGAAAATATTGAGCAAATTTAATCACTAGTGAGTAAATTAAAAAAAAACATTGAAAAAACTAAGTTTTGATTAAATTGGCTCTGTTCGGTAGACATTGGCCGCCAATCAGCAGCCTGTCAGGCCAAAACTGACCGCCAGATCAACCAATGTTCGATCGAAGGAAGCCGCCAGGTAAGCCAATGTTCGGGCAAAGGGTGCTGCCAGTTGAACATTTGTTCGGCCAGAGTCAGCCAAACTAAGGCATGTTGTTCGGCTACGGGTTGCCGATATGTGGGCAACATTTCGGCCTCTGTCGGCCGCCAATGGAGAATGTGCACGACCAACCAGAGCCGAACCAGAGCCGACACTACTGTACGCCAAACCATGATTTTGAACCAAAATCTTTATAACTTTAATTTTTCATTCATTCTTGAAAGTTCTTGAAACAAGTTAAACATATAACTTCAATTTTGAATTTTAATTTTGAAAGAGAAACTTACCGCTGGACATTCACTTAGTAGTAGTTGTTTCTTGCTCTTGCTCTCTCTACGATGTTGACTCTTTCCTTAATATTACCCAAATATGACAAGGATTCACTCACTAAAATTGAAGAGAAAAAGAGGGCAAATATTACCTAGGGTTCAAGGAGCTCTATCCCAAACCTGATTTTGATTTCTTTGATTTTTTTAGCCTTGTGTGTGTTTGTACGTGTAAGTGGGTGGATGGGTGGGGTGGGTGGGTATGGGTATGGGTATGAGTATATTTTGATAGTTTAGGGGGTGTTTATTGAGGGTTTAATAGGGTATAATAGTAATAATGGAGTGTAGTTTTAATTTTTAAAATTAAACTTAGTAATCAGGAGATATTTGTACTACATTAAAAGAATAAAGTGGCCAAAATGGAAATTTGACGGTCAAAAAGGTCAACATCAAGTGGTTAAATTTGAAATCTGTCAAGGGTATTTTAGTCATTTATATTTGTGGCATAAATGTAGATATTAGACATTGAAATCAATATCAAGTGCTTTTGATTGGATGTATGAATTTACGAAAAAAATTTCCCCCAAATTCTTTGACCTCAATTTTTTTCCCCCAAATTCTTTGACCTCAATTATTTTATAATAAATTAATTAAAAAAAATTTTACACCAAAATTCATAATTTTTTCCCTCTACAAATAGAGACTAATTTCATTTGATTCGGACACAGAAAAAAAATCCTCTTCTTGAATATAAATCAAATATTTTATAATAATTTTTTTTTAAATTTTTTACCACCTAAAATCATTAAAAAAATCCTCCAAAAATAGATACTACTTTCATTTGATTCGGACACAAAAAAAATACTCTTCTTTGAAGTGCATGTCAATATTCTACAAAATAAATGTAGTATAAATAGGTAGTTTGAAAGAGGGAGAGGAAGAAGTGGGATGGGTTTGATGAGGAAGTGTAGTGTTTGGAAAAAAAAATCATTTAACACATTGTTAGTTATTTTTGGATTTTGATTTTTCTTTTCAAAATTAAATAAGTGAAATTGAAAAAGAATATTATAATTTTGTTCATGAGTTAATGTAACACATGTATGATATTTATTTTTAAAAATCATCTTTTTTGAATATAAATCAAATATTTTATAATAATTTTTTTTAAAATTTTTTTTTTTGCCAAAAATCATAAAAAAAATTATTCCAAAAATAGAGACTACTTTCATCTATACTATATTAAAAGTAAGAAAGTGGTCAAAATGGAAATTTGGCGCTCAAAAACGTCAACATCAAGCGTTTAAATTTGAAAATCTGTCAAGGATATTTTAGTCATTTATGTTCGTGGCATAAATGTAGATATCATACATTGAAATCAACATCAAGTGCTTTTGATTGGATGCATTAATTTACGAATTCCCCCCCCCCCAAATTCTTTGACCTCAATTATTTTATAATAAATTAATTAAAATAAAAAAAAATATATATATATATATATATATATATATATATATAATTTTTCCCTCTACAAATAGAGAATAATTTCATTTGATTCGGACACAGAAAAAAAATCCTCTTTCATGAATAGAAATCAAATATTTTATAATAAATTTTTATTTTTTTTTAATTTTTTTTCACCTAAAATCATTAAAAAATATCCTCCAAAAATAGATACTACTTTCATTTAATTCGGACAAAAAAAAATCTTCTTCTTTGAAGTGCATGTCAATATTCTTAAAAATAAATGTAGTATAAATAGGTAGTTTGAAAGCGTGTGTTTTTAGGAAACAAAAGGTTTCTTAGTTTTCGAATCATATCAAAAAAGGTAAGTTGATTTTAGGACTTTCATGAAAGATTTATTGTGTCCTACTTTAACAAGAACTTTGTTAATATAGTAAATATCTTTTATTTATGTACATAGTTTTAAATTAGGACTAACCTACTAACAATCTTTTTCATTGTGAGTGTGCTTTATGTTTTCCTGTAGGATTTGGAAAACTCACATAAGGAAATCATTGGATTTGTGAAGATCTTCTCAATAGTGCATATAAATACAAAGGGATCAGCACAAGAGAAGACACGATTTTTAAGAGAGAAAAATAAATTTGTTCTTCACGTTTTCAATATTGTCAATTTAGGTTGTTAGAGAAGGTTGTGTCTTACATTCGAACTCACATCTAGGTTTTTGTCAAGTTCTTTGTTTTACTTCTGATTTGAATATAGTCTTCTACTTGGGAAAGGGAGTCTGTTTTTATCGTAGAAGGTGATTAGAACTTGTTTAGTATTTTCGTCTTTTAGTTTTCACTTATTCGTGTTTTTGTAAGCAACACAATTTTTAATAGTGAAAAGTTTTTGGGCGCCTAGTTTGCTGGGATCAAAACCAGTGAACGTATATAACTCTTGTGTTATTATTTTATTCCGCTGCATTATTTGTGGATGTGTGGACAGTTGTGGGACAAATCTGTACTCACATCCGTGAGCTGTTGAGTTGTTTGAAGCTTCCAAACTACACGAAACTTTCATAGTTTGAAAGAGGGAGAGGAAGAAGTGGGTTGGGTTTGATGAGGGAGTGTAGTGTTTGGGAAAAAAAATTTATTTAACACATTGTTAGTTATTTTTGAATTTTGATTTTTCTTCTCAAATTTAAATAAGTTAAATTGAAAAAAAATATTATAATTTTGTTCATGATGAGTTTATGTAAACAAATATGATATTTATTTAAAAAAATCCTCTTTTTTGAATATAAATCAAATATTTATAATATTTTTTTTTATTTTTTTCACCAAAAATTATAAAAAAATCTTCCAAAAATAGAGACTAATTTCATTCGATTTGGACACAAAAAAGAAATTCTCTTCTTTGAAGTAAATGTCAATATTCTAAAAAATAAAGATAGTATGAATTGATATTTTGAAAGAGGGAGAGTAAGAAGTGTTGGGTTTCGAGGATCCATGCGCAGCGGAATAATGCAATAACTCGAAAAACCCGGAGCCCTAGAATCCGTTCTAGATGATTAATTAAGAAGTATGAAATAGAATTACCAATCTTGTGTGCTTTTGTCGTTGATAAACGCGTTCCAACTCTAAATTGTTGATCTTGTGAATCCTCGATGAACAATCAATGAATCACGAACGAAAGATCTTGAATAGCGAAGATCCTCTATGTGTATCCACGCGATGAACGAACCCTAGAACTCTTCTAGGCGGATTGCTAGATCCTTGATTGAAACTCCTTTCAATCGATGAAGAAATATGGAATTGAATGGTGTTTTGATTCTCAATTCTCAATTGGAATCAATCTATTTTGTGTTTCTCTAAACCCAAAACCATGGAAAATTGACTGCTAGGGCAACTAAGGGTTTGTATTTATACGTTATAAATAAAATCCCTTTGCAAAACCCTAATTTTAAGTCAAATTCGCGTCAGTCCAGCGCCCAGGGGACGAGTCGTCCCCCAGGGGACGAGTCGTCCCCTGGCACCCGGCCTTCGAATACGGCGTCCCTTAAGGGGAATAGTTGGTTCTGGCCTGGGGACGAGTCGTCCCCTGAGAACAAAAACTCCATATTCTTCATTTTTGACAATTCGTTCGATGCGTGTGACCCCATAGGACTATATTATGTTGGCAATGAGTTCGATCACATCGATCCTCATAAGACATGAGCGGACTCTAGCAAGCCATCATGCCTACCCAAATAATATAATATCAAGTTCGATTTTCCTACATAGAACATATCACAATCCCATTGTCACACGATGTTATATTGAACATGAGTCATGGTCCACGTCAACTCATATTGTTCAATGCTTTCTCGTTACTAAGTAAATTGATCAATCGAATGATATTAATCACATTAATTCATTCGGGCATGGCCATGCACTACATCAATCTTACTTACGAGTGGCCTAGCAAACATCTCTCTTTACGAGGGACAATTTTCCATCTTGACTTATCATTCTTCCCAACAAGAATCATACCATGCCAATGATAGCCCTTATTGTCATCCGGTTAAAGACAACGTTAAACTATATCAAACATGATATTCATCGAGCGGAAGACGATGATAATCTCAGGTCAAAGGATATCAATGATATAACTATATGAGATTTATTTATGACATATGACCATGACATAAATCTCATAGTGGGTCAAGTCCAGTACCTTGTTCTCTAACAAGTACCCATGAATCTAATGTGCATCTCCATGCATATAATCATCACATGATTATCCATTAGACTTCATACTAGTGCTTCATAAGTACTAGGGACACGATTATTACAATAAACATGCAAACATATATAATAATCAAAGTAATAATCTCATATATAAATGAATAATGACATTACAAATAAGTCTATCTTTATAGGCCTAGGGCACTAACACCTACAGTCTCCCACTTGCACTAGGCCCAATCATTCATGTATCTTATACCCATGGACCTAACATGACCATCATATTTAGCTTGTGGCAAAGGCTTGGTGAGAGGGTCCGAAATGTTGTCATTCGTTGGTACCTTGCATATCTTGACGTCCTCCCTTTCACAGATTTCTCTAATGAGGTGGAAACGTCTCAAAATGTGTTTGGATCGTTGATGTGACCTTGGTTCTTTTGCTTGCACAAATGACACCATAATTGTCACAACAAAGTTCCACCGGATTAGTGATACTTGGAACAATTCCAAAACACTAATGAACTTTTGATCCAAACTGCCTTTTCTAGCTACATCATATGTTGCTAAAATTAAGCCCTAGAAGTAGAATCGGCCACGATTTTCTGCTTGGAACTCTTCCAATAAAATCGCACCTCCAATAAGCATAAACACAAATCCTAATTGCGATTTAATTAACTTTGTCAGTTTGGAAGTTAGCATCCGTGTAACCTTTACAACAAGATTAACTTCCAACCTTTCAAATACCAAGAACGTATCCTTAGTTCTTCTTAAGTACTTTAAGGATCGTCTTGACTGCCATCTAATGGTTCTCACCAGGATCAGATTGGTATCGACTCATCATGCTCAAAGCATATGAGACGTCGGGTCTAGTACAAATCATGGCATACATGACAGATCCAAATGCCGGAGCATATGAAACTTCATTCATTCTCTTTTGCTCATCAGTTGTCATGGGACACTGAGTCTCGCTAAGAGTAATACCATGACCCATTGACAAGTTACCTTTCTTAGAATCATCTAAGAACCTTGTCAATGTGAGTATTTTGACTCAAACCAATTTATCCTTTTAGATCTATCTCTATAGATCTTGATACCAAGGATGTAAGCGGCTTCACCCATATCATTCATTGAGAAACCTTTTCTTGACCAAGACTTGATAGTCTTAAGTGTCGGAACTTTGTTTTCAATGAGTAAGATATCATTGTCATATAACAATAGAAATAATACTATGCTCCCACTGAATTTCATGTATACACAAAGTTCATCTTCGTACTTGATGAAGTCAAACTCTTTGACCGATTCATCAAAATGAAGATTCCAATTCCTCGAAGCTTGCTTCAACCCATCTCATGGATCTCTGCAACATGTATACTTTATTAGAATTTCTTGGATTGACAAACCTTCGGGTTGTGTACTGTACACATCCTCAAGTAGGTTTCCGTTAAGAAACGTTGTTTTGACATCCATTTGTCATATCTCATATTCACAATATGCGATAATGGCAATTGAAACTCTAATAGACTTCGGCATTGTAACGGGCAAAAAGGTTTCAACATAGTCAATACTATGAATTTTCCTAAATCCCTTTGCTACAATCCTTAGTCATGAAAGTATACACCTTCCATCCATGTCGGTTTTCTTCTTGAAAACCCATTTGCACCCTATGGTTTTTACACCTTCAGTAGCTCAATCAAGTTTCAAACTTGATCATCGATTGACATGGATTGTAATTCGGACTCCATGGTTCCTAACCATTTATCCGAATTAGGAGTGGACATCGCCTCTAGATAGTAAGTAGGATCGTCATTCTCAATGACTTCCACTTTATTACTTTCCGATATGAGAGATCAATATTTCTCGTGTTCGGATCGTAACCTATCCAATCTACGATGGACATGTGTAACTTGAACTGGTTTCACAACTCCTTGTGAACTTGGTTCCATCTCTACTCTTGGTTCCATGTTATTTTCAGGTTCTTGAACTCTTCAAGATCAATTTTACTCCCACTAGATCCTTTATTGAGAAACTGTTTCTCAAGAAACGAATCATATAGAGCAACAAACACTTTGTTCTCATTGCGGTTGTAAAACTAATATCTGAAATTAACCCTGTCAGATTTGGTGCTAACTTATGAGAGACAAGTCTCTTTACATAAGATTCGCAACCCCAAATCTTTATGAAAGACATTCTTTCATGCCACATCTCATGTGGGGACTTAGGAATCGATTTAGTAGGGACACAATTCAGTGTAACCGCATTATTTCTAATGCATATCCTCAAAAGGAAATAGGAAAGTCAACTTGACACATCATCGAATGAACCATGTCATACAAGGTTCAATTCCTCCTCTCAGACACACCATACAATGTGGTGTTCCGGGTGGAGTCAACTCTGAAACAATTTCACAGTTTTGAGATGATCGTCAACCTCTTGGCTCAAATATTCATTACCTCGATCTAATCGAAGTACTTTAATAGTTTTGCCAAGATTGGTTTTTGTACTTCATCTTGAAATATTCGAAATATCTCAAACGATTCACCTTTGGACTTCATCAGATAGACATAGTCATATCTAGATAAGTAACCGGTGAATGTGATGAAATACCGAATTTCTCCCCTAGCAATGCTACTTAATAGTCCATATACATCTCATGTATAAGGGCCAATAAGCCACTACCCTCCCACTACTCTTAGTGTAGGGTGGTTTGGTCATTTTACCAAATAAACGAGATTCACATACCTCAAATGATTCATAATCATATGAGTCTAAATGTCCATGTTAATGTAGTTTAGATTATACGTTTCTCATTTATATGACCAAGCCGGCAATGCCATGTGAACGTGTTGTTCACATCATTCGGTTTAGATTTCACACTTATATTATAGATATCTTCAATATTATTTTGTATCTTAACATCAAGGATATGAAGACCATTCAATGATATATGCATTACAATAATGCATATCATTAAATAAATATAAAGCTTCTTATTCTCAATAAGAAAATTTATATCCTTCATCATCCTCATAAGAAACAAAATGATACTCCTACTCAAATTCGAAACGTAGTCACACTTGTTAAAAAACAAGTACTAGTCCACAAGGTAAAGTGACTTCATAAGTCCCTATGGCTAATGCAGCAACTCTTACACTACAACAAAAAAGGGCTTTGACAACGTTTAAAAAACGTTGTTAAAGACCTTTGACAACGTTTTTTAAAACGTTGTGTCATCCACCGTTGTCTTAGGTCCCAGTTTAAGACAACGTTTTTTGAATGTTGTAAAAAAGGTCATCAAACGTTGTATCCAGGCTAATGACAACGTTTATTAAAACGTTGTAGTAAGTATATTGACAACGTTTTTCTAAAACGTTGTAATAATGAAATGACAACGTTTCATAAACGTTGTAAAAGATATTAAGACAACGTTTATAAAACGTTGTCTAAATTCTTAAGACAACGTTTCTTTAAATGTTGTCTAAATATATTTTACAACGTTTTATAAACGTTGTCATTTTATTTTTACAACGTTTTATTAAAACGTTGTCAATATGAATAATAAAAAAAAAAAAAAATTCCCTCCATGTTTGACAACGTATTGTAAACGTTGTCTTAATGTTTTATACAACGTTTTTAAAACGTTGCTAAAGTGAAAAAAATTATTTCCCCCCCAAATTCACATTTGCCCCCTGCAATTTAGACACCTAGTCATTTCATTAAAAGCACCCATTCAAGCATTGTTGAACTATAAAAATATGATACAATTGCAAACACGAACAAAGTTTAAGCACAATATGCATTTATTACAAGAGATATAGCTAGACAACAAAAAAAAGTGTATCGGCACCATTCAAGCACTACCGCTGAACTAAAGTGAGTTTTCTATTCACAAAGGGTAGCCAATGAGGGCCGAGGCTTCTTTGTTCAAGGAGATGGCAGCCATAACTAAATTGTGCAATAAGTCCGAATATGCACAAAAAAAAGTGCATATTTGTACAAGAAACTTAGTCTTACTACATTTTCAAACCAACTCACCATACTTGCCGGTCTGATCCGGCAAGATAACGATGTAATATGCTAAGTTAAGTTGTTCTTTGTGCTTGACCATATCGTCACTTGACCTTGAGAAGTTAAATCCAAAACACCGCAGTATACATTTCCTTCAAACTTCAAAGAGATTGTATTTAAATGGACAAAAACTCAAGGAGAGCAAACGGGGAGGGAGGAGGCGGATATCAAATAACAAAGAACAAAGAGCAATAACATCATATTTTAATTACATAAATTAAGAAGTAATGAAAGAAACTCACCAAGTCCTTGCTTTGAAAGCTAAGAAGTAATCTATATCCCACTCGCCACAAGCTCCTCATATTTTGCAAGCCTATCATGAAAGAAGCATAGTAAATAATACAAAAGAAATCACATAATCTGCATATAATGAACTACAAATTCCCTCAACATGACCGCATTAACAATCTCATCATAGAATAACAAGTACACTTGCATCATCATTCGGATGAAACCTGTCCGAGTTGAATCCTAATCATGAGAGAAGGTGCCCAACACATCAAACATGTTTTATGATTTTTTATCTTGATTTTAGAGTTACCATTTCATGCTAAGAACCACCATCGAACACATAACACGGATCTGCCAGCAACAGTAAAACATAGCATGGTCCACAAAGATGTACTTAACAGAGAACTTTATCACATGAATCAATCAAAACACCAAACAGAAGATCTGTTCTACACATCATGAATATGAAGCATGCAAAAAGTCAAGTCAAAATAATGTGTTTTACTGGTCCAAAAGACTTCTGATGTTTTGAATCTAAAGCAGAGCTTATGACAATCTGGTAGCAGGTCTTTTAAGGCAAAAATGGAATGAAGATCTTATGTTGGTCCGAAAAATCCGAAAAGAGATATTCTTACTTCATATGTGAGTTAGCTAGCATACAAGCTTCGAATCATCGAAAAACATCAAGTTTCGAGTGAGATAAACACAAAACACGGCAGCAAGGTCAACGTGCAGAACTTCGGGGCAGCAGCAATGCTTGTGAGAAATCATCACCAAAACTTAATAAAATCAAGGAGCATGGGCATGAGACTTGACACACAGGAGGATATATATGTGAAATACACAAAAACATGCTTTTCATCAGTGTAGTCATGATTCGATGATGTTTAGGCACTACAAAAACATGATCCAATTGGGGTCTATTTATAAATAATCGTAGGAGCGAACATTGCACCATGTCTTTACAAGAAGAACAATTGCAAGCAGCAATGTTCCTTGACATACACACTGGCTTTATATACGTTGAACATAAATTACGGTCAAACCATGACAAACATACACAGATAAAAAAGAATACGAGTCAACGACGAGGAAAGTTCATGTCACCTTAAGCAACTTTTGCACCAACAACAAAGCTAGATGGGTTGATGGTAATGCTCTTACAAGACTGATAATTATAAGTCTTGTAAATTCCCACTAGTCGATCGCCAACTCGAACATGTTGTTTCTCAGCCGCAATTCATATGCAAAAGATCGAAGCCGCTTATGCAATTAATTGAAGAATGTTGATATTTTATATTATTCTAAAATACAAAGCAAAATTACCTAATTATTATGAATTGGGCATCCTTTGTACGATCTTTTACGTAATGCCCCACAATAGACACATTTTTAAAATCTACAAGTAAAAAAAAGAATTATGAATTAAACAAGAATGCAAAGTTTAAGAAATAAGCGGTGCATTTCGAAGGTACCTTTTCACCTCCCGAGAAATTAGCAATATTCTTCCAACTCTTCTTTGGAGGTCTCGTACATTGTAACCAAATAAGTTCATGAAAACAATACTTGTAAACCAATTTCATAGAAATATTATCGAAAGAAGCTATTTGCCTTTTCTTTCTCCATTCATCGTATTGCTTCTTTGTATCATCGCGTTCTTGAGTTACCATATTAAGCTCTTCTACTCGTTCATTGTACAGGATACTTTCTTTCGGTATCCGTCATTGATACAAATAAGAAAAAAGAATAGAAAACCCATAAAAATGAATGACCTTGAAATGAAAGGAAATGCATACTGCAATTGAATCAAGATTTGGATTCATCTCCTTCAATCGTGCTTCAAGCAAGGCCACACTTTCAAGGGACCTCTTAAGGCCTGGACTCTTTTGCAAGACACTCGTCTCCAAGTGTAGCATGAACAAAGACCATGTTATATCGCAAATTAAAGTAAACCAACTACCAAATTGCTTCCAAGAGAGTTCAATAGAAATGTATAGGATTCTAAAGGTTTGCTTACTTGTTTTTCCAGCCCTCCAATGTCATTGTAGTCTTCGTAGGAGGTTTTTATAGATCCATCAAATGTTTAAAATCTAATAATACTCGATATAGAATGAGCAAAAATTACAACTCCAATTCGAGTATGGATCGACAAAGTGATAAAAGAAGCGAAGTAGTTTCCGATACGATGACTCGGATAATACGAGAAGGGCACATGCCAGAATGAAAGAAAGAGATCCAAGGCAACTATCCTTTGGGAAAGGAAAAGTAAAAAGCTAGCAAACCAGTTTATTGGCTGGGGATCAAAATCTCTTTTACAATCATCATTTCAAGAAAAAACAAAAAATAACACGATGGCTTGGATTAAAAATTAAATTGAATTGAAATAATGGGAGCGAGAAATCTACCGCTTCCTCCACGAGGAAGAGGTATGTTTCTCGCTCACATTATTTCAATTCAATTCAATTTTAATCCAATCCATCGTGTTATTTTTTGTTTTTTCTTGAAATGATTATTGTAAAAGAGATTTTGATCCCCAACCAATAAACTTGGTTTTGCTAGATTTTTACTTTTCCTTTCCCAAAGGATAGTTGCCACTTGGATCTATTTCTTTTCATTCCTGGCCTGTGCGCTTCTGCATTGTCCGAGTCATCCTAATCGAAAACTAATTCGTTTCTTTCATCACAAATCGAACCATCTGAATTGGAGTTATAATTTTTGCTCATTCTATATCGGATAAAGGATAGAGGTGATAGTGGGTCACCTTGTAATAGAGTAGTTGTTCCCTTGTAAAACTCTCCTAAATAGCTGCAAGTTGCTGTCAAAAACCAAAGGTGCTCAGAGCCTTAATGTCAAGGCAGGGACTTGGAACCGTTATAGAAACATACCTACGTAAAGAATGCAAAATCTTGATGAAGAAAGAAAAGGAGTGTCTTCTTATTTGAGTTTAACAAACAAAACCTCATGTCTAAGTTATCTTTTGTGATTTATGCACTTTGTTAAGTAAAACCCGCTTTTCATTTTCGCAATTTCTCAATTTCTGTAATTCATGGCCCTTAAGAGCTCTCATTATGAACTCTCTTATTGCTTTCGTAAACTCCCGCCGACTCCGCCATCTGATGGATTGCTGCTATAACTCTCTTATTGCTTTCATTTACCAAGTAAAGGACCGATAAATTGTCTTATAATATAGGTATAAGACCTATAAATTTATTATAGGTCTTATGTATCTTATATAAGACCATATATTGGTCTTATATATCTTATATAAGACCTATAAACAAAGAACAACAACACTCAAAATGAAAAAATGACTGATGTATGCATATGGAAAGTTAAAATACACTCTACTTCGTCCCAAAAACAAAGAATGTAAACAACAGAGACCTGGGAATTATGAGGCTACAAAGCAGCATGAACAATGTAAAGAACGAAACAACAATAGCAAACAAAACAACAACAATGTTAAAACAACAACAAAGAATAAAGAAACAACAACGGCAACAACAACACTCAACAACAACAACAACATGAACAACACTCAACAAAGAACAACCACACTCAACCAAACTTTCCACAACTAACTCACTCATATATTTTTGTTCATAAATGCACTTCGTAACTCATTGAACCTTTCTTTCTCTCTTAATATCAAGAAAGCAAGAAAATTTCTAGACCTTTAAAATTCACCCTCCGTATACAAAACAGAGTATAAATGACAAACTAAACCAAACATTTAGATTAAGAGTATAATGCCCAAGCAATTCACTTAAAGGTATCATATTTTCCAAATGCATGTCCAAATCGCCTTCTTTGGTTGAATAGATTCTTAAATCACCTAGAAGAAAAAGAAAATAACAAAATGCCCGTTTGTAATGCAAGCCTATGTAATTAGGTAGTTATAGCATTTGTCATTATATCGCTCCAATAAATTCATAGAATATAAAAAGCACAAATCAGTTCTAGCAACATCAAAAGCAAATGCATCTCGTAAGTTATTGCGTAAATAGCCGACCCGTAGCGCGTGTAATCCCCAAAACGTAATCCGTGCCGCATCTCGCGAAGATTTTAAGAGCCGCAATACCGCAATGTGCATTACCCGTATGTGAATGCAACACATAATTAGAAGAGCAATAGATAGAAGTCCAAACAAAGTTTCGAAATGTGCATTACCCGTACGATATAAAAAATGCAGATCGTGTCCATTCAATTTAAGGGCCCGCAACCGTAACATGTTTTCAAAATAATCAACAGATATATGATTTATATACCCGACATACCTTTCCCTCCTCCTTTATCCGGGCTTGGGACCGGCAATGCAATATACAACAATTGCATTGGCGGAGTTAAAAAGGGGTTAGTTGAATAGAAATGTAGAACAGCTTTATAAACAAACACAGTTCCTAATCCACTTACTCCGTACTCAAAGCCTAATCCACTTCCTCTCGTACAAAATTCATCAAAGAAAGTTAGTATATACAAACCATGGCAATATCTTGGGCATCAAAACAGAGTTTCTAAAATAAAAGTACAAAATAAAATTAGCATTGTCTTAATTAAAAGAAGTGAGTTCCTTGGGCCATGCGACCGCATCGCTAACCGCATCCGAGATGACCGACATAAACGAGTTAGACCTCCACAATTCAAAGCACTAGGAATCACAGCCTACCCGAACCCAAACCTTCCACGCATCATTTCCAAGCGGAACACAGTGAACCATAGCATTAGGATCTCTGTGTCAAGCAATCTTACCTTCGCAACCACCGTTTTCGCCAATCTAATAATTTACATTTATGATCAATTATGTTGACACTTGTTAAATCATCTCTTGAATTCAAACCATGGCAATCACGAACATTTGAGCTACCATGATGTGATGGGGAGAGGGTGACTTCCCATTCAAATGATCCCTTGAACCAACACTATGGAGACGGGGAGAGGGAGAGGGAGAGGGTGACTTCCCATTCAAATTATCCCTCGAACCAATACTATGCAAACGGGGAGAGGCCATGTTTGAATTTTCTTTCTCCTTTGAATTGAATCCCTAGAAACAATGACAACTTAACATGTAAGTGAAAACTATAAATAACTCTAAAACAATGAATCCCTAGAAAAAATACTTGCCTCGTCCACGCATAAATTGTCGCATCTCACCCATTTCATCCTCTAAATGTTGGAACTTCTCCATTTTTTATTCGCCCGAAAGTTGATGCTCTAGTTCGTGGACTTTCTTTGAACTATTCATGTGGATACCTATTTTAGATGGGGTAATGCCAAATCCCATCCCTCTAACTCTTCCGTTTCTCTGGTCCGAGTGTTTTAGACAAAGGCATCCTCACTAATTGATGTCGAAGGGGAGGTTTGAGAGGCCATGGATCTCTTGTATTTTACTCTTGAAAATTAGTCAAGAAACAAGTATTAAATGATAGATTAGTCAAAATAATGAAATAAAAGAGTGGCATTTTGGGACGGAGGGAGTAATAAAATTATTTAGCTACTTTGCTCCAATGGAAAGGTTTTGGTATATAATTGGTTGTTCGATGTTTGGATAAAGGAGGATAAGGAAGTTGGTATAGCAATTTTGAATCGTGTGGAGGGCTTCAAAGTTGTTAATAGCTCGCCTTGATGGTTCCGTATTGCCGAGATTTCATATAGATATGAAGCAAATTCATTATCATTCCTTTTTGTGGTATAACTGTGGCAAAGATCAACAATGGGATATGTTGGAAATTTCAATGAACAACAATGATCTCGTATTCTCCTTTCGCATTTAATTCTTGGAGGTAGGCAATATGTTTTTAATTTGTCGGGTGTGGTTCATATAGTTGATGTCCTGGCCGTTGGCCGTGGAGCAAGAACTTATGGTTTATATCTCGGTCTTTCGATTTTGTGGAAGGCTATGAGTTTTTTGAGTTTGGATTGCTTGATAAAGGAGGATATGGGAGATTTTATAATTGTTTGTTCGGGCTTTGTCGCTTGGTGAATAGTTATTGGTTTTGTGGGTATCAAGTTGCCGGTTTATTGGTTATTGTTCCTTGGTCCAAATTTGGTTGTTGAATTGGTGGTTAGTGTGGCTGAGTTTACTCTTGAAAATTAGTCAAGAAACAAGTATTAAAATGATAGATTAGTCAAAATAATGAAATAAAAGAGTGGCATTTTGGGACGGAGGGAGTAATAAAATTAAGTATGATTTAGTTGAAATGTCACTTACCACACAATCGGCAATAAATGGAGTTGGTATTTCACCATTCTTTTTTGTGTGTGCTTTACACCACACATCTTCTCTCCTTATAGCCATTTCCGGATTCTCCTTTCTCTTAAAAGAATAAGCACTATTTTAATTGAAATACATAAATGAAAACATGTAATAATGTATTTTCTCCGTCCCACCTTACTTGATACCAAAAAGTCAATATGGTATCACGTGAGGTGGGACGGAGGGAGTATGAGTTTATAGAAAGTTACCATGTCGCCCTAGCCGAGCATACCCCTTCCCGCTCATTGTATGTGGGGCATGATTGTTTGACCTAATCTCCTTATACTTAGAGCTCTTCAACTACACAATTTTTTTATGTAAGAAAAAAGTATTGGATATAAAGAAAGTACTTAAAAACTGAATTTACCTTGAATTCACTTGATAACTTTTCTTTGACAAAAGTGTTCCACTCTTCAACGGATATGTTGTCCGGTTTAAGGGATGCAAATCTTGAATCTTTATCTCCCATTTTAGATGCATCTCTAAGAGATGCTATCGCCTTTGATTTTGATTGCCTCCAACGAGTTCCCATTTGTTGAATAATAAGAGTCTCGTGCGTGTCATCCATCTTGAATCTCCCCTATATAAACATCAAAGAAAAAAAGGTAAACATGTACACTTGAATTTTTATGTTAGAACCCAATAAGCTATATTATCATTACCTTAACACATGTCCACAAATCTTTCTTTGTCCTGCTTTCTCAACTTTCCTCCAATCCTCAATATTGAATGGTACTAACCGTCGTGCTAAAGCTCCCAAAAATGAAGATAACCACTGATCGCTTCACCTATGGGTTGTCCTCTTTCATTGAACTCCACCTCAATTAGTTTCGTCGGATTTGAGCACAAATCTCTCAACCTTGTTGGACCTCTTTTTCTCTTTCCCAACACTTGTTGTTCGTCAACCGATCGCTTCTTCTACTGGATTTTCATTACGAACTTGAGTTGAATCACGAGGAGGAGACATTGTTTCCATATTATGGTCGAAGAGGGATTTGACCCTCTTTCGTAAATCCGAATGCCTTCATTTCCTTTTTTTGTTGCGAAATTGCAATCGATGCTAATTGTAATTTGTTCATCCGCTTTGCCCCCTTTCTTGAACTCGCATAGATCGAAATGAGACATAACAAGCACTCCCATAATATTTCCCATAATTTCTTTGAAAAACTGCTGGTTAGTTATGCATATGGACAAAATGCGTAGATTACTCTTGCGAAGTAAGGAGTATGTTTTTAGGACCAACTACCAAAATGCTTATTCACTGTATGCTGTCAGCTTATACCTTCAGTACCAAAAATGCTTTATCTCCATTTCTAGGGCTCGAAACGCCGAACCGATTTTTTTTGCTTGAAAGTAGACACATAGTTCCTTCAAACGACTACTTTTACGCCTTCTAAAACCTTTCTAGATCAGAACAGTTTATTCGTCAAAGATGACTGAAAATCTGGTTTTGAAGAATATGTCTCGCTGACCCTTTTTCTCTATAATATTCCTCAAGAGGTTCATTTATCGATTAAATTTGAGCATCTAAAGCTCAAGGACCTGATGGTGCTGTTTGGGAATACATCCATTTTTCTATTTGTTAGGGCTCGTAGACATCCTTCGTATATAAATTGAACACATGTAATAACACTAAGTCTTACCTCTGTACCATCATTACCCATTGTGACCAAGTCGTCAACAAACTTTGATAAAGCTTTCTAAAGATCTTCCTCCACCTCACCCTCCACCTCGTTATATCGAAGAAACTTAATCATTAAATTTTGTATATATGCTAGCACAAGTAATGTAATAAACAAATATAATGACACAATAATTTAAGAATGTAATCATAGATCCAAGAAACTCACTCAAATAATTAAATATACCACTTTGTCATCACATCCCACTCTTGCGCAAGCACTATCTAGGTCATCATTGGTTTTATCAAGCAAAGCTACATCAAGTGGGTTATACGACAATTCATCATTCTCATCATCACTCTTATCATAGATTCCCATATCATGATAGCCCCTTGGTGGTGGTCTGACAACAACTTCCCAATTAGATGTATTGCTTTCTCTCCAATAGAACACTTGTGAGGCTTGTGCCGCTAGTATGAAAGGATCTCCTTTAAATTGATCTTGAAATTGAGCAAAGTTGACTAATGTAAATCCTTCTTCAACCTTCACTCCACGATAAATATTTGCCCAATCACACTTAAATAAGGGAATCTGAAATGTAAGATAGTCATACACTATAATGTCACGCAAGATCCCGTAGTGACCTATTGTGCTGCTACTAGATTGGCAATTGTCATTTGGCCCAGATTGACGTATTGTAGTTGCTTCAAGTGAAACACCACTATTCTCGTGTGGACTTTTCTGTCCTTGGTACGAAATCGACGACCATTTATTATATAGGCGTAATATGAGAGTGCTTGCCTTCTAGGCCCATACGATAACCACTTTATTGTTTCGTAAACTCCTACTTCGCCCGAGGCTATTTGGTCTTTAACCCGTATATTTATATTAGATAAATAACATATGTATTCACAATGTATAACCTAATAAAGTCCAAATAATATGTTAGAAACCTTTTTTGTAAACCAACTAGAGAAAGTGTCTCGAATGCATCTTTGAAAGTTGTTCATCGGATATACCAAGATGTATTATCTTCAACTCTTCCATATGCATCCTAAAAATAAAGAAAGAGTGAAAAATATTCCTAAGAAATAAAC
Organism: Adenophora triphylla var. japonica; assembly: GCA_022495995.1. Lineage (NCBI taxonomy): Eukaryota > Viridiplantae > Streptophyta > Magnoliopsida > Asterales > Campanulaceae > Adenophora > Adenophora triphylla. Next base: position 200,188 of record JAFEMH010002451.1, read on the forward strand.
TAGACAAATTTGCATTTAACTTAAACTTACACTTCATATGGTTCCACTTCGCCGTATTAAACAACACATATCGATGACCATTTTGCATGTCTTCATTAGACAATGTAATATGCTCTCCTTTAGAAATTGGTCGTCCCTCAAATATTTTCTCATCTTGATAATCCTCATTGCGTTTATGTGTTTCAAATAGTGCACAACTTTCCTTAATGTACTCACAACAAAATCGTATGGATTCTTCGGCAAGATAGCCTTCACATATGCATCCTTCGGGTCGTGCCGGATTTCTAACATATTCCTTGCCCGTCTTCATAAATCCGAATGGATTGGATATAAATTAGGAGGAAAATATCATTAAAGCTTATTATCGATAATAAATGGATATGGAATACCTTTCAAACGGATACATCCAATGAAATTGATTTGATCCACAAAGACGAGTTTCTCGACCTAAATGTATTGTCAAGTGAATCATAATATCGAAGAATGAAGGAGGTAAATATCTTTCAAGCATACACAATGTCTCAATTATCTCCTCGTTCGCAGCCTTCAATTTTTTCGACATCAACCACTCTTTGGCTTATATCATAGAAAATGAACAAACGAAGTAATGCATTTCTTGGCCCTTTGGGTAAAAGTCCTCTCAATGCGACCGGCAATAACCTGTTGCATCAATACATGGTAATCATGGGATTTGAGTCCAAGTATCTTGTCACCGTGCAAAACCGTTCGCAATATTAGAGCTATACCCGTCGGGAACTTTCAAATTTCTTAGTCGCCAATAAAATGTCTCTATCTCGTAACTTGTTAAAGTACATTGGCCTGGTGGAAGGAGTATCTTTTCATTCTCATCGAGACTTGGGTGCAACTTCCGCCGAATTCCCATACTTTCTAAGTCTTTACGAGCAAAGATGACCATCTTTTGATCTTCCTTTATATCAAGCAAAGTGCAAAGTAAACTCTCACCACAATTTTTTTCTATGTGCATTAAATCCAAACAGGGACGTACTCAACAAATCCTAAAAATAACATAAAGTATAAGTTATCGCCTAGCTATTAACTACTCCCTCCGTCCCATTCGAAAAGGCACTTTTGGTCAATAAGATATTTATAATTAGATTTGCATTAATGCTTGAGTCAAACAAAACTTGAATTGACCAAAAGTGACTTCTCGAGTTGGACGGAGGGAGTATATCATTATATTGAATTAACAAGAAAGCACAAAATTTGCTTTTACCTCGTAGTAGGGCAACTCAAAAAAATTGTTTTTTTCTTCCAATTCAGACCTTAACTTTCTTCTTTTTAATCTTCCTCTTCCTTTTCTTGTTTCTCTTACCTTTTGCCCTTCCTTGTCTCGGTTCTTCATCATTGCTCGTTTCATCCCATTTTCCAAAATCATTTTCAATCCCATTAACAACTTCTAAAATTTCGTAACCGGACAATATACGAGGTTTCCTCTTCTCATGGGTTCCATCAAACCATTTCTTCTTCTTTCGGTAAGAATGATTGGATATAAGAAACCGTCGATGACCCATATACACACACTTGTGACTATGAGGTAGATATATTGAACAAGTATCGCACCACAAATAGGACATGCCATCTTACCCTTAGTCATACACCCAGCCTAGATTGCCATAAGCCGGAAAATCATTAATCGTCCACATGAGAATAACCCTCGATTGAACATGCTCTTCTTAAATGCATCGTACACCTCAACCCCACTTATCCATAATTCTTTCAAATCTTCAATCAATGGCCTTAAATATACATCAATATCATTTCCTGGTTGCCTTGGACCAGGGATTACTAAAGTTAGCATCATATTTTCTCTTTTCATGCAAAGCCAAGGGGGAGGTTGTAATTAACAAGCATCACAGCCAACAACTATGTGTAGAACTTAGATTACCGTAAGGATTAAATCCATCTCGTGGCAAGTCCAAGTCTTAAATTCCGAGGATCGATGAAAAAAAGGCCATTTACTATCAATAGATCGCCACCGTGGCGAGTCAACAGATGTCGCATTTTGTTATCATTGCTATGATGACTGCTATGCCACAATAATTGTTCGTAACTCTCCAATGATCTCGAACATCCTTCTAAATCTGGGAATAATAGGAAAGTATCTCAACACCTTGGCCGGTACCCCCTTTTAATTTTACGCTCATCTCCTTTTCCTACCACTTTCCACCTAGATTTCCCACACCTCGGGCAATTGTCTAGATCTCGCCACTCTTTTCTAAATAGACAACAATCTTTAGGACATGCATGTATTTTTTCGTAACCCAAGTCAAAGGTCTTAAGTAATTTTTTTGCAAAGATACGTGGAACTAGGAAGAACATTCTTTTGTGGCAACATGTGACCTAAGATTTTGAGAAGATCGGTAAATGCTTTGTCGTAAATACCGTTGACCGCTTTATGTTTGAAAAGCATAACTGTCGCCGTTAGCTTTGTATAGTCACCGCCCATATACAAGGGAGTTTCGCCTCTTCTAATAATTTTGAAAACCCCTCGTCTTCCATTGCTTCAAGCATAATTTGGAATCGTTTCCTCGTTAACACGTGCATCTACGAACATCCTATATGTATCTCGGTATATCATCGAGATCATGTGTCATTTTGGAGGAAGTGCTAGGACGTTCTTCCCGTGAAAAATCCAAACATCGTATGTCTTATCCATGCCATGCATAACCAAGTGTGAGATTACATCATCACTAGTCTGATAATCCAAATTTCTACAACGAGTACAAGGACATCGAATTTTAGAGGAATTTCCTAGACTCTCCAAACATACTGCTACAAAATTTCTTACTCCTTCCCTGTAAGCATCACTTGGCCTACAAACAAAATTATACATATTACATAGATGGCACAAGAAAGCTTGCAACTATCAAAACTACTATTTTAGCTTAGAGTGAAAACCTTGGTAGATTCACCCACGCTTTATCCATCGAATATGAATTATGAGTTCACCGAGAACACTACAAGAGTTAATAATATTAGAGTCCTGTTGAATAAAGATTACTCCCAATTACTATTAGTATATCAAGATGCAACACGACATCGCATGGCAGCTGACCTTTTTAACTGTTGAATAAAACATTACAATAAGCTTTAGAATGAGCTCAGTTGAACCAATTATTTTAATTTCTCTAAACAATGAATCAGCTCAAACTTTCCCTAATCCACGGGATCCAAAAATTAGAATCCTATAGTCCATCTACCTATTTACATACAAACCCAGCCATAGAAATATAGAGAGAAGATAATGGCAAAAGTTGAGTTTTCAATATACAAACAATGATATATATACACATGGGTCTCAGATAGATACATAATGACACTAATTCTAAGAGATATACAAAGACAACTAATACATGTAACCTAGATAAAAATAGGAAGTGCATCGACGCATGAAATGAATGAAGGAAATACATCGCCGCCTGCATGAATGGAGCTATTGATTATGTACACAATGATGAGGGGTGTATTAGGCTCATGCAAGAGAGAGTTGGGAAGAATAGAGAAGTCGGAAGAAGCCATGGATCGTGTGCTCTGATACCATATATAGAGAGAAGATAATGGCAAAAGTTGAGTTTTCAATATACAAACAATGATATATATACACATGGGTCTGTAGCTAGATACATAATGACACTAATTCTAATAGATATACAAAGACAACTAATACATGTAACCTAGATAAAGAACAGAAATACATCGCCGCCTGCATGAATGGAGCTATTGATTCGTACACATTTATTGTTATCAAGAAATGTTATTCCAAACTAACAATCTTCATTTGAAGAGAAAATAAGAGATTCAAACTTACCTCAAACATAACCTCTCTCCATTAGGGCAACCGAAACTTCTTCATCCCATTCCGCTTAATGTCGATCCTTGCATAATAGAAATTGATTTACAAGAAGCAAATATTAGAAATTGGCACCGAAATTAAGAATAGTTGAAGGAGGATAAGATGAATGGAACCTTGTATTATTAATTGGTGACGCCGTGTGGCAATGGAAATCAATTTTGCCCCGCCGTCGATTGTAGTCCGCCGATTATCACTGTGTCCGACTAAGATTTTGCCCTAACCTTGCCGTCGATCGATGCCCTTAGCTAGAATGGGAAGAAATCGATTTGGGGTATGTTTATGCGGCTAATGGAAATCTCTCGTGTGGAAATGGAAATCGCCGTGTGGTAATTTTTGGGGATGGCTTTGAATTTCATGCGGTATGTTTAAGCGGCTAAAATGCCCGCTCTTCTTCTTGACTTCTTCGTTTTTATTTTCTTTTCTTTTCTTTTTTTTTTTTTTTTTTTGAGGAATATGACAACGTTTATAAAAAACGTTGCCACTTTTAACAACGTTTATTAAAAAACGTTGTCGTCAGGCAACGGTTTTTAAATAAACGTTGTAAAAATCCACTATGACAACGTTTATTCAATAAACGTTTTTATAATGACTATACTACAACGTTTTAAGATAAAACGTTGTTAAACCCTGTCAATGACAACGTTTCCTTAAAAACGTTGTTATCAAAAACGTTGTTAAAAGTCATTTTTCTTGTAGTGTTACTTCATTACCACGCATAGGTTTAATTCACCTTCTTTGAGCAGCTTTCTATTCTTTATTTCTTGCACATTTAAACAAATGTGGGATCTATATCCGGTATCATATACCCAAGAACAAGAAGTCGAAAAGAAAATATCTACCATATAGATACTTGAAGTAGTAGCAATCATATTGCCCTTCTTCACTTTTTAGGCCTTCCTAATAAGCCTTGCAACTTTGCTTCCAATTAACAATCTCATTGCAGCGGTAGCAAACTGCATCCTTTTGAGACACTTTGGGTTTAGCCTCTTCGGCTTTGGCAACTTTTGCCCTAGGTTTAGCAACCTTTGCTTTACCTTCTTGCCTTCCCTTTTGAACCCCTTTCTTGTGTTAACCATTAACACACTTGCGGATTGCTCCTTTTACATCTCATGCATTAAAAGCCTTCACCACAACATATATCTTTTGTCTAGCTTGCACTTGGAACATTTCCTTTTGTGCGTTGTGCTAGAACAAAAGCAATTTCCACGTGTTCAAGGTTCTTCTTAAGAGCCTTTAAACATGGTGGCAAGTATAGGGCAAACAACATCATAGGAATCATCTAAATGTTTCTTATGTTGCTCCTTATCTGCCCTTTTCAACGTTTGCAGTGGGTTTAGCAGGAATAGATTCGTCAAGAACGTACAATTTTGCTTAAGAACACTTCTTGAGCATCTGATCAAATCAAAATAACTTGTACCATTCTTTTCGAACTTGTCCATCATAAGGACGAATCACAATAATAAGGATTAATTATAGTTTAATGCTATTTCTACAACAAAAATATGCAACACATATGAACACATATAAGTACCGATTTCATTTAAGAGATTAAATAACGTATTTCATAAATACTCCCACTAAATTATATAACCTTCTTATACAACACATGCATAATATAATTTAATAGGCTAAGACCCAACTTTAATTTAATTTCAAGTCGGCTATGGCACGACTGCTCAAAATTAAACTAAAAAGGTAGATAACATTTATCAATCATATCTATATATGACTCTTAGATCATTATGAGATTATAGACATCATATGTCACATGTTTCAATCTCATATTATGCCTTAGGCCCAAAACTGTTTTGATAGCCTAATTGAGTTCAACCATGTTAAACGTATAGCAATCACCGTTTGCTCATCTTGATCATACAAAAATAGAATCAATGCACCTCGCTGTGGCGTAGCCTACATGAAACTATCCGTGTACTCACAAGTGTTTAAACATGGGTGGCATAAAACAAACTCAAATTACAAGGAAGGTTCAATTTTTCATGCTTATCAATTTCATGCCAAGGTTGATTCATGAAAAATATATGAGCATAATTATGAACATGGAATGATGCAACACAAATCACATTTGATCAGTAATTACTAGTACGCGGCCACGTGCTCCAAATTTATCCCACACTTCCATCGAAGTGCCTGTGGGGAAGGTTTTGGTGTCCAACCAATATACTAAGTAATACTTCACAAATATCCTAGATTAATCACATTAATCATATTAATGAAATTGACATCCCATAATCTAGATTAATCATATTAATCATATATTTCAATTTCATAATCATGGTATATCATTATATACAATTACTTCACAAGCAAAACTCATACAATTTCACATTCTAGATCATGTACATCATGAAAATTAACATAATCACATTTCATGATTTTCTAATATAAACATCATGAACGGGGCTTTGATACCACTGTTGGGTTTCGAGGGTCCATGCGCAGCGGAATAATGCAATAACTCGAAAAATCCGGAGCCCTATAATCCATTTTAGATGATTAATTAAGAAGTATGAAATAGAATTACCAACCTTGTGTGCTTTTGTCGTTGATAAACGCGTTCCAACTCCAAATTGTTGATCTTGTGAATCCTCGATGAACAATCAATGAATCACGAACGAAAGATCTTGAATAGCGAAGATCCTCTATGTGTATCCACGCGATGAACGAACCCTAGAACTCTTCTAGGCGGATTGCTAGATCCTTGATTGAAACTCCTTTCAATCGATGAAGAAATATGGAATTGAATGGTGTTTTGATTCTCAATTCTCAATTGGAATCAATCTATTTTGTGTTTCTCTAAACCCAAAACCATGGAAAATTGATCGCTAGGGCAACTAAGGGCTTTGTATTTATACGTTATAAATAAAATCCCTTTGCAAAACCCTAATTTTAAGTCAAATTCGCGTCGATCCGAGCACCCGGGGGCCAGTCGTCCCCTGGCACCCAGCTTTCTGAATCAGCGTCCCCTTAAGGGGAATAGTTGGTTCCGGCACTGGGACGAGTCGTCCCCTGAGAACAAAAACTCCATATTCTTCATTTTTGACAATTCGTTCGATGCGTGTGACCCCATAGGACTATATTATGTTGGCAATGAGTTCGATCATATCGATCCTCATAAGACATGAGCGGACTCTAGCAAGCCATCATGCCTACCCAAATAATATAATATCAAGTTCGATTTTCCTACATAGAACATATCACAATCCCATTATCACACGATGTTATATTGAACATGAGTCATGGTCCACGTCAACTCATATTGTTCAATGCTTTCTCGTTACTAAGTAAATTGATCAATCGAATGATATTAATCACATTAATTCATTCGGGCATGGCCATGCACTACATCAATCTTACTTACGAGTGGCCTAGCAAACATCTCTCTTTACGAGGGACAATTTTCCATCTTGACTTATCATTCTTCCCAACAAGAATCATACCATGCCAATGATAGCCCTTATTGTCATTCGGTTAAAGACAACGTTAAACTATATCAAACATGATATTCATCGAGCGGAAGACGATGATAATCTCAGGTCAAAGGATATCAATGATATAACTATATGAGATTTATTTATGACATATGACCATGACATAAATCTCATAGTGGGTCAAGTCCAGTACCTTGTTCTCTAACAAGTACCCATGAATCTAATGTGCATCTCCATGCATATAATCATCACATGATTATCCATTAGACTTCATACTAGTGCTTCATAAGTACTAGGGACACGATTATTACAATAAACATGCAAACATATATAATAATCAAAGTAATAATCTCATATATAAATGAATAATGACATTACAAATAAGTCTATCTTTATAGGCCTAGGGCACTAACACCTACAGTGGATTGGGTTTGATGAGGGAGTGAATTGTTTGGGGATTTTTTTTCATTTAACACAATTATTAATTTTTTTTAATATTTTGATTTTTCTTCTCAAAATTAAATAAGTTAAATTGAAAATGAATAAATTATGTTCATGATGAGTTAATGTAAACAAATATGATATTTATTTATTATTACTATTGTTCGTATACTAATAAAGGATATTTATTTATTTTTTTACAAAATTAATTATTTGGTTGTTACATTAATAGTATGATGTTTTTCTGAATTGTGACATATATGTATATATATATATATATATATATATATATATATATATATATATATATATATATATATATATATATATATATATATATATATATATATATATATATATATATAAAGTTGAAATTAAATATCTCTACATATATAGAGTTTCAATCATTCAAAATAAAAAAAATATTTACTTATTTATTTATTTATTTAAATCACTATTAGATTTATACATAATATATTTTTCTTTTCAAATGATTAAGATAATTATGTATGTATAATTGATTAAATAGGAAAGAGATATGAAATATTTTAGTGGTGGAATGAGATTACTCTGTACATATATTATGAAGATAAAGTCTATTCGGCGATTTTTTTTCCCTTTAATTGATTGTAATAAACTTTGTGTACAAAATTAATTATTTGGTTGTTACATTGATGGAATGATGTTTTTATGAATTGTGACATATATATATATATATATATATATATATATATATATATATATATATATATATATATATATATATAGTTGAAATTAAATATCTCTACATATATAGAGTTTCAATCATTCTAAATAAAAAAATATTTACTTATTTATTTATTTATTTATTTAAGTCACTATTAGATTTATACATAATATATTTTTCTTTTCAAATGATTAAGATAATTATGTATGTATAATTGATTAAGTGGGGAAGAGATATGAAATATTTTAGGGGTGAAATGAGATTACTCTGTACATATATTAAGAAGATAAAGTCTATTAGATGATGTTTTTTTTCCTTTAAATGATTGTAATAATCTTTGTTGTAAGTTAAAAGATATAACTACTATTGATGTTTGAGTTGAGGTTTCGACGTTTGTGTAGTGTCGTTTATTATATTATTGTGAATGCAGTTGATTTGTCGTTTGATAAAAAAAAATATTAACAAAAAATGGATATAATTTTTCTGTAATATATGTGAGATGAGAGACGCATTTGCAAATTTTAGGAAGATATATGAATTTGTGATAGGTTGATGGGGGTGAGGTATAGGAGGGGGAGAGATGTGAAGTTAACAATTTAATATTTTCACCTTCATTTTATTAACATCTCTTCATATATAGAGCTGCAATCATTTAAAAGAAAACTTTATTTACTTAATTATTTAAGTCATTATTAGATTTAGCCATAATTTACTTTTCTACATATGAATAAAGTTGTAATATTTTGAATATGTTGCAAAGAAATTAAAATTTTAATTTACGAAATAAAAGTTGGTGTTTACTGGGAAGGGGAAAATTGGGGTTTTGGATTGTCTAAAAAAATTAGGTTCCATTTTCCGTATATTATTTCTAAACTAATACGGATTGGTTTAATATATATATATATATATATATATATATATATATATATATATATATATATATATATATATATATATATATATATATATATATATATATATATATATATTTAATGTCTTTAAGTATTTTTGATTCAAGACGTTATTTGGTTAAGGAAAATTGTTTACATAATCGTATTCTTTGTTGTTCTCCGTGTTATTTCTCCTCTATTTACGTTAAATATCACTACCTCATATTACATTATTTAACTTTAATCGGTATTTAATTAGATATATTGTTATATGAATGTTGGTTAGGGAAATTGTTTACATAATCATATTTGCTGTTGTTTTCTTTGTTATATACTTTCCTATATTTACATTAAATATCACTGAACATACCAAAAGTGTCGAGCTGGGCCAAGCGGGTAAAGCCCAGTCCTCATACAATTTTTGCCACCACATTCTCAGTGGGCTCAGCCCAGTTAATAAATGGATCAAGGCCCTTCTTATTGAGATCAGTCGACTAGGTTCATTGTCCGACCTATCAGGTCCCGACCTAACTTAGTCCGACTCAACGATCCAAGTCAAACTTCGGGTACGACCCAGCTCTACCCGTCAGTCAGGTCGACCCAACCTCAAGTGGCGACCTCGACCTACTAAACGAGTGTCGTCCTAACAGTTGCGGGCACACGTGCCACTATTCTTTTCATAACTGGTTCCCTACAAATCAGGAACCGTTCAGGGACACGTTCACATGATGTATAACTGTCCCACAAATATCGAAGCTCATGTAGCCCTACCAAATATATCACACTCATCAGCTATAAATACAAAACAACCACAACGGTTCTAAGGTAACTGTAATTTTGTCATTTGAATACTCTTGTTCAATACATTATTTGCTCTCCAATACACATACTTACTCTCACGCCCGAGGGTCAAAGCCGGAGACACATCTGGCTAGTCGTGGGTTCTGGTTTTCAGGTCAAGGAGTCAGGTGATCAGTCCTGCCACGTGGAGGAAGATTGATAAGCACATTTCCTGCGGCATCAATCACTATTTCATATTATATTTTTTAATTTTAATTAGTATTTGATTATATACTCCCTCCGTCCCGGTTCACTTGGCACCAACTTTTTGGGTGTAGGAATTAAGAAAAAGTGATGTAAGAAGGAGAAAAAGTTAAATGTTGTGAGTATGAAGAATTAAATAGGAGAGAGAATGAGTGGGAGGAATAGTTAGGAGAGAGAATGTTGTGAGTGTAAAAGTGAAGTAGGAGAGAGAATGAGTGGAGGGAATAGTGAATATTCTTTTCCATTTTGGACAGTGTCAAGTGAAGTGGGACGACCCAAAATAGAAATTAGTGCCAAGTGAAGTGGGACGAAGGAAGTATATTGTTGTACTAATTTTGATTTAAAGTAAATTATGCTATTTTTGTGTATTGCACGGGCGTTCTGCTTAGTTAAAGTAAACTTGTCGGAGATACTAAGTAAACTTGTGGGGTGATTAACAATTCTCTTCCTAAAATTCCGAAACTATCCTCACTTTTAAACCCAGACCAGACCCTCCCCCACCCCTTCTCCGATTTTCCTAGACAGTCTACACGCAAGTCCTGATCGACTTCGAGTTCCACCTTCCTACACCCATTTTTGCTAATCTCGGCCGATTCGTCGATTGAATCGCCGCCCTATCTCCCCGCCGATGACTTTGATGACTCCTCCGCCAATGGAGGTAATCATCTCTCTCTTCTCCCCTCTTTCTCTCACACGCACAAGCACACACTCAAACACACACTGTATTGGCACATGCGCGCACATGTATTTCACTTATTAATCTACTTTATTGTTTGTGTATTGTTTGATGTTTGTGATAATTTAATCTCTGTGTATGAGTTACGGTGTATGTAGTTTTCGATAGATAAATTTGGCTCAATTTGAGTTTTACCGTCTTAGACGACCTCAATTCGACACTTTTCATAGCAACGAATGTTTAATTGCTAGGGTTTTGATTGATTGGCACCATTTAGTTTTTGGTAGATCCAATTGTTTGTTTTGTTCTTCTGTCTTTTGGCAGCCTGAGGAAGATGAGATGCTAGTTCCGCATTCCGATTTAGTTCCGGAAGGACCTCAACCAATGGAAGGTACTGTACCTATATGCCTTAATTCGTTGAATTCTGTTGAATTTAGGTGTCTGGATGCATAAATATTATGTTGTGTGAATGCATGTAAGCAATATATTGTTCGAGTGATATATTGGGCTCTGATTGTTCTGTTTTCTTGGTCTTTTGATTTGTGTGCGGAAAATGGTGGTTAGTTGCACCAGCAGAACCTGCTAATACAGTAGACGCACAACCGGTTGAGGATCCACCGTCTGCGCGCTTCACGTGGACTATTGAGAATTTTACTAGGTTGAATACAAAAAAGTTGTACTCTGAAGTTTTCTATGTTGGAGGATATAAATGGTATTTTGATCTCCAACTTTCTTTCTTATGCTCTATAAATATGGCATATATGATTTAAGTCAAACCAGGTTAGAAATGTATTGATTGATGTCTAAGATTCTTTTTGCATGGTTGGTGTCGGACAGGCGAGTTCTCATATTTCCCAAAGGCAACAATGTTGATCATTTGTCAATGTATCTGGATGTCGCCGATTCTACAACACTACCATATGGCTGGAGCAGATATGCTCAGTTCAGCTTAGCTGTGGTCAATCAAATTCATACAAAGTTTACTGTGCGGAAAGGTAATGAGCACTCTATACTATGTTGATTTAAGTACTGGATAGGAGTTATTTTTCCATTTCTTGGCTAATCCCTGGAGTAAGAACATTATCAAATATGGGGAAGATTGAAGAGGTAAGAACGCTCTATTGTGAATGCCTTTCCAAGAGTTTCAACCACACTTTTACTGCTAAATTTCTTTTGAATTTATTGTCTGCAAATCGTTCTTTTCAGCTTGTTAAATGTGTCAAATAAAATTTAAGATGCTCATGCGATGAATATCGATTTATTAGAAACTGCATGAATACTCTGTAAGTATATTTGGACTTTTGGGACTTTTGGTCTATCTTTTTAATCTTAATTGATGATATTAAAGCCAAAAATAGCATATACTAGAATGAGTCACTCAATTTTCTTGTATTATATTTTCTTCTCTAGTAGTATATCGGAAATTGTGGAGAGAGAAAGTTCCTAATCTTTGTGGTCCTTTTCAATGGAAACACTCATTAGTGGTGGAGGCTGCAACAAGATGTCCAATTAGTTACGTAGTTATGGTATCAATTGATACATCAAGGGAAAGTTTAGAGAGCATCAGTCAGCCCGCATAGTACCATCTCAAATTCATTAGTATTTGAGAACGACATTTAGATTATGGTTCTACATAATCTCTCTGTCCCACCTCAAATTGCAAAAAAACGTTGTTGCACGGGAATTAAGGAGATGTATACTCCCTACATCCCACCCGAAAAGGCACAAAAGTGGCCTTGCACGGGAATTAAGAAGAATGTATGATGAAGTAAGTGTTGTGAGTATGAAAGTGATGCAGTAGAGAAAATGCGGGGTAGGGAATAGTAAGTGGATAGTTATTGTGAGTATGATAAGTGGGTCCCATAAATAAAGAATTATTAAAAAGCTTCTTTTTTGGGAATGTGCCTTTTTAAATGAGACATCTAAAATAGAAATTTGTGCCTTTTCGAATGGGATAGAAGGAGTTTAATATTAAGTTGGTGTGAGTATGGATAACGGTGTATGGACTAGGGATTATTAGTGGGGTAGGGAATGGTACGTGGGTTAGTTGATGTGCCCGCTACAAACTGCACACTTTCCTCATTGGGCGTCCCATTACAAATTGCACACTTCCTAAAATGGCAAAGAATCTTTACTATTCCCTCCACTCATTCTCTCTCCTACATTATTTTAATACTCACAACACCATTATAATTTACTATTTCCTCCACTCATTCTCTCTCCTATTTTACTTTTACACTCACAACATTTATATCATTATTTTTTTCCTTAATCCTCGCGCAAACAGTAACCATGCGGTTTGTAGCGGGACGGAGGGAGTATATGACAAGTGGGTCAAACTAAATAAATTATATTAAAAAAATCCATTTTTGGATTTTGCAATTTCTGATGGGACCCCTAAAATGGCAAATATTGCTATTTGAGGTGGGACAGAGGGAGTATTTAATTTGGTTATGTGTTTATAATGGATATTTATAAGATTTACTGCCAACCTGGTCTAAACTCTAAAATTGGAGTTTATATTCCAACACATATTTTATATAACATTGTATTGGAGTTTATAATGCATTGGAGGAATTGTTGCTAGTTACTTATAGATGGAGCATGATGGGGAAAGGAAATTGCAGTAGTAAGAAAAATAAGTACGTTTGTAAGTTATGATTTTAGTACAGTATGTTACCAAATTCCCATGAAAATATGTTGAGTGGACACTTTAAACTGCATTATAGGCCACTGCATTATCCAGTTTGTAAAATTGCATAACTCCAAAGAAAGTCGCCTTACGATTCTGCCAATGGCTAGCATGACTTTTTGATTGTTAATCTACCGGGAGTTCTTCTAAGGAGAGACTGGAGAAAAACGCAGTTCATATATTTAGAACTGAAGCTTCAAAAGGATTACATTGTTTTTGCTGTCGCAGAACCTTCTCCCCTCCGCCCCTCTTTTTTAAAATCAAAATGGTGAAGAACCAGGTGGTGCATTATGTGTACGCAAGGAGTATACATATGGAAGAATTAAGATATATACTTCCATTGAAGAGGTTCCTTGGTGTGAGGATAAGTGTCTCATTGAAGAACCAGGTGATGCGTTATATTTTTTTTTTCTGTGACTGAAAATAAGAAATCTAACTTCTTAGATACTTGGCACGGAGAGTTTGTGTAAGTGTAGAAGCTAGGGAATATGATATATGATTTATATGGGTTGCATCACGTATGACTCAAAATGTTGGAACACGTTCAAAGTACCTATATGATATAGGGATCACATAGTTGGGAGAAACTACAGGGCGTGTTCAGAAGGGTAGTTGGCATGAGATGTGTGGTAAAAATAAAATTGAGGAAATTCTTTCGAATCATACCTAAAATACTCGTTAGATGGCTAAGTAGGTGTAGTGTGGGATCTATTGATAGAAAATACTCACATATGAGGGTCATCTGTGACAGCATTAACATTAGCCGCAATGGTGTAACGGAAGATCGGAACTACATGGTTGAAAAAAGATACTATAGTGTGAATTGGGGAACCTTGCTTTGAGCGACGTAGAATGACAAATAACAATAGGCGTAGTTGACTGCATTTACTTTTCTAATGTCTGCTGACTGAAATTACTTCTCTAATCTCTGCTGACTGCAATAACTTTCTAACTTATGGTGATTTACGTTAAGCTGAGTTATTATAGTTATGATGGAGAAGTTTTCAGGGCTGTTTGCATCCTTTGAATAGCACCTTTTTCATTCATTTTTTGGGCTATATGCTAGGACTTGGTGGAAGAGGTTGCAAGTATTTATGAGGTAGTATCTGCATAAAGCAATGTGCATAAAGATGTAGCAACTACTTTGGAAATTGGCAAAGTCTTCTTATCCCCACCAACTTGTAAATTACTCCCTTTCTCAAAAGTGTTGCACGTACCCTTTTTGTCCCCAACAAGGTATCGTGTTTTTAAAAGAAGGAATCATTTTAGTGCAATTTCATTTAGGTGTACAAGCAAGTATAGATACATTATTAAAAAGTGTGCTTTCTACATCATGACCCTTTTTTGAGACGGAGGGAGCATTCTTTTTCCAACAAAAACATAAATGATCCTATTTTCTACCTCTAAATTGCTTTGAATCATACTATAGTACTATAGTGAGCAAAAAGGACCGTACACTAAAAGTAATGTCTACACAAATGTTCAAATTCCTATAATACCCCTGGGTTTCAGATACTGATCAGAGGCTGTGTTTTAAAAGACTTAACATTTTGCTGATAATGGTGCTATTTTTCTTCCTGTAGACACACAACACCAATTCAATGCACGAGAAAGTGATTGGGGCTTCACTTCATTCATGCCCCTTAGTGAACTATATGACCCTGGTAGAGGTTATCTTCTCAATGATACATGCATAATTGAAGCTGACGTGGCCGTGCGGAAGGTTGTTGATTACTGGTCACATGACTCGAAAAAGGAAACTGGTTATGTTGGACTTAAAAATCAAGGTGCTACATGTTACATGAACTCTCTTCTGCAGACTCTCTACCATATCCCCTATTTTAGAAAGGTTTGTGATTTCGCTTCACTTCTACGATGGCTTATTCTGAAAGAAATACTTACGTCATCTCTGGATTCAGGCTGTGTATCATATGCCAACAACTGAGAATGACATGCCAACGGGGAGCATCCCTCTGGCTTTGCAGAGTTTGTTTTATAAGCTCCAATACAGTGATACTAGTGTAGCAACAAAAGAGTTGACAAAATCATTTGGTTGGGATACATATGATTCTTTTATGCAGCATGATGTTCAAGAGCTTAATAGGGTTCTTTGTGAAAAGCTTGAAGACAAAATGAAGGTATGCCGTTTTCTATCATCATACTATGAATTCCTTGGCTTCTATGTGCCATAGCTGATGATTTATGGGCTGTTTTGATTTTGATGGCTCAGGGAACTGTTGTAGAAGGTACAATACAGCAGTTATTTGAAGGGCACCATATGAACTATATTGAATGCATCAATGTGCACTATCAATCTACAAGAAAGGAATCATTTTATGGTATATATTTCAGCACAAGATTACTTGATATAGTTAAAAGTGGATCTTTTCTGTCTTTGTAACTTTTATTTTCTGTCAGATCTTCAGCTTGATGTCAAAGGGTGTCGGGATGTTTATGCTTCTTTTGACAAGTATGTTGAAGTGGAGCGTCTTGAAGGTGATAATAGATATCATGCTGAACAACATGGTTTGCAGGTTAGACACCTTTTTTTAGTGCTCAAATCCTTTTTACCTTGTTCGAGGTTAGGATTTACAAGTAACAGGCTGATTCTGTATAGAATTGGGGATTTTATGAATGGGAAATTACTTTTGAAAGGGAATGCTAGCTTTACTTTGTTTTCAAGAGAACTACAGTCAACTGGAGTGGTTGTGTCCTTAGGAAAGCAACCTAGTAATGTGTTTATCTGAATGAAGTTCTAGTGCTGAATAAGTAGTATCCAATTAAATTGCAATATGCTTTCTTCTTGACACCATATCTACTGTCTAACATTACACTTTCTTGAGAAATGTTAATTGAATGAATTAGTATTCTTCTCACAAGCATTCTGCAAATTTCACTTTTCAGGATGCTAAGAAGGGTGTTTTGTTCATCGACTTTCCTCCTGTTCTTCAGCTTCAGTTAAAACGGTTTGAATACGATTTTATGAGGGATACAATGGTAAAGGTTAGTCACCAATTAGTCTTGAAAATTATAACCCTGTTACATTCCCTGCTCAGTTCGGTGTCCAACCCTAGTATACATAGTCAGCAGACTCCAAATTTTGTAACAATCTTCAAAATTTATTGAAACCTTTTCTTTTTCACTCTCTGCATGTGGTTCCGCTCTTCATTCTGCAATAATTTGCTGTTATCAGAAGTCTAATATGCTCATTGAGGAAGGGGCGTATGCTTGAGTTTTTTTAGATTAGATGGTAATGTTGCATGTAGCTCTGTGCACCTGCTCTAATTTTGTAGAACTGCTCACTACCCTGCTGAAATGTGCAACTGATATCATATACTCCCAGCCTTCCGTCCCAAGGTTCACACCTTGGGGTTTGCGTGCTTATTATTAAGGAAACACTACAAGGGGTGAACAATTCAAGTGGGTTGGGGTCCAAAACACAATTCATAATTCAAGTGGGTAAAAAAAGGTTGGTTAAGCATAGATTTTCTTGTAACTATCCAAAAAAGTATGAGGACATATATGTCCAAAACACTATTTGTTTTTAGCCATTTTAGGAATAAAGCAAAGTGTGAACCTTTTACCCTAGGACTTACCAAAAAGGAAAGTGTGAACCTTATGCTGGAAGGGAGGGAGTATGATTTTTTCTCCATGATACAGGATTGGCTGGAATTGTTTTTCATATTTTTCTAGTAGTTATTGAATTATATCTACATCTACATCTAGTATTTATGGTCCTGACCAGTTTTTAACTTCTATAAGTCTTTGAAAACTGTCCATCTTTTTGGCTGTCGGTAATAAACATACTCCCTGCGTCTCATAATAAATTTCATACTTCCTTTTTTAATTCGTCCCAAAATAAATAAATGCTGCGTTTCTAAATAAGGTAATAAGTCTTAATGCAAATTTAACATTGTACGAGCAATGTACACACAAGTTAAAGACTCTCCTTAAAAACATTGAAATGTCAAATGCGACATTTATTATGGGGCGGAGGTAGTATATAATTAATTTAGGTTAGTTGGTCCAGACAAAGCACATGCATTTAGCTTAGCACCTGAGTGGACATGCTAGTATATAACTATGTCAGGGTTTTTATTTTTCTCAATATATTAGTATTTTGACAATAGTACACTAGTATTCTCATATTTTTTTTAAGTGAATTGGTTGTGTGAAGTGCCAAGTTTTTAAGGTATTTTTTACTGCTTTGCTCCAAAAAAGAGATGTCATGCTCCCATAATCTCTTTTTAAAGAGTCAAGTTTTAGTTGTCAACACACTCATTAATCTATTGCTACCTTAAGTATATAACACATTAACTGGCCTTGATATCCTAACTTCTTTTTTGACTAATGAGGGTTGAAGTTAGAATAAAGTGGAGATTCTAAGCTTAATTTTTGATGATGGGCACTAAATGGATGTCAACAAAGAGACTCTACAAACAAATTTAAAGCACATACAATGATGACCGAGTGAATTTCAAAGTTTATAGCGAATACTTGCTGAAAAAGTTTACTTAGAACGATCCCCCATCTAACTAGCAGTGAGGATTTTTTTGTTGTATACTCCCTCCGTCCCACGTGAATGTGGACTAACTTTTTGGGTGTGGAAATTAAGGAAAAGTGATGTAAGAAAAAAAAAAATTAAATGTTGTGAGTATGAAAAATTAAATAGGAGAGAGAATGAGTGGGAGGAATAGTGAGGAGAGAGAATGTTGTGAGTGTAAAAGTGAAGTAGGAGAGATAATGAGTGGGTGGAATAGTGAATATTCTTTGTCATTTTGGGAAGTTTGCATTCACGTGAGACGGACCAAAATAGAAATAAGTTTGCATTCACGTGGGACGGAGGGAGTATTCTTTATATGTGTTATCAGTGCCTTTTTCTTCGTGGCACCCTTTTATATGAGGTATATTTGCTTATCATTAAGTGATAAAAGAAAAAAAGAAAAGAAGAGAAAGGAAGACCAAAGAACTTCTATTTGGAAACATAATTGTTGAATAGGAAGGAATCTCCCTACTTTTTAGTTCCTTTTCAAGTTTAATGAACTATTCACAGGAGTAACTGATTTATTCGTTGAATTTGAAGATTTTGTTCATATGATCTAGCTTAATAAATGGGGGAAATATGTCAGATCCATGAAAAGTTTCATTTCTTAATTTGAGTGATTAGTGCTGTTATCTTTATTGTAGATCACATATGTAATAAAAAAGGCAGTCCTATTATGATACAGGGTGCCAGAAAATAGTGAAGCATCACTGCTGGAAAGAATTTAGCTTGAACTAAAAATGTCAAGATGCATGTGCAATCAAGTAAGAATTACTGAAGTTTAAATTGACAATAGGTGCTACAGTAGGGATGTGAAATTTGAGAATATAGCTAAGATGTGTAACTACAAAACATAGACTGATAAGTACAATAGTAATTAATAAGGAGATCAACGATATCAATATCCACGGCAATGTTCGAGATACGGGATGAATAGCTACAAAGAATACAATTCATTTCTTTCTAAAGAATCCTTTAAAAAAAGTGAATGGTGAAATAGGTTGTTGAGAATATTACTTTATGCGCAAACACATAAAAAGGACAATTAAGCACACTGATATGGAAGAGAAGTATTATCAATATTTCCGGCAGAACTGGAACACTGGAGGGGGATAGATAAGAGGGATATTTTCGCTTTTAGTTTCAACAGGAATCTAGCTTTGGTCATTGCTGAATGATGGAAATGGATTTTCTATCCACCCAGTATAGCTTGAACAAAGGTAGAAATTTTAGGAATCAGATCTCTCCAGGAATGTTTTATGGGATATGTTGGTATGCTTGGCTGCTGTATGGGCATCAGTGAGAGACGCCTTTCACGGGGTTCGCTTTTGGAGATGCAGCGAGATGGAAGGCTTTGCTTATCTCGTTGGTCATTTTCGAAGGCTTTTTTTAATCAAGCATCCTTTGACGGATTTCTCATCAATTTTCTTGCAATTTTTTCTTGATATATATTATTATATATGTGTATGTATGTGTATATATGCATACACACATATATGTGTTCTTATGTTCCTATAAGGAAAAAGGTAGAGGTTGAGTTGTAGTTACTTTGATAGCACATGAATGCACACATGGTCTATGCTTCTTTGAAATACAAACTTTCCAGTCCAATAGATGAAAATATTACGTGAAGCTAAAATAAAAAGAGACCTTCTCGCACTAGAATGTTAAATCATTTGATAATGTGTAGAATTTATAATTTTCTACTAAATCTGGCCCTTTTTTGTGGAGTTATTATAAGATAGTCAGGGTAAAAACTTGATTATACAATGAAAATCATTAGTTGTTTCTGAAATCAACCACGTGGACAAGAACTTAATCTTTTGGCATGCAGTTATCCCAAAGCTGCTTTAGTGCATATGGATATTAAATTGCACAATTTCATTAAGCCAGGTTAAATCGATCCAAAAAGTTGTATATGGATACAGTTAACTCATGTAAGCAAATTAAGTGAAGGTTCTATTAGGGAGCTGCAGTTAATAGAATATTAAAATTCTCTCATCAACGAAATCTGAATCCAATATTGATTTTTTAATATTGGTAGATAAGTTAATGCCCTTCAATCAGAGGTAGATTATTAAAAACCAGACAAACTTTAGAAGTAATTTCAGTGCACCTAAAAAGTCTTGGACTTGCTGTAATTATATCTTGTAACTAAGGCTCCGTTTGTTTCGACGTAAAACGTTTTCCGGAAAATGTTTTCCGTAAAATAACTCGTTTTCCGTTGTTTGGTTGTTTTCCGGAAAACGGTTTCCCCATTTTCCGGTGTTTGGTTGTTTTTCGGAAAATGTTTTCCGTAAAATAACTTGTTTTCCGGTGTTTGATCGTTTTACGGAAAACATTTTACGCCCTTCCTAAGTAAAACAACTTACGGATTTTTCCTAAGTAAAACATTTTCCGGAAAATGGTGCCCTTCATGTACAACTCATATTTCACAAGGTACAACATTCTACTTCCTCATTATAATATATATATATATATATATATTATGAATATATATATATATATATATATATATATATATATATATATATATATATATATATATATATATATACTCCCTCCGTCCCGGTCGACTTAGGACTTTTTGCCATTTTGGGCGTCCCACCCGACTTAGGACTGCCCAAAATGGAAACCTTAAATCACTATTCTCTCCACTCATTCTCTCTCCTACATTATTTTAATACTCACAACACCATTATAATTTACTATTCCCTCCACTCATTCTCTCTCCTATTTTTAAATTACACTCACAACATTTACCTTTTCCTTAATCCCCGTGCCATTTCAAAAATCCTAAGTCGGCCGGGACGGAGGGAGTATATATATTCATAATAATAATAATATATAATAATAATAATAATAATATATATATATATATTCATAATCATAATATATATTCAAAATCATAATAATAATAATATATACTCCCTCTGTCCCACAACAAGTGACACACTTTGCCATTTTGGGCGTCCCACTAATAAGTCACACTTCCTAAAATGGCAAAGAATCTTTACTATTCCCTCCACTCATTCTCTCTCCTACATTATTTTAATACTCACAACACCATTATAATTTACTATTCTCTCCACTCATTCTCTCTCCTACTCAACTATCTACACTCACAACACATCAACATTTTCACTTTTTCCTTAATTTCCGTGCGGAACAGTAACTGTGTCACTTGTTGTGGGACGGAGGGAGTATATATATATATATATTCATAATCATAATATATATTCATAATCATAATAATAATAATAATAATCATAATAATAATATATATATATATATATATATATATATATATATATATATATATATATATATATATATATATATATATATATATATATATATATATGTATGTATACATGTATGTATATATATATCGAAAAATATTTTCATTAAACACGTGAAAATATTTTTCGGAAAACATTTTCCTTACCAAACAGCCGAAAACATCTTCATTTTCCGGAAAACATCATATTTTCCGGAAAACATCTTCATTTTCCGGAAAACATTTTACAGGAAAACATTTTCCGGAAAACGTTTTACGTCTAAACAAACGGAGCCTAAGAAGAAACTTTTGAAAAAAATTACCAATTTGTTCGTTTTGAAACGGAATATATTGTTTTATTATGAAATCCCTTTAGCTCCTCATTTGTTTGTGTAATTCTCAACTACTGTGGACTTGCTCTTGGCTTCTTTTATCAAGTTATCCTTCTTTATTCTTGACGCTTGGTGAATTTGGACATAACCATTGAGTGATGTGAACAAATTTACCACTTATTGAACTTTTCGAACTCATCTTAGTGTCTGTATAACTATAAGGCTTTCTTTGATTTTCAAATTCAGCTCTTAATCAGAGCTCCATGTCTGAGCGAGACATACATGGAAGCATTCAGAGTTTTTTTTTTTTGGGTTCAGATCTGAACACCTCTGAATCGTCACTTAATTTTAAGATGTAAAAATGCCACTTAAAGCAAAAATTGGACAAAAATGTCCCCATGATATTTTCATATTTCCAAGACTGCCCCACCCCAACATTCACGACCTTTTCTTCTCTCCTTCACTGTCATCGCCCTTTTCACTCTCAACCCAGGGTTCCCGCAGCTCTCTCTCTCTCTCTCTCTCTCTCTCTCTCTCTCTCTCTCCGTGTCCCTCTCTGTCTCCCTCTCCATTTACGGATCTAAGATAAACCTGATCGGAATACACCGAGCAAAACAGACACCTAAAGAATTTCTCCAACAATGGAGAATCAAACCATAGAAATAAAAAATATCACGACCTCCGGCCATTGCCGCTGCTGAAGATGTTGCTTATCGATCTAATTCAAAGAAGAAAATTAGTTTTGTTGGTGCAGAATTGTGTGTGCTAGTATGTGTATGTTTCTTCTTTAGCTTCTCTATTTATGCGATGGAAATCATGGAATTGAGAATGAGGGCAAGACTTCCGCAATACATGAATCAATCTGGGCTTTTTGGTTCCAAGTGAGCTATTTCTGCTTGTGAAAAGGGTTTCAAAGATGATTTAAAGGTTGCCATTTAATTCCAAATCTGGGGTTGTTTTCATGATTTGGTGAAAAATTACATGTTAAATTGATGGGTTTTTGAGCTGTGTCTGTCTGTTTGATGATTGAAACAGTCTCAACGTTCATCGAGCGAAGTAACAATTTGTTGATTGGAAAAAGTCATTTATCTGTTTGGTTTGGAAAGGAATATATTTTCTTATTATGATCCCTTTAACTCCTCATTTGTGTCAATGTAATTCTCAACTGTTGTGGACTTGCTCTTGGCTTCTTTTATCAAGTTATCCTTCTTTTTTCTTGACGCTCAGTGAATGTGGACATAACCATCCTAGTGATATAAACAAGCTCACCACTATTTGAACCGTTTGGACTAATCTTAGTGTCTGTGTAACTATAATTTCCATTTGGCTTGCCCTGCACTTTATACTCCTCATTTGTACTTTGTTACTGAGCTTTGTTTCAATTACCTACCAGATAAATGACCGTTATGAGTTCCCACTACAACTTGATCTTGATAGAGAGAATGGAAAATACTTATCACCTCAGGCAGATAGGAACGTGCGTAACCTGTACACTCTTCACAGGTATTATAATTTTATATGTTTTTGTCTACACGGCGTACTATACTTTTTTATTTTCAGTACCTCCCTCCCCCCCAAAAAAAAAAGTGTCGCGTTTGGAAACTCAAACTCTCTAAAGTTACACTGTCATTTCTATATGTTTCATTTGAATTGCATTAATAGTATATATATTTTTGTGTTCCTATAAAAAGTACATATATTTTTGTATGACATGTCATAAATATCATGTGTTCAGATAGAAAAAAGGGAATCTGACCGTAATGAGAATCAGTGGCTTAAATTTAAAAATACAACTTTCTCTTTGGGGGACAAACTCAAAGGGAAATACAACTCTTTTCTTTGGGAAAGAAAGTGTATTGTAGCTCTTTTTGGCGACTGCTATGCTTGATCTATGCTATTTATTGAATCAAGGTGTGTCTTTTAGCTATCATTTCTAATTGGGGTGACATGGGACCGTCTTCCAATCTTCTGATGACTTGTAATTTTAAATACTAGGGTGAACAATACACTGCAAGCTAAGTAGGTTCTTCACTGTTCCTGGACGTGCGGAGAACACAAGACAATGACTGCAGTTTTGAACATTAAGCTGCCAAGCCTCATTCATGCACATACCTGTATATGTTCGCAGAATGCGTTGTTATGCTCATACAATTTCTTGTTACAATCTTACGAGGATTCATGCACATACCTGTATATGTTCGCAGAATGCGTTGTTATGCTCATACAATTTCTTGTTACAATCTTACGAGGGATAAGGGAACAGGCCAATTTTCAAATTTTCTGCCAGGTGAATTTACACGAGGAGAAAGGTGAGGGATCACATTAATGAGTCAAAAAACATTAAAAAACCAAGAAGAATAAGCCCAACCCCATCAAGATTCCAACATCTCAATCTTTACTGCCCCATACGGACATGGCCTCTAAGAAGGAAACAAGGATAAAGTGTACAGCCACCGTTCTTAGATGAGTGTCATTTATATATATTATTTTCACAGAAATTAAGGAAGATGCTTCAGCTACATATTCCCTATATTTCCTTAGAGTGGATCATATGCCGTAAAGTGATGCAGTATGAGGGTTGATTTTGAGAAGCGTAAAAATTGGGTTGGTGGTTGGTCAGGAATAGGTTACTGTCCCATACATGCAGTTCGCGGACGTTACTATTCGCTGTCTTTATAAGGGGTTTTGGAGGATTATGTGTGTCCTAACTCTTCTCCAGATTTTTAGTTCGTGTTCTGTCCTGAAATTAAAATGGGATGTTTCAGTTAGTCAGTAGTCAGGATTCATCTTGATTTACAAGAGGTTGGTTCCTTTCCTACCTGATTGCTTGTAGGTCATCTTCTCTTCTTTACTTGAGTGCTCCTATATTTGATAATTCAATTTTGTTTGCTTTTTGGATCCTGTTGTCGAGAGGTGACTGATCAAATGAGTGGAAGAGTGCTTTCTTCTTTGTTGGAGGGAGATTTCTTGCATCAAAGCACGTCATTTCCTTATGTAGGATCTGTGTGAAAGAGGATTGGATCCATTGTGAGGAATTTCCTGTAGGATGGGGATAATAAAGGGGGGGGGGGATCATTTTATAATATAGAAGCAGCCCTGTAATCCTATAGCGAGGGTGGATTGGCTTTGGGGTATCTTGTTTGCAGGTGATCTTTTTGCTAATTATTTTTAGTGATGTCCCTGTGAGTCTCAGTCGATAAGTCATAAATTAATAAATTAATCAAGAGCGTATTTTGCTTGTATTAAAATGGATGGGATGCTCTTATTGGGAACTCGAGCACTCATAGATGTCTCTAGAAGTTAAATTTATCATCAATAGAAAAACAATTTGATTGAATGGAAGCAACTAGTCCGTGAAGTGCTCTAATCAAGTCAAATCCCCTCGCAGACACCCATAGAGATTAGAGAATCCATAGAAGCTACTCTATCCTGTTGAAACATCAATGTCATTGCGTGATTCTGAATATCATGGAGTTATGGTTTGTCAAAATTTCCAAATGTTCCAACGACTAATGTAAATCTCACTATCGCAATGTTTAGCCATCCTCGTCTCATTATAGGCCTCAAAACTCCGTTCGAAGAAGCGATTCAATAGGACTAACCTAGTGTTTTCCAATATATATATATACATATATATATATATATATATATATATATATATATATATATACATATATATATATATATATACTCCCTCCGTCCCGTCCGACTTAGGACGTTTTGCCATTTTGGGCGTCCCACCCGACTTAGGACGGCCCAAAATGGAAAGTTTATATTACTTTTATATTAAATGGGACCCACTTGTCATACTCACAACAATAATCCCATCACTATTTATCCCTCTCATTCTCTCTCCTATTTAATTTTTCACACTCACAACACATCCTCCACTCATTCTCTCTCCTAATATTATAATAGTATTCCTTAATCTCCGTGTCGGAAGCGAATGTCCTAAGTCGGACGGGACGGAGGGAGTATATATATATTACTAAACATCACAACTTTGTGACATGAAAATGAGGCACACTTGACCTGGCTTTCACATTGTCATTATGGCTTTGGTGTATTTAATACACCAATGCTAAATGGCAGGTTCCATGTGTGTCTTATTTTAATGGCTCATGAGTGTGATGCATTGTAGTACGTGTATACATTATTTATTTTGGGGAAATATCTCTATGGATGGGATACCCTTTGAGCTGTGATTCTATTTCTTGTAGCATCCATATCTTCGTTGTTTTAATTAAGGAGGCCAAATTCTCCTTGGTATTCTTTCGCAGCTAAGGTCTTTATGTTTTCATATGAACTAGGCAAAGATGACTAAACTCAACAATCTCTTTGGACCCAAGATCGTTTCTAATAGGTTTTCTTAGGATATATACCTTGACCCGACACCTCCAAGTGACACAAACCAATGACTTTGGTGAATTGAGATGGTTGGTGGAACCAAGATCGCCACTACCTATTGTAACGGCAACCTTGGACTAGTGAAGGATGCCACAATCGGCGATGGAAAACCAATCGATAAGTCAGATGCAAGTTCCACAAGTTTACACTTGATAAGCTCAAGAAGTTTCGAGAAACTCTCTCAATATTTTCTTTCATCAAAGTTATATTACTCTCATCCCATATGGATAAAGACTCAATTAAATGTATTGGATAAGCCTAAAAAAACCTTATCACATGTGGGAAAAATCTCGATACAATCTCTCAAAGTTATATTACTCTCATCCCATCACCCACATGAATTTTGCCATTCACTCTGACCTATTTAACATCATATTTTCATCCAATCCAATTACACTCGTATCATTTTCAATCACCCTCATCCAAGTTTGCGTGGACCTTCCCCTACCCCTCACCATTTTATCACATCTCCACTTTCAGGCCTTATAACCGGTGAATCACTCGGTCTCTTCTCACATGACCAAATCACCTCAGACGATTCTCCCTATTTTATCTTTAATGAGTGCAACTCCTACTTTACCTTGATCACCTCATTTATCAACCGATCATTTCTTGTATTCCCACACATCCATCGTATCATACTCATTTCTGCTACATTTATATTATTAACGTGGCAATGTTTCACGATCTAACATTCAGTGCCATAAAGCAGTGTCAGCCTAATTGTCGTGAGTTAGAATTTTTCCTTTAATGTATAGGGCATGCCAGAATCACATAGAAACCATGCGACACCTTTTCACTTCAACCAACTTGTTTTAATCCTATGAGCCACATCTCCATCTAATTCTCCATCCTTTTGGATAATAGATCCGAGATAGCGAAAAAAGTCATAAGCTTGGACAGTCTTTCTATCGAATGTGATCATCCCTGCCTCTCTGCTTCCAACTCTGCTAAACTTACACTCGAAATATTCAGTGTTGCTTTTCCTCGGTCTAAAACCTCGAGATTTCAGAGTTTTTCTCCACAATTCCAACTTTAACACCCTCTTTTCTCTCATAAATTACCACAATTGTCATCGACAAACAACATACACAATGGTATATCTTCTTTAATGAAACTCGTCAGTTCATCCATTAATATAGCAAAGAGAAAGGAACTAAGTGCAGAAACTTGATGCACTCCAATCGTAATAGGAAACTTTTATGTCTTCCCAACACTAGTTCGTACACTTGTACTAGCTTCATTATACATGTCTTTAATGATGTCAATATATTTCTTTGAACCTTGCTTTGCATAAGTCCACCATAGTATCTCTTTTGGTACTTTTATCATATTTCTTTTCCAATTCAATGAAAATCATATGCAAATATTTATTTTTATCACGGTATTTCTCCATGATTTGTCTCATAAGATAAATTGCCTACATAGTCGATCTTTCGGGCATAAATTCAAATTGGTTATCCGAAATCTTCACAATTCTCCTCGGCCTTTGTTCAGTCACTTGTTCTAAAAGTTTCATTGTATGACTCATTAATTTGATACCCCAATAGTTGGTACATTCTTGGACATCGTTTTTGTTCTTATATAAGGGGATCAAAGTACTTTTCCTTCACTCCAATAACATTGTGTTACTTCTCCATATACCTGTTGAATAATGTTAACCATTCTATTCTCTTTTCTCCAAAACCTCTCCAATCCTAAATGGGTATGCCATCTGGTCCCACGACTTTCTTCAATCCCATCTTTTTCATTGCCATTTTCACTTCACCCTTTTGAATTCTCCGCATATAATTTAGATTTACCATACTCGAAGAAATATTTAAATCTTCAATATCCTGCTATTGATCACATTAAACAAGGTATCAAAGTGCGACCTCCACCTATCATTTATCTTTTTATCCACGATCAGAACTTTTTGGTCTACATCCTTCTCACATTTAACCCTCCTAATATCTCGTGACCTCTTATCACTTATACAAGCAAGTCTATAAATGTTCTTTTTCCCGTCCTTTGTATCTAATCTAGCATAAAGCTCCTGATTCACCACTTTTGCGTCTTTTACTGCTTTTTTTTGCTTCTCCTCTGGCTTTCTTATATTTCTCATGGTTCTCACCGCTTCTACATTTTTTCAATAATTTGTAGGATTCTCGCTTGCTCTTTTATCGCTTGCTTTAATTCCTCATTCCACCACGATGTGTCCTTACTTGGTGGCATGCTTCCTTTAGTTTCTCCAAGGACTTTTTTTGCTACCTCGTTTATGGTATGTTCAATCTTAGTACAAGTCGAATCTATATATATATCCTCCATATTAACATACCAAATACTGTAACGACCATCTTATCCAAAAAAATCTCGGTTGATTCTCCTTTTGAAGCCTTCACCACTTGATTTTAGGGGTTACTTGTGATTTTCTCTTCCTTGAAATTCTCCTACTTCGAAAATCAAGTACCACAAATCTATGCTGAGTTGTTGTACTCTCACCTGGAGTAACCTTGCAATCTGTGTAACTCTTTCTACAATTATTTCTTACTAAGAAGAAGTCAATCTGACTAGCATTACCTCCACTCCTATACGTCAACAAGTGAGATTCTCTTTTCTTGAAACAAGTGTTCATTATATGCCATCACAAAATCCAGGATACCATTTCGTGGTTCATTTCTCTCCTTAAAGCCAAAACCTTCATGAATGCTCTCAAAGTCATGTCGAGTATAACCCATGACCGTTAAGATCGCCATCAATGACTAGTTTCTCACCACTAGGTACCCGTTGCACTACCTACTTCGAATCTTTCCAAAACTCTTGTCTAATAGATGCATACAACCCTACTTGCGATGCATAAGCACTAATGATAGTTATAATCTCATCACATACAATAACCCGGTCATTCTTCCTAAACACTTCAACCGCATCATTGATATACTACTTATCAATAATGATACCTACTCCATTTCTACCCTTATTCTTTCCCGAATACCGAATCTTTAAACCCCAAGTTGATATTTATCTTGCTTTCTCTCCAACCCACTTAGTTTTTTGTAAACACATTATGTGAATCTTCCTCCTCCATATAACCTCCACCATTTCTGCCGATCTCCCAATCAAAGAGCCAATGTTCCAAGTTCCAAAGCGGATCTCACTACCCTTACACATACCATGAAAGAACTATTGCTTCTTCCTTGAACTTGTAAATGAAACTCTATTAGAACTGCAGTAATTTGTTTCTCCCGCTATGATTTGGTGTCAGCTACGTTTCTATTTAATTAGTCCTCTCTAGCAAGATCAGGTTTGCTCCCACATCTTTTTAGTACATTAAAATTTTAACTTCTTTTCCACTTGTTTGCAGCGTTTTGGTTCACAGCGGTGGAGTTCATGGTGGACACTATTATGCTTATATTCGACCAACTCTCTCTGATCAATGGTACATTGTATTACATTCAGCATTTTCTATTTCGATTCCCGTTATATTTGCTCTCTCTTGCTTCTTTTTTTCTTAATTTTTAGCCTCTTCCTTTCTTACATGTTGCATCATGTCATCGTGAAGTGCTGCTAATAGGAAATTAAGTACAATTTTCTTTGCTGCAAGTTATCTTTTGTTATCTATTCCTATCCATACTTATCTGCTTTGCTAAAGATTTTCTTTTTACTGTTTAATATTTCTAGCGCTGCCATATCATTTCTCATGTTATTCGCCTTGTATTGTTTTGGGTATTACTTAAACAAACTTTCTTGCTTGTGCTTTTGATGCATGTGAGTTACCTAAGCGACCTATGCTATGTTAAGGCACAACCTTTTGGTTTGTCCCGCATAAATAGAGACATTTACTGGAGATTTGTTGTTTCTAGGTTTAAATTTGATGATGAACGCGTGACAAAAGAAGATTTGAAGAGGGCATTGGAGGAGCAATATGGTGGTGAAGAGGAGGTGTCATTTCTCGACAATGTTATTTAAATGATTCTCTATGTTGGATGTCCTGATTTTATTCAAATTAATCTTTAATTTCTGTTGTCTGCTCATATGAACAGTTACCACAGGCAAACCCCGGATTTAACAACTCTCCGTTTAAGTTTACAAAGTACTCAAATGCATATATGCTGGTCTATATACGTGAAAGCGACAAGGAGAAAATAATTTGTAATGTTGATGAAAAGGACATAGCTGAGCACCTGAGGGTAGATGTTCTCGCTCTAATTGGTATGAAATTTTTCTTTTTCATACAAAGCATCTCTAGTTAACTCAGTGGATTTCTTGTTGCAGATAAGGTTGAAAAAAGAACAAGAAGAGAAGGAGCAAAAAAGAAAGGAAAAGGCAGAGGCACATCTATACACTATCATAAAGGTTAAAATCTCCTCAACTCATCTGAGGTCATCCATTCTGTTTTTATTATTTATGAAACAGAGTTGGCTAATTTTCATGCTTCATGTATTTAGGTTGCCCGTGATGGGGACCTTCTTGAACAGATTGGAAGGGATATATATTTTGATCTAGTAGATCATGACAAAGTTCGTAGTTTTCGTATTCAGAAACAAACATCATTTAACCTTTTCAAGGTACTGCCTGTTGGTTTCTGGTATTATTTTGCTGGTAAAATATACTCCCTCCGTCCCACGATAATATATAAAATTTCCTTTTTGGGCGTCCCACAATAATATATAACTTTCCTAAAATGGAAAGAAATCTTTACTATTCCCTCCACTCATTCTCTCTCCTACATTATTTTAATACTCACATCACCATTATAATTTACTATTCTCTCCACTCATTCTCTCTCCTATTTTATTTTCACACTCACAACACTTTCAATATAATACTTCCTCCTTAATTCCCGTGCATTGGCAAAAGTCTATAAAACTATGGGACGGAGGGAGTATACATTTGATTATCTGAAGCACTGCCGTGGGCATTGCTTGATGTTAAAGAATAATACTCCCTCCGTCATAGAAAGATAGTCTCACTTTGATTTTTGTGGTCAACTTGATTAAACTTTATCAAGTTGACCACCAAAATAAAAGTAGGACTTCTTTTCCGGGACGGGAAGGGAGATTCAATTTTTGGATCATGCTTTTGGGCAGAACTTAGACTTGCACCGGTTAATTTACATTTGGCCAATTCTTCTTTTAAAAAAAATCATCTTTAATATATTCTTATAAGTGTCATGCCGAATTGTTGTGTAAAATGCAAGCTTTCAGACGAGTTGCAAGATCATTTATATCTTTATTGTGATGTTGCTTGTTACCTTTGGAATATGTTACTTGATGTGTCTTGGGGAAAAGTGGGTGTGTCCTAGCTCGTTGATCGCCTTCTTGCATATCCATTTCTGAGGCTTTGGGAGGGACAAGGATGTAGCTCAGTTATGGGATTGTGGAGTTTCAGCTATTTTTTGGTGTTTATGGATGGATAGAATAACCATATTTTTCGTTATCATCATCTTTCGAAGATTTTGTTATGGGAGTGAGTAGTTTCTATAGCTTCTCTATGGGCATCAACTAATGGTGCTTTTCGGTGATTGTCTATTTTGAATCTGAAGCGGGACTGGCCCGCTGCTATTGTTTAGTTCTTGTTTGTTATTGTCATTTTTTCAATTTTTTAATTTTATTTTTGTATTTCGTGAACTTCTTGTTCGTCCCTTGTATATTCTTCCTTTTTATCTTAATATACTTCTTTTTTTATTAAAACAAAAGGCTCTTCGCTCTTTGGTAATTTGAAAGATTATCTCAGTCTGTTCATTCATTGAAGATGCCGTGAATGCCCAAAATATCAAGTTACTGTTAATCCAGATACTTGGAACGAAGGAGAATTGGGGTTGGGGAACGGGTGATTCATCCACAAACAATAAGGAAAGTGGTGATGAAGCAGTTTCACATTTCCACACTTGTTAGTTATGTTTCAAAGATACACTCTTATTGAAATTTGATGCCCGATCCCCTTCCTTTTTGATGGATTTTTTTTCCGATTCAGTAGACTTCATATCCTGTGACATTAAAGCATAAAAAATAGTATAGCTACCCATCCTGACTTGTCAATTAAAAGCTATCCGTCTATGTATTACTGTCTAAAATGCAAGCTGATTTTCGACAACATTTACAATCATTACAACCTTTTCCATAAGAGATATAGCATTGTTATTGTTTTATTACAATGTAATATGCATGCAGCTTCATCCATTGATGATTGTGTTTTTTATGTCATGCATAATTTCGAAAGATGGAATGGTTTTGCTCTATCCGCCTTTGTTTTATTTGTCTTATTGTTATTTTAAGATTTAGTTCATACTTGATAATATGAAAATTTCTTTTGTTTGAAGTGGTAGAATCGGTGCCACTTCCTTTCAATCACCATGTACATATTATAGGACACTCTAGGTTGACCTCTAGAATGTTGGCCGTTCAAATTATGAGAATTGTCTTTCACAGTGTCATTTAGTTTAATTTGACAACTTCTTTTCTAATTGTTCTTGCAACATTTAATTGATACTCTGAAACTTTTCTTTCAAATGAAGTGGTAGAATCTGTGCCACTTCATTTTTTCAACCTGTACATATTGTTGGATGCTCTAGGTTCTTATTTTAGAATATTGACTGTCAAATGATGAGAAATTGTCATTTATAGTATCACCAAGTTCAATTTTAAAATTTGTCTGCAGGAGGAAGTTGCTAAAGAGTTGGGTATACCA
Source organism: Adenophora triphylla var. japonica (assembly GCA_022495995.1). Taxonomy (NCBI): domain Eukaryota; kingdom Viridiplantae; phylum Streptophyta; class Magnoliopsida; order Asterales; family Campanulaceae; genus Adenophora; species Adenophora triphylla. The sequence continues at coordinate 233,191 of JAFEMH010002451.1, forward strand.
GTGCAATTTCAACGTTTTTGGCTGTGGGCAAAGCGCCAAAACCACACATACCGTCCAAATCGGCCGTTGACGCCTCAGGAAGAAGCTCAATCTGTAAGTACTTTTTTACTTTACCTTAATGATTACTCCCTCCGACCCTAAACGATTGTCCATTTTACGTTTCTGAGGAATTTTAATAACTAGACCTTTAAGCACTTTAGGAGCATGTATGCATAAGACCCTTAATAATCCTACCGTATGACATTATTTTTCAAGTGTAAACTAGAGCATGATGATTAACAAGGGATGATTCAGTAGCTTCACCGAAAATGGACATTCATTTCGAGACAGATTTGAGATATATCTCAATCAAAGTAATTTGTTCCCTGTTTAACCAATGAAACTTCATGTTATTAGCAGACTTTTTTAAATAGTACTCCCTCCGTCCCATAATGATAGTCCCATTTGAACATTCAAACAATTTAACCACCTATTCTCATTTCCATTACTAAACTTAATGAGGTTTACTTATTACTCTATTACTTCCCCTTCTTCCTTGGTTGGCAATTTAGGAAATTCAATTATTTTAACATAACAATTATGGAAATGAGACCATCTTTTGGGACAAACAAAAATGACAAATGGGAACATCTTTATGGGACGGAGGGAGTATCTCAGCCAATTTACTTGACTTAAAAGTTAATTACAAAAACTTCTGTTGTAGCTGTTTCAACTTATGCTCATGATTTTGATTAATATTTTCTGGTCTATTCTTGTGCTTATATTATGTAACTTGACATGTCACTTCAATGCATTTCAGGTTGGACAACTAAGAGAGGTATCAAACAAGGCAAACAATGCTGAATTAAAATTGTTTTTGGAAGTGGAAATTGGACAGGTAGTTTCTCATTAGTTTAATATTCTATTCTTTTGTCTTTATTTAGATTGATGTCTTCTGTGTGATTTAGTCATGGATCTTTGTGCTGTAAATGTAACTAATCAGTGCATATATGTAGGATCTGCGGCCTGTTCCTCCACCTGGGAAGACTAAAGAGGAGATTTTACTCTTCTTCAAACTTTATGACCCTCTGAAAGAGGAACTCCGGTAATTACCAATCCGCTTCAGTCCTTGGGCAAAAAATAAATCATTAAATGAATAAAAGTTAAAAGCTACATTCATTTGGTTGGGGCATATGCATGCTTCTATCGGAGAAAGTTAGTTATGCATGTGTGTGTGTGTGTGTTTTGTGTCTGTGTGTATATATATACATACATGTGTATGTGTATATATATATGTGTGCGTGCATATGCATAGATGATATATAGATATACGTCATATTGATGAAACGACAATTATATTATATCTTGGGCTCTGAGTCTACACGGTTTCCTTGGGGTACATCTCTCATTTCGTACCTTTGTACGTGTATAACTTGGGGTGTGTAGTCAAATTGAGTCATACCGATAGTTACATTTATATTGGCTCTGCGTTTATGCTGCCACTGTGGTTAGGAGTGTTAAACGAAATGAGCTGGATCGAGCTCGTCTCGGGCTCGACTCGTGAAACCTCGAATTTGAGTGAGCTCGAGGTGTAACTCGACTAGAGCTTGAACCGATTTATCAAGCTCGTTTTGTTATCGAGTTAGCTCGGGTTCAACTCGTTTGTTCGACGAGTTTTGACCAAGATCGACTCATTTAGCTTGTTAAAAGCTCAAATGTTTTCTTGTTCACGAATAACTCGAGCTCGACTCGATAATCTCGTTGACACTTAAATTTCTTGTTTGCGATTGGCTTGAACTCAGATCGATAATCTTGAACTCGACCCAGTAATCATCATTATTACTTTTGTAATAAATACATATATATTGTATGTATGTACAAAATAATATATTTAACTTATATTTCTCCTACATTGTATAAACAACCATACATAATTAACAATATCTGTATTTTCAAAATGAATTAAAATTGTATTGATTGTACAACAACTAAAATTAATTTAAAATTTTTGTACTTTCATGATGAAACCATATTTTCATGATGAAACCATATAGATATATATACACAATAGAAATGTTGTTAAAAATAAAAAAAATATTCTTTTGAAATGCATATATAGTTGTCTAATATAATATTATTTTCATCAATATAAAAAATAAAATTAGTATCTATCATTGTGCTTATATATGCAAGTATATTTAACTATTTAAATTTAAAATTAATAAAATGTCTTACACACCCATACATATGCATGTGTATATATGTATAAACATACATTTATTTATATAAATAAGTATCGATATATATATATATATATATATATATATATATATATATATATATATATATATATATATATCTGTATTAATATCCTCCCTCTGACCCATAATATTTATCGCACTTTCCTTTTTCATCCGTCTTAAATAATGCCACATTTCTAATTAAGAAAGTGTCTTAAGCAATATGCAAACATATAAAACACATTCCTTAAAAACGTTGACAAGTTAAATGCGACATTTATAAATATATGTATCTATATATGTATAATAATTATCCTAATAAAAATTTAAAAATCGTTATTGTATCACGATTAATAATACTCTCAATAACAATTTTTAGATTTTCATCGGGATAATTATTTTTTATTTAAAATAATTAGTCAAAATGTAATCAAGTTTATCAAATTCCTATTTCGAGCGGGACGGAGGGAGTATATGTGTATGATGTGGTATGTTGGATCTTATGTATACATACATGTATATATTTACATAGTCATAAATATGATTCTCAGTGTCTCACTAGTTGATCTTGACCCCTGTCATTTTGAGGTCATAGTATTTCGAGTTTGCCTCAAATTGGTACGGCTTCGGTGCCCACTCAACTGTTGCGCCTCAACGCATTTAGGAGAGAACCAACTAGCTCTAGGTTCGAGTGATATTTCACCCCTAACCACAACTCATCCGCTGATTCTTCAAATTCTTCATCATCAGTCGGTTCGGACCTCCACTTAGTTTTATCCAAACTTCATCCTGGTCATGGTTAGATCACCCAGGTTTGGGTCCATAAGCGGTGACAATTTCCCTATGAAGACTCATTTTCGCTACGGCTGTGGTGGGGTCCCTTAACCAAGCCAGTAAGCAACAACCTCCAAACAACTATTCAAATCAAATGCACAACCCCCCAATATAGATTTTCACTAGGAACAAAGCTTGAGCTCGAGCTGGCTTGTTTCAACTCGAGTTCGATAACATCTCAATTTAGAGCTCGATAACACTCGAACCCGAGCTCGGCTGAAGCTAGATCTTTCAGAAAAAAGTCTTAACCTTGAGACTCTTTAAAAATCGAGTTTGATAGAGCTGCTCGCGAACAACTCACGAATAACTCGAAACTCAATTTGAGTTCGAACTCAAGAAAAGCTCGAGCTCGACTTCAAAACTCCAAAGTTCGACTCGGCTTGGCTCGTTTACGGCCCTAACTGTGGTACATCTTTCACTGGCATACCTTTTATCTTATAATATTCTAAACAAGCTCCCCCCATAGAGTCCCTTCTATAAGAACTGCCAGATATTAATAAACTAATACTCTCTCTATCCCAAAAAGATTGTCCCACTTTTCTTTTTGGTTTGTCCAAAAATTATACTTATTTAAAAGGAAATAATTGTAGTGCAATTTCAAAATGGTACAAGTATGGACCATAAAAAAAGTTTGACATGTCAAATGGGACAATCTTTCTGGGATGGAGGGAGTACATCCTAAACCTTGCAAGGGAAATGGCTTCACAACATGGCACCACATGACACTTGGCTAAGTTTTCAAAGCCTATAGTGAAGTTCTTTTGACATGTCAGGTACGTTGGACGGCTATTTGTGAAGAGTACTGGCAGGCCAGCAGATATACTGGCAAAACTAAATGAACTTGCTGGCTTTGCTCCCAATGAAGAAATTGATCTTTTTGAGGTCAGCCCTTTCATTTTATTTTATTTTATTTGCTTTAAGTTTCCCTATTTGGTCACACATATTATATTTAGATATTTGTCTTACATGCTACTTATCCAGGAAATTAAATTTGACCCTAATGTCATGTGTGAACCCATTGACAAGAAGCTCACTTTTCGGGGCAGTCAGGTACATTTTGGCATATACTCCCTCCGTCCCACTATACTTGACACTTCTTTCCATTTTGGGCCGTCCCACTATACTTGACACCTTCCAAAAATAATCAAGTTTTTATATTTTTATATTCACTCTACCCCACCACTCATTCTCTCTCTTCATTTTCTACCACATATTTATTCAACCAACACTACTATTTACCCCACTCATTCTCTCTCTTCATTTTCCACCACACATTTTTTTTATTTTATTCTTTTTCCTTGGTTTTTGAACCCACCCCTTTGGTGTCAACTATAGTGGGACGGAGGGAGTATTTGCAAGCAAGTGCTTGTGTATTGGTGCTTCTTAGCCATTTTTTGTTCAGTTAGTTTATCCTTCCTTCTTTGACACGAGGTCTAACTTCTGTTAATTAATGAACCGTTTCGATCTACATCTCTTTAGCTTGAAGATGGAGACATAGTATGCTTTCAGAAGCCACTCCATGGTGAAAATTGTGAACAATATACCTATCCAGATCTTCCGGCTTTTCTAGAATATGTGCATAACCGTCAGGTATTCCTTGAATCTTATCAAAATGACATCGATTAATCCAAAACCTTTGTGCAACATAAGCTTGAGATATCTGTTCTTTTTTGTTTCTGTTATGGATATTGACTTTCCATCTTTTACTTCAGTTCTGTAGTCATAGCTTATGAACTGTGCAAATTTACTACTACTGAATTGATTGTCCCTTGGAGTGGGTTGGTCGTCCTTTCTAATTTAGGGTTAGTTAGCCAAGTAGTAGGATGGGATTAAAAATGTGAATCCAACAATTCAACCCTTACTGCAAGAATGAAGAATGTCTACATATTTATACATGTTGAAAGCTTTCATTTACCATTTTTTTTTTTGTTGGCAAAAGCTAATGTGCACCCTTGGGCACCAATCTAATCTGTGTTTTTGCATATATCCAATGGGCATTGAAACTTGTGAATGGGTGGTTATTGGACAAATTCTACTATATATAAATATGCCCTTAAGGCATACTTTAGCGAAACAATTTATCTATTGTTGTTATTGTTCTTTTGAGCTGTTTCAAAATCGAAATTTTAAAAACGTAAAATGTTAGAACTTTGACATACATTTAAGATTTATGTTGAAACTAAACTCGTGTTGGTTCATAGGTTGTTCGTTTTCGTTCTCTGGAAAAGCCAAAGGAGGACGAGTTCAGTCTAGAGTTGTGAGTTTCTTGAAGGCATAAATATTATGGTCTTTTAATTAATTCATTTGATTCAGCTCATATAATATTTCATCAAATTGTATTTTTTTTGTGATTCCTTAGGTCAAAACTTCACAACTACGATGATGTTGTAGATAGAGTTGCCATTCATCTGGGTTTGGATGATCCATCTAAAATCAGACTTACCTCTCACAACTGCTACTCTCAGCAACCTAAACCCCAGCCAATCAAGTATCGAGGAGTGGAACATCTATCAGACATGCTGGTGCACTATAATCAGGTTATTCAAAGCAAGCCTTGTCATCTAAGTTTGCTTGTTAGCAAACCCTTCTTGCTTATTGATGAGTGAAATGCTTACCTTTTTTATTCTTTGTGATAGACTTCGGATATTTTGTATTATGAAGTACTGGATATTCCTCTTCCAGAATTGCAAGGTCTGAAAACCTTGAAAGTTGCTTTCCACCATGCTACTAAAGATGAAGTAAGTTCTTAGTGGCAAATTCATTTTAAAATCGGCATCTTCCTTCACTAACAACTCTTGTTTAACTTCCAGGTAGTAATTCATACTATTAGATTGCCAAAGCAAAGCACGGTAGGGGATGTTATTAGTGACCTTAAGACAAAGGTATGCCTCACAGATTTTCTGAATGATTTTGTTATTTTCGGGGGATGTTACAATTACCTCATTTGATTAATCTGTTCCTCGATAATATGTCTGCTAAAGCATCTTGTCTGTGAATTCTGCATTTGTTTGAGAACCTTATGTGTTGCTTTCTGACTTATCAGTTATTAACTAATTATCCCTGTAACATTTTGTCGATCAGGTCGAATTGTCTCACCCAAATGCAGAAGTTAGATTGCTAGAGGTTTTCTATCACAAAATCTACAAGGTATGGAGTGTGGTCAACTCTGTTATTATCTTAATTTTTCCTAGGAGTAAACTTGGTGAAGAATTTATTGAAATAAATGTTGCTTGGATTAAATCTTTCGTGGTGAATGTTTAATGATATGCAAGTTTGTAACATAATACCATACTATACTGGCCACATGACAATATTAATAGACAGCTGCAGGCCCTCAGCTTCTGCCTTGTTCTTTAGATTATGTCATTAATGCTAAGTAAATATTTGTACAAGTTTGTGAAATATACGTATTCTGTAAAATATTCTGTGAAACTTTGAATTGACACACTCAATGGATCCCATACTTTCTTGTAATTTGCAATTATATGGGGTCCTATTGCAATTTAATGACAACAACATGAATAATTGAATATTACTTTGAAAGAAGTTATGTGGGCTAAATTAAGGTATACCAACATACTTGGGTAAACACTTGCCTTTATTTTCGTATTATATAGGGGTTGTTACTAATTAACATGTCCCCAGGGTTAAAAGTTCTATGTTATGCATTTACCCGACATAAAATAGTGAACAAATTCATTGAGATATTTTGCAGTTAATCTTTGTTCTCGGGCCTTTTGTTTCGCTTTTCTGATGTATATTTGCTAATAATCCCTCCGTCTCAAACACTTTGCACCATTTTGCCTGGACACAGGAGTTAAGGAAAGAGTAACTATATTCAAAAGTATTGTAAGTGGGAAAGGAGTTGCGAGTATGACAAGTGGGGAAGAATTTGCAAGTGGGTCATAGGAGTTCAGTGCGTGAGTATGGCAAGGGGGTAGGCAGTCCCAATTTAATAGTAAAAATAAACTTTGGACTTTTTAGGAAAGAGGACTTACCAATGGGACATTCAAAAAGGGAATTGGTGCAAGGTGTTTTGGGACGGTACGAGTATTTTATAAGAAACTCTGTAGCTTGCAGAAACTCAAGTTTATGGTTTCTGTGAGTTCTCTATTTTATTTATCTATCACTTACATGTACCTCTTAGTGGCCCACTATGAATAATTGTACAAAGGTAGAATCTATTACAGAGCAATAGGTGTATTTTCTTTGCTGGTTCAATCTCTTATTCAGCATTATTTAAAAAATCCGGGGGAAAATGCTATGAAATCATTATCAAGTTAGTTAGTGCCATGCTAGCAAACAAGTCTATTCTGGTTGATGTTAGCTTCAGGTGTTTGCCAATTTTTCTGAATTTATGAAGGATGTTTTTTGCCCACTTTTCTCACCTAGTTTGGTATACTGTTTTTACGTCTGCAGATTTTCCCTCTCGGTGAGAAGATTGAGAACATTAATGATCAATACTGGACATTACGTGCCGAGGAGGTATGCGTTTGAATTTCTAGGCACCATATGTAGGCTTGTTGACAAGTCTTTGGATTCTTTCCTACATCAAAGAGCTTCTTTGAGTCTTTGATGTTTGTGTGGATTTCTCCTGTCAGATTACTTGTGTGAGGCTAGTGTTGCAACTAATTTCTTCTCATAACAGATTCCAGAAGAGGAGAAAGAAATTGGTCCCCAGGATCGCCTGATACATGTTTATCATTTTATGAAGGACACGGCTCAGAATCAGGTTACAAGTGGTTGAAATACCTCTCTCTCTCTTCCCTTTCCCTTTATTTTTATTGGGTGTCTGTGAGATGTCTCAGTATTCGGTTTGTCTTGTAAGTTCTGTACATGTTTACTACTCCCTCCGTCCCTAAATGAATGTCCGAATTTCACTTTAAGGAACAGTTGCAAAAATGTTAAACCTATGCATTTTTAGTAATACAAGTAAATAAAAACCCTTATTGATCTCACCATAGTGCATCACAAGTCGAAGTCTGAATTAGAACTTGTTGTATAATGCGGGAGGATTTAGTAACTTACCCAAAAATTTGACATTCATTTTGGGACAATTTTTTAAAAATTTTGGACATTCACTTGAGGACGGATGTAGTAGTATATATTTAGCACAGAACCTTGCTTGACATGCATTATGGTTGATATTAACAGCAGGTTCAGAATTTTGGGGAACCATTTTTCTTGGTCATCCATGAAGGTGAGACGCTAGCTGAAGTCAAGGTACGCGTGCAGAAGAAATTACAGGTTCCAGATGAGGAGTTCTCAAAGGTAATTTCTCTTCCTGCCTTTACTGGCATACTTCTGCTATCGGCAATTCATGGGAGCTTTCAGAGTGCACGTATTTTTAACAATTTTGATATTCTGATTTTAATAATTTTTGAATATTTTACAGTGGAAATTTGCATTCTTGTCTTTGGGTCGGCCAGAGTACCTCCTAGACACCGATATTGTGTCCGCTCGTTTTCAGGTTGCCGCTCTCTCTCTCTCTCACCCACACATGCAAATGCATTCTCTCATAACTGATCTGTTTTGGTCAAGTTTGTATCAATGTTTTCTCCGTTTATTTCTCATTTGGAACTCTTTTTTTTTCTTGTCATATTTGTTTCTAGAGGAGAGATGTTTATGGTGCTTGGGAGCAATACCTTGGGCTCGAACATTCTGATAATGCTCCTAAAAGATCGTATGCAGCCAATCAGGTACATGGTTTTCTCGAGATAATAAGTATTTTCAGGGTAAAACTGTTGTGTGAAATATTCCCTTAGGCAAGTCGATCTACTAAGTGATTGCGTTTGATAGTAATGATGATTCATGAACTGACTGTATTGCAGAATCGACACACGTATGAGAAGCCGGTTAGAATCTACAATTAGGAAGGAGGGAAAAACAATAGCTGAAGCTGCATGGACCAATGGATTGTCAATAACTACTTGATGGCATCTGACGATTTGTCCAGAAGCGTAACAGAAAAACAAGAAAGCAGCAGAAATCTGGGAAGCATAGTCTTCTAAAAGTGTGATCCGTATTTTGATCTCTCTCTCTCTCTCTCTCTCTCTCTCTCCCTCTCCCTCTCCCTCTCCCAAGCAACCTTTGCCAGGGTGGGTAGTTAGGTGGTATTGTTAATGTTTATTATTCCATTGTAATATAGGCATCCATAAGATTTTGGGGTCGGGATGTATAGAGGGTATAGATATGTATCTCTCTTTTCTAACTTCTAATATCTTCCATATCGTCATATGTTTAGGTGATTTGGGGAGAGGTTAATGTATAATGTGTTACCTACTGTGTTTTTTTTTTTTTTTTTTTTTTTGAAATCAGATTTGTGCAAAAGAAACAGCTTTTCTATCATCGATTGGAATTCTTAACACAGATATTTATAGTTTAAAAAACAGTAATGACAACAAGTCCATTGGATTTCAATTGTTGTCATTTCGAAACTGAACTTTAGCCTTACTGCCAAGATATTCTCTCCCCGTCTGCGTTTCATTTCATTGTTTAATGGAAGCTGCGGAGGGTTATGACTGGAAACAAAATCTATTGATCTCATTGTAATAGTCGCTGGTTTTTTCCAAGTGAATTGGAGTAAATTTATTATTTTTATTTATTTATTACCAAAATGTGCCCTTTTAAAGAAACATGCAACTGATAATAGCGACTTTACCAAATATACAATCAAAGTCTTTCCTATCTGTAACATGTATTCGTGGAAATTCCAAATTAAAGTTGCTATGAGCAACAAAACTTTCATGCTGATTATGAAATTATTAGTCAACTTAGCTGTAATCCAGCGACTTTAGTTACGATAGTATGTATATTGATATATATGTATATTGATATATATATATATATATATATGTATATATATATATACATATATATATATATATGTATATATATATATACATATATATATATATATGTATATATATATATACATATATATATATGTATATATATATATACATATATGTATATATGTATATACATGTATGTATGTATGTATATGTATGTATGTATGTATGTATATATATATATATATGTATATATGTATATACATATATGTATGTATGTATGTATATATATATATATGTATATACATATATATAAGGATCGATTCAAATAACATAACATGTGAATAATGAGAATAAAAGCAACAAAATTCATATAATCTAAAATCAAAAATCAAAGGAAATAAACTCCTAATGAGTTGCTAAATAACATAACATGTGAATAATGAGAATAAAAGCAACAAAATTCATATAATCTAAAATCAAAAATCAAAAATCAAAGGAAATAAACTCCTAATGAGTTGCTACAGTACTAAATAGTAAATTTGACTTTTTTCTAATAGTAGAATTGACTTTTATTTTTAAGGTACGTGATCATTGTTCTACCCGCCACACAATATAAATTTTGAATAATATATTGCTGCGATGAGTGATGATTAAACATCCAACTCAAAAGTGTCTCGGCGACACCTGACGCTGGCTGGTTTCCGACCGATATACCTTATATTTTAAAAGCCTCTTATACTAAAAGAAAGCATATATGAATAATGAAATAATAAAGAATAATAAGAACAACTTACTTTATTATTACAGAACTCTGATAATTTACAAGCGATTTGTACAGTGGATGGTTTGAGAGGATATGTAGAGAACTGAGAAAGGGTGAAAGAAAAAACTTATCAAAAACCAAAACCTGCCTCATCTAATGAGGGGGGCTCCTTATTTATACTACAAAGAGAAGTAATGGATCGCGCCACATGTGCGGTGCGCATTTGTCCTCATAAGAGGGATCCACCACTCTTGACTAATACATAAATTTCCAAAATAAATTGTCATCCACTGAGAAAGTGGATTCCATTTGTCGGGGCTGCTTCACTGTAAGATGCCCTTTTCTTTATCTTTTCTTCATTTGTCAAATGTGGTGGGGATCACCATATTATTTTGTCGGGGCGGCTTCCCTGTGCTTCTTTTGTTTGGATGCTGACATGTTTGCTGATGTAATTGTTTTCATAGATCCAGTTCGAGCTCCTGGATTGGCTGGGTGAATATGTCTTCATTGTTGTAAAATTCATCTTCTGGCATTGTTGACGATGAGCCGCTTCCTTCGTCACTGAGCTGGTTCATCAATCTTTCAAAATCTGTCTGATTGGTACACTGGGCCATCTGTGCCATGATCTGTTGTTTCTTTTGGAGGAATTCTTCGTTTTTCTGGATTTGTTTGGGTGGAACATTTTTGAGGAATTTTGTGTTTTGTTTGAAATAATTGTTGACCCCAGTCAAATTGCATCTGCATATTTCAGTTTTCTCCCACCATTTGATCTTATGTTTTCGGATCAAAGTGGGAAGAATTGTTTTCCTTACACACTCACACTTTTGTTGCCCATGGGCACAGTCACATATTTGTCTTTCCTTTAGATCAAATTCAGTCATAAAAATCCAAGGGACCTGGAAAGTATGACAGAATAGGGTCCATATAGGAGATTGTTCAAAAGGTTCTGGGTATATGGAATTTTTTGACCAATGGTCAAAAGCTATTTGTACATCATTGGGAACTATTGTTTTGTCCAATCCAAAATTTTTCCACCATATTTGAAACCAAAATGGTGTAGGAAAGGAAAATTGTGGTGAGAAGTAGAAAAAATATGATAGAGAAAAAGATTTGTTTTGTTTAAGAAAAGCCCGTGACCAGGCTGTAATATAATCCCAATAATTAAATCGGGATGACCCATTTTGAAAGTGCAAATCTTTAGCTTCATTGGGCTTTTGGCCCCAGTCCGATACAGATAGGATTTTTAAAATCTGGACCTTACAGTATCTGACTTTGGACGTGTCCAGATGATCAGTCGAGTATTGGAAGGTGGCTGATTTTGTTTGAATCAAAATTTTTTCATAAAAAAATTGGGATTTGGTAAAGTTGTCAGGTAGATAATTGTGGGTTTCTGGGAGGAGGCATTGTGAAATTTGGTAAGGATGCCAATTAGAATTATTTTCAAAATACTCTGGTTCAATGACACAGATGAATTCTTCAAATGATTTGTAAGTGTAAGCAGTTGGAAGAGTCTGTTTTAGGCTTGAGCTGGGAACTATTTGTCTATATGAAGGAGGTGGTGTTAGTTTTTCTTTTGGGCTTGGTAGAGGTAAATGTGGGCTTGATGGTTGAGGATAATCTGTTTTGAGGGATGTTTTGTATGTTTTTTGTGATGAAGTCCCTAAAGGGAATCCGATTGAGGATGAGGATGGTTGTGGCAAAGTTGCAAGAACTGTGAATTTGTTTTCTATTTTTGGTGATTTGTCAGGGATGAAATTTGGAGGTTTTGTAGGAGGGGGAACAATATTAAACAAGGGTTTCTTATCTTTACTCTTTTCCATAGGGTTTGTAAACATCCTGCAAAAAAGATTTTTATCCCGTAATATTTTTTAGCCAAATGAAATTGAGTTCAATATAAACTAATTTAAGACTTTGTCTTTTGTACCACAATGTATTTTGTAATGCTATTTCTAAAGAGGTCCAAATATGATAATTGTGAGGATAATAGGGATCTCTTTCCCTTTCTTCTATTATTCTTTTTTCAAGGTCTTTAATATCTTTTAATAATTTGTCTTCTTTTCTTTTGAGTAGTTTAAAGGTTTCCATATAATATATCATTGTGCCAATTCCTGTAAACATGAAATTAGTCTGGTATTAGTAAAGGATTTTGTCTAGAGTTTCCAATATGGTCACTTTCAATACATTTTATTATTCTTTTAAGGGCGGATATGTTTGCATCTATAGATAATCTGTATTTTCTAGCAAATCTATATTCTAAAACTTCTTCTAAGTCATAAGTGTGAACTCTAAGTTCTGCAGTTTTACTCATTGGAATATTTGTGCACAAGTTTTTGCTTTCTTGTAATAATAATTCTGTTTTTTGGAAGCAAAAATTTAAGTAATTTATGTCATTTAGATGTATTATCTGATCATTAATTTTCATGGTCCATTCTCCATGGTTTTGTTGACTATTTGCCATATTGATTACATCTTGGTAGAATTTTTCTCTTAGTGATAATGTTTGGGTTTGAGATGATGATCCTATTTCTAGCTTTTGTCTTTTAGGAATTTCCATGGTTTCCTTGCAGAAATTCTCTTGTTAGGAAGTCTGGAATGGAGTTATCTTTTCCTGCAATATGAATTATTTCAAAATCAAAAATTGATAATAAAGCTTGCCACCTGGCAAAGATTTGTTTAGCAGCTAAATTTTTTACATCTTTTTGTAAAACATCTTTAGCGGCTTTACAATCTACTTTAACAGTGAATTTTTGGTTTAATAAGTCATCTTGGAATTTTGTTATGCATAAAACAATTGAGAGAATTTCCTTTTTTATTGTAGAATATTTAGATTGAGTTTCATTCCATATTCCCGAATAATACCTTATTATATGGATTTTTCCATTAATTTCTTGAGTTAATATTCCTCCATATCCTATGTCTGAAGCGTCTGTAGATACTGTCTTTGGTGCGTTTGGATCACATATTGTTAAACAGGGTAATTGTTTTACATATAACTTAATTTGTTTTATTACATTAGTGTGTTCTTTTGTCCAAGGTTTTGGATTTTTCTTTAATCTGTCATAAAGAGGTTTGCAGATTTGTCTTATCTTTGGAAGAAAATCAGCTATGTAGTTTAACGATCCTAAAAATCTTTGTAATTGGGTTTTGTCTTTTATTTCATCTGGAAATTTGTCCGCAAATTCTATTGATCTTTGGATAGGTATTATTGTGTTATTGGTTATTTCATGACCTAAGAACCTTATTTTTGTTTGATATAACTTTATCTTAGGTTTGGATAAAACCAGTCCATTTTTTATCATTGTTTTGTAAAATATGTTTAGATGTTTTTCATGTTGGCCTAAATCTTTACTAAAAACTAAAACGTCATCTATGTAAACTATAATAAATGTGTAAGGGTTAAATATTTCATTCATGATTTTTTGAAATTCGCTTGGTGCATTTTTTAACCCAAATGGCATTACATTCCATTCGTATTGTCCAAATGGTACTGTGAATGCTGTTTTGTATCTATCTTGTTCTGCTATTTGGATTTGCCAAAATCCTGATTTCATATCAAATTTTGAAAATATTGATGCATTGTGAAGTCTTTTTAATAAATCTTGTTTATTAGGGATTGGATACCTAATCCATTTTAAGGCTGTGTTTAATGGTTTATAATTTATCACTAACCTTGGAGCTCCTCTCTCAATCTCTGCATTTTTTGTGACATAGAAAGCAGAGCATGACCATGGTGATTTGCTTTTTCTTATTAATTTTTTATCTAATAATTCTTTTATTTCTTTCTTGCAATATTCTAGTAATTCTTGGTTCATTTGGATTGGTCTTGCTTTAGTTGGAATCATTCTTTCATTAAATTCTTTTTCGTATGGTAATGTTATGACATGTTTCTTTCTTTCCCAAAAAGCTGTGGGGAGGTCAGAACATAAGGTTTTCTCAAATTTTTCTAATATCTTTCCAATTTTAATTTTGCATTCTCCTGATTGCAATTTTTCTTCTAACTTTGTATTATGTAAGTCTTCTTTTAAGAATTCTATTTGTTTTTGTAATGAATTTATTTTTGTTATGTTTGCTTTTTGTACATTGTTAACATCATGGGTAGAAACTGGATATATGAATTTAAATATTATTTTTTGTCCTAATATTTTTGTTTCTACTCCTTGTTTGGATACTTTAAAGGGATATAACATTTGTAGGAAAGGATTTCCTAATATTACTCTTGTATTTAGATCTTTTACAAGTATTAAACTTGTTTTAAAACAAATGTTATTATTACATATGTGGGCTTCTGGTATTTTATATTTAACTTTTAATAAGGAAGAATTTGCTGCTGAGAGGTTTTGTTTTGTTTTAATAAAATATTTAGAGGGTATTATGCCTTGCTCTATACAGTTTAGATCTGCCCCTGAGTCTAGCATGGCTATTCCTTCATATTGGAAGGTTCCTATTGTCATTTTTATGGTGACATACCATTTTTGGAACCTAACTTTATTTATTGCATATAAACTTCCTTCTGTGTCCTCTTCTGCTGAAGAGGATGTTTCTGTTTCCGTATTTTCTCTAGTGTTTATTTTTATTCCTTTGTTTTTTGAAAAAGGGTTTTGAAATTGTTCATCCAATTTTTTGGAAGGTTCTCCTTTGTAGGTTGCACTTATTTGTTTTTTAATTTCATGTATTGTTATTTTTGCTTCTAATTCTTTTTGTGATTTTTGTAATTCTAAATTATTTTGTTTTAATAATTTTATTTCTTGCTTTATTTCTCTGATTTCTTTTTGTAAATCTAGTGAAGAAATTTGCTTCTTTTTGTCTTGGAACATTTGTACCACATCTTCATATTGAGATGGTGCTGAAGGTTCTGGTTTTTCCTCCTTTATGGTTTTCTCTAATTGTCTTAGGAATTTTCGTTTTATAACTGGTTCCTTTATTTCTTTAATTTTTTCTAATATTTCATCATATTGTTCTATAGTATTAATTTTGGTTGTACACATACACACTCCTTTGCATCCATTTTGACATTCATTAATTTCTTCTTCATTATCTGTGAGGTTCGTGCTGAAAGAGGGGTCTTCTCCACTGGTTTGTTCATTTTCTGTGGTTGTTACCTCTAGATTATCTATTTGGGATATTATTTGATCTATCTCTTTTATATTAAGGTTATTGCAAATTTGTTTTATTTGTTTTCTAGCTGGGCAGTCCCTAGCTATGTGTCCAGGTTTTCTACATAGGAAACATTTTATTGTTTTATTGTGGGTATTTGTGTATTTATTATTTTTCTTATATTTCTTGTTATTATATTTGTTACTATATCTTTTCTTGTGACTTGAATTTTTATAATATTCAGGTGTTTCTTTTGTGTATTTTTTATTTGTTTTCCTATGTTTTCTTCTATAAGTACTGTTTTTATAATAAGGATTGTGTTCATTTCTTTTCTTTTTATGAGGTGGTTTTAATTTTCCAAACCCAAATTGTTCACACCAATTTCCTAATTCTCTACGTGTTTGTGCACTTTCTTTCTTTAATTTATAATTTAGCCTTTGGTCCTGACATAATCTTAGTCCTGTTATATTTACACTAGTGATTAAATCTCCATAGGTTAATTCATTATAAGAAATTTTTCCAAATTTTTGTTCTATTGTTTCTTTTACTTTTTAAAATAATCACCGGTAGTCCAGTAATAAATTTTTCTTTCCAGTATATGTTATTTGGGTCTGCTAGGTTAAAAACCCTTTGTAAAAAATTCTCTTTATACCATTTGAATTGTCCTAATTTTCTGCATTTTAAATTTTGTAATATTTCTGAATTTCTTTCTGTATATAAATCTATGTCTCCTATGAAATGGGTTGTAATGTTAAATATTAGAGTTATTAATTGTGCTGGTGCAGGCCTTCCAATTTCATCTATTAAAGGTTGTCCTTGAGCATCATTTCTTACTGCAGTTAAAATAGCATTTTTTATCTCTTCTCCTAATAATTTATCCCACCAGGTACGTAGCTGTCCTGTGAAACCTAGGATTATATTTTCTGTAGCTTGTCTTTCTGTAATATTTTGTGTTTTGTAAATATTTCCTACAATTATCATTTCTTTCGTTTTATTAATAATTTCCATTTCACTTAATCCATCAATGTTCCATTCATAAATATTTTTTGCATTGTAAGATTTTTGTTGATTTCCTATTATTTCTAAATCATCCGCCTCTTTCTTATAAAAACCTTGAATGGCTTGTATTAGTTTATCTTTATTGTCTATTTCATAATTTTCAGAATCAAGGATGGATTCTGATTCAGATGTTGATTGTTCATTATATTCTGTTAATACTCTGATGGTTTTGTTGTCACTTGTACCTGTTTCCTTTTTTACTCGTATGTATGCATCTATGTTTTGCATTAAATTATTTATGGGATCATGTAAGGTTGGTCTAACACCGGACATTTTAAATGGGTTTTCCGAAGGTGGTATCTGTTTATTATATGAAGTTGATGCTTTTTCTTTTCTGTTTGAAGGTGTTTTATTATATAATTCAGCATATTCTGTGTATCTTTTGGATATTATTCCTGTTTCTGGTTGTTTATTAATTGGGGTGGGAAAATCTGTTTGTGTTGTAAGACCATCTACTTCTTCTTTTACCATTGTTATACCATTTGTAACAATATCTATTTTGTTTTCTACTCTGTCCAATTGTTGTCCTATTGTATGTATTGATAAATTTGTCCAATTATTTTGCAAATGTAAGTCTTTCGTCAGTCTTTCTTCTATTTGATCAGGGTGGACTATTGGTAAAATTCCATGTGTGATTCCATTTTTACAGAAATAGGCCGGTTCTAGCGGAGGTCTTTCACTTTCATAAAATTCATTACTTGGTAAGTTGTTTGCTGTTACTTTATACCATTTTTTAAGATTTTGAGTTATTGGATTTAGTTTATATAGATATTTATCATTTAAGAACTCAAAAAATGGTATATGTATTTCTTGTATTTTACATAGGTCATAATATGCTTCCTTAATTATTTTTTGTTCTTTTTCGTTATATGTTTTAAAGAATAATTCTCTATTTTTATTATTTTCTTCGCTTTGGAACTCTTCTCTTAAAACCTTTTTATTTAATCTGAATTCATTTTTTATCATATTTAATGTAAAATTACTATCTTCATATGGATGAGCAAAGTTTCCATTTCTTTTTATGCCAATATTATTTGCTTCATATACATTTTCTGTTTCAATTTCTGATTCTAAGATCGGTTGATTGTTTTGTGAATTATTTCCTTGTTGGAATTCACATATTCCTGAAGTGGATCTTCTGGCTGGTATATTAAAATTAAGATTTTTGTTTCTATTTAAAGATTGTGTTCTTTTGAATTTTAGTTCTACTGAACCATCTACGTATTGTGTGACTTGTTCTAATTCACTTGTCTGCTTATTTTTCGCACTTGTGTGCAGTACGGTTTTGCCGGATAAGTCCATTTTTCTGGCAAGGTTATTTCACTCCATTTGATTGTTTTAGGAATAGTTATATTTGTTTTTGTATGATCAATTTCCCAAAAAACCGTTTCTCCGGTAGTCTTGCTTCTATTAAAAGCATTTGGACAAAGTCCAGTATTCATTACTTTGTATTGAAGTCTACAAAATATTTCATAAATATGAGAACCTACCTGCATATGATAATTATGGATCGATTCAAATAACATAACATGTGAATAATGAGAATAAAAGCAACAAAATTCATATAATCTAAAATCAAAAATCAAAGGAAATAAACTCATAATGAGTTGCTACAGTACTAAATAGTAAATTTGACTTTTTTCTAATAGTAGAATTGACTTTTATTTTTAAGGTACGTGATCATTGTTCTACCCGCCACACAATATAAATTTTGAATAATATATTGCTGCGATGAGTGATGATTAAATTGAAGTAATGAATACTGGACTTTGTCCAAATGCTTTTAATAGAAGCAAGACTACCGGAGAAACGGTTTTTTGGGAAATTGATCATACAAAAGCAAATATAACTATTCCTAAAACAATCAAATGGAGTGTTAATGTAAAATTACTATCTTCATATGGATGAGCAAAGTTTCCATTTCTTTTTATGCCAATATTATTTGCTTCATATACATTTTATGTTTCAATTTCTGATTCTAAGATCGGTTGATTGTTTTGTGAATTATTTCCTTGTTGGAATTCTTTCTGTATATAAATCTATGTCTCCTATGAAATGGGTTGTAATGTTAAATATTAGAGTTATTAATTGTGCTGGTGCAGGCCTTCCAATTTCATCTATTAAAGGTTGTCCTTGAGCATCATTTCTTACTGCAGTTAAAATAGCATTTTTTATCTCTTCTCCTAATAATTTATCCCACCAGGTACGTAGCTGTCCTGTGAAACCTAGGATTATATTTTCTGTAGCTTGTCTTTCTGTAATATTTTGTGTTTTGTAAATATTTCCTACAATTTTGATCCGAAAACATAAGATCAAATGGTGGGAGAAAACTGAAATATGCAGATGCAATTTGACTGGGGTCAACAATTATTTCAAACAAAACACAAAATTCCTCAAAAATGTTCCACCCAAACAAATCCAGAAAAACGAAGAATTCCTCCAAAAGAAACAACAGATCATGGCACAGATGGCCCAGTGTACCAATCAGACAGATTTTGAAAGATTGATGAACCAGCTCAGTGACGAAGGAAGCGGCTCATCGTCAAC
>JAFEMH010002451.1:255000-340590 GCA_022495995.1 Adenophora triphylla var. japonica
CTAGGCGTAAGTTAACTAGTTATGTTGTCTTAGTGAACACTAGCTATGTTGTCTTAGTGAACACTAGCTGTGTTGTCTTAGTGAACACTAGCTATGTTGTCTTAGTGAACACTAGTTGTATTGTCTTAGTGAACACTAATTAATTAGTGAACACTAGCTGTATTGTTCATTAATTAATTAGTGAACACTAGTTGTATTGTCTTAGTGAACACTTAAAGCTAGTGTTCATTAATTAATTAGTGAACACTAGCTGTATTGTCTTAGTGAACACTAATTAATTAGTGAACACTAGCTGTAAGTGAACACTAGCTATGTTGTCTTAGTGAACACTAATTAATTAGTGAACACTATTGTAAGTGAACACTAGCCGTAAGTTAACTAGTTATGTTGTCTTAGTGAACACTAGCTATATTGTCTTAGTGAACCTTAGCAACTGTGTTGTCTTAGTGAACACTAATTAATTAGTGAACTCTAGCTGTAAGTGAACACTAGCTGTAAGTGAACACTAGCTATGTTGTCTTAGTGAACACTAATTAATTAGTGAACACTAGTTGTAAGTGCACACTAGCTGTAAGTTAACTAGTTATGTTGTCTTAGTGAACACTAGCTATGTTGTCTTAGTGAACACTAGTTGTATTGTCTTAGTGAACACTAATTAATTAGTGAACTCTAGCCGTAAGTGAACACTAGTGTAAGTGAACACTAGCTATGTTGTCTTAGTGAACACTAATTAATTAGTGAACACTAGGCGTAAGTGAACACTAGTTTGTAAGTTAACTAGTTATGTTGTCTTAGTGAACACTAGCTATGTTGTCTTAGTGAACACTAGTTGTATTGTCTTAGTGAACACTAATTAATTAGTGAACTCTAGGCATGTAAGTGAACACTATTTGTAAGTGAACACTAGCTCTGTTGTCTTAGTGAACACTAATTAATTAGTGAACACTAGTTTGTAAGTGAACACTAGGCGTAAGTTAACTTAACTAGTTATGTTGTCTTAGTGAACACTAGCTATGTTGTCTTAGTGAACACTAGCCGTGTTGTCTTAGTGAACACTAGCTATGTTGTCTTAGTGAACACTAGTTGTATTGTCTTAGTGAACACTAATTAATTAGTGAGCACTAGGCGTAAGTGGTTGTAAGTGAACACAGTGGTATGTTGTCTTAGTGAAGCATTAATTAATTAGGCGTAAGTGAACACTAGTGTAAGTGAACACTTGTAAGTTAACTAGTTATGTTGTCTTAGTGAGCACTAGCTATGTTGTCTTAGTGAGCACTAGATGTGTTGTCTTAGTGTTTTCGAATTTTTTTCAAAATTATTTTTTCAAAATCACTGCTTCGGGGATCTAGTTTGAATCGTCTCGTCAAGACAAAAAATCGAGTGTTTTCGAATTTTCTTTTCGACTTATAGATATTGAGATATTTTATTTTGAAATTTGAGGGGATTTAGTTACAATAATTACGAAAATGCGCCAGCCTCTATCTTTTTTTTTTTAAATGCGGAGCGTTGATGTGTTTTTAATCCGATGATTGAATTTAGTTACCGTAGTTACCATATAAATTTGGTTACCGTTTGAATAGCTACATATATATATATATATACATATATATATGTGTATATACATATATATATACATATATATATATATACATATATATACATATATATATATACGTATATATATGTGTATATACATATATATATACATATATATACATATATATACATATATATATATATACATATATATATATACATATATATATATACATATATATATATATGTGTATATACATATATATATACATATATATATATATATATATATATGTATATATATTGGTGACTTTAAGTGAATAACACGTCAGGAGTTTTTGGAAAGAAATATAGTGGCAACAAAATCTTATAAGATCGTGTTTTTCCCAAATGATTTTAAAAATTATTTTTAGGAGTGGTCTTGCGAATAAAAATAAAAAAAACTAATTTTTTCTAAGCTTTTGAAAAAACAAGTTTTTTTTGTTGTGCGTGTTTTGTCTCCAACAAAGTGCGCCATTGACTCGGTGTTTATGTTATTAAGTGTTAATCGCATTTTGTTTTGCTATTGCAAGTGCATACATTTTTAAGTGTCGGTGTATGTATTTTGTGAGTATCGGTGCATGCGTTTATAAATGTCAGTGCATGTATAAATGAATGGTAGTGCATGTGTTATTAAATGTCAATGCATGTGTTTTGTGAGTGCTAGTACATGTATAAATGAGTATCATAGTATGTGTTATTGAGTGTCAGTGTATGTCTTTTACGAGTATCAATGTGTTAAGAGATATTATCGCACATCGGAAATTGACAAACATTACCTATAATATATAAAAGATCTTGGGCCACTCTCATTAGCACCAATTGGTTTTAACGTGGAACCTCAGAATTTAAGATGATATCAGAGCCGGTCCATTACACGTGCAGACACAACGGCCCACGATGTTACTCCGCGGCACCCGTTTAACATGCCCACGTTATAAGATTTGGCAAGCTTGCTACACGTGAGGGGGCGTGTTAGAGATATTATCCCACATCGGAAATTGACGAACCTTGCATATAATTTATAAAGATCTTGGGTCATTCCCGTTAGCATCAATTGATTTTAAGATGTAACCTCAAACTTAACTTTAAGACAATGCATTTATTATTGAGTAATAGTACATATTTATTGGTGAATGTGTTATTGAGTGTCGATACATATTATTTGAATGTTAATTTGAAAATCTTATAAAAATCTTTTAGTTGGAAAAAATCTTGTAAATAATTGTAATTGGTAATATTAACACTGCAAAATATAACTTTCAACAATGACACTTTGTGGGACACACATTTGTTTGTATTACTATCGGTTTATTATTAGCCAAAATATAAAAATAGATAAAGACATAGATATTATAAAAAATGGACTCACATTTTTAGTTTTCCTTTACATCTTGTATATATTCATTTTTATTTTTTCTAATTTATTATGTATTTTAATAATGATTTTATGCAAATTTATTAACATAGATAAAAATGAGCCCAAAGAGTAAATTGACTTTGTAATATTGAATGAAAATAAGAAAGAAAAGAAAAATTTGAAGTCAAGGAATTTAATTGATGGAGGAAATATGTAGTTGATTTTTTTTTTAGAAAAAAGAATTGTTTATAGTGGTTGATGACGCCTCGACTTTCGGGGGTGTCACTTGTTTATGATATCTGGCTTGATATTCGTTTGTACCTAGAACACAACAACAACAATAAGCACCGTTAAGGTCAAAGCAGGGGTTTAATCCAGCTCAGGCCCTCGGGTGTGAGAGTAAGATCTCTTGAGGGTTTATAACTGAGAAATAAGACTTGGAATGTCTTGAGTGAGTTGTGTGTTTAGGGTTTAGACAATGTGACTTACAAATATAGATTTTGCACTTACCTTGTCCATGGGGACAAAGTTTGATATTTATAGTAAGTGGGAGCTGCTCGCTGATGTCAGCCGTAAGGATATCTTTGTTTTTGACCTAGAACACGTGTCCGCGCTTGGTTGGCTCTGTCAGTAAAGTGAGATTTGCTGCAGAGGGATGTCGCTGAGAGGACATGTACAGAGGATAGTTGGCGCAGCGCCTTAATGACATAGTGGGTGCCTGAGCCACCATTTAATGCGATGGGAATAAGCCGGCTTATTGGTGCCAGAGCCAGTACGGAATCTTGTTCTACAAGCTTTGGCTTTAATCGGGAGTCTGGTGAGATAATCGGGAGTCTGGTATGAGATCGCGGTCAACATCTTTGGCGCGGTCAACAATATTGACGCGGGCACGGATCTTGCGGTCATAGCTTCCGCGGTCACCTTACTGACGGTTTGGCTGTCAGCGATCACCTTACTCTAGCAGACTAAGGGGATGCCATCACTACTAGAAACAAGCCTTTTACCGACGGAAATTTTCGTCGGTAATTCCACATATCCGTCGGTAAATGGATATTACCGACGGAATTAGTCCGTCGGTTTCCGTCGGAAATAATTGGTTGGTAATATCGACGGACAAATTCCACCGATATTTCCGGCGGATTGTCCGCCGGAAAATCCAAAATTTCGCCGAAAACCGTACGTCGGAAATGAGTTACGCCGGCCGGTTTACCGGAGCCATTGCCGGAGGTTACCGACGGAAATATTCGTCGGTAAATATTAAAAAAATAAATAAATAAACCCCATTGCCGACGGTTATAACCGTCGGAAACCATAAAATTTACCGGCGGATATGTCCGTCGGAAATCTAAACCCTAAACCGACGGACATATCCGTCGGTAATGAGTTTTATTTTTTTAATTTTTTATTATTTTTCGACGGATATTTCCGCCGGAAATTAGTTTTATTTATTTTTTTTATTAATTTACCGACGGAAATTTCCGTCGGTAATCTGTCCAGATTTAAAAAAAAAATTATGTTTTATTATTAAACCACCTGTAAAAGGTTGTAAACCTGTTCAAACAACCTGTTTTAAACAAATACAATTACTAACTACAAACACACACAAACAATCTGTTTCGCTTGTACATCAAATAAAATACATATTTTAGTCCAAATCAAGCGACAGGGGAAGGGGAAAGGGGAAACGACCGGGGAAAGGGGGAAAGGGAAAGGGGAAACGGGAAACGGGGAAAGGGGAAAAGGGAAGGGGAAACGGCCGAGGAAAGGGAAAGGGGGAAAGGCCGGGGAAAAGGGGAAAGGGAAAGAGAAACTACATATGTTTGTTTGTTTGTTTAATTACATGTCAATGAAAATTCATGTTTAACAACCACGAGCGCTGCCGCTGCTGCTACCGCTACCACCACCATGCATGTATAAACCTATCAAGATATTAATTAAAAAACAATATATCAATATATATACAAATAAAAAGACAATAATAAAATGTAAACATTATATATATGACATTTATAATTAAATAATACTTACTGGCCACTGGGAGAGATAGATATTTCCATTTTTCCTTCCTCATTAATAATTGCGTCCAA
Source organism: Adenophora triphylla var. japonica (assembly GCA_022495995.1). Lineage (NCBI taxonomy): Eukaryota > Viridiplantae > Streptophyta > Magnoliopsida > Asterales > Campanulaceae > Adenophora > Adenophora triphylla. The sequence goes on from JAFEMH010002451.1 coordinate 260,023, forward strand.
ATTAACCCGCCCGGATGGTTCACTACGTCCAGAACCAGAAGTAGAGCCCCTCCCTCCCGTCCTTGGTGAAACAAGACGATGGACAAAACCCGCAACCTTCCCTCTCTTTGAACGATTGCTACCTCGACCCGACATATCTAAACTAGTATATTATATATGTAGACAGAAAATATTATCAAGTAGAACAAAATTTAAATAGTAGGAAGCATTCAAATTAATGACTACATGTCCAAGTAAATTATGGAGTAAGATGTTTGCAGTTTGCATTTAAATAGTAGGAAGCATTTATTGTCCAAATCATGAGATAGATGTAATATTACATAGCATGTAAAGAGTAACCAAGTAAAATTGAAAATCATGAGATAGATATAATATTACAGTGATAAGTGATATAAAATGTAAACATTATATACAAAACATTATCTGAATTAAAACTAAACTGATTCATTCACTACAATCTTGATCACTATCACTACAAAACTCAATTTCTTCTTCACTAGTTTCCTCGTCGTCGTCTTCTTCCCCATCTTCATCATCGGACCCAGATATATACCCTTCTCCTTCCTCATCCTCCACATTGTCATCATCGATTTCATTGAAAGTGACTTCCTCCCCTAGTGGACGGGTGTTTTCGGCCATTAATGCTTCATCCTCGACATTATCATTCAAGAAAATATCCGGAGGTATAGGCATTTCCTCTTCCTGATAACAATCATTTAATGATGAATCAATATTTGAAGTAGACGTTTTTGCACGCAATGGTATATCAAAAGTGCTTCTTGCTTTGGTTTTCCATACGGCCCACCATCCGCTAGACTCTCTTCGTCGACGGGGGTAGGGGGTCATATACACCTGTTGTGCTTGAGATGCAAGAATGAGCACATCATCACCATTATGCCTAGAAGAATGCTTTAAGTCAACGAGATCTGTTGGGAAATTTGTCTATTTCGACAATAAATAAGGCTTTCTTGAAATTAACGAAATGACAAACAATATAATGAACCATAACATAATTAACGGGGCAGGAAATAAAGATAAAATAGAATGCGGAAATTAAAGCAAACCGAGTAAATAACGAAGTCGAGTCTTGTGTTGGACACAATCTCCGCAAGAAGATATTGCCCCGCACTGGTGCTAACGGTCTGCGGCAATCTTCTCTCAAGATAAAACGACTTTACAGTCATTAATAGGAGCACTCCAAATTAATGACTTCGGCGAACAAAATTCGTGTTTGACACTTCCAGACTTTGAAGAAGAATTATGCAACGAGACGCTCTATCTTCTAACAGATGATGTTAAGAATTCCGTTGAATTCTGTGACTGAATTCCATAATTCAGTTAATTATCTAACTGAGTTAGTTAACTCCGTTAGATAATTAATTCTCTACTTCTAGTGAGAATAGAGAGTGAATTTGTGATAGAGAGAAGTGATTTTATGAATGATTGATCAAATTGACAAACTGGTGGGGGGTATTTATAGTAGATGAAGAGTTAGGGTGCCTTTTGGGAATAGGCATTATTGGCACCTGGTGGATTCTGGCCGTTGGATCTGATCTTGATGAAGGGCTGAGATCTGATGGATTTGACCCACCTTTCCAAGCAGGCGCGGGTCACACCCTTACCCAGTAGCCGACCCGTCTGCTCCAAACATCACAACCTTAGCCAACTGTCAAGCCCAATCCATGACCCAACTGGGTCTCGGCCCAGGACCCATTAGCCCGAGAGTCCAGCCGCCTAGCCCAATTACCATGCGGCCCAAGCCGCCCCAAGCCCACGAACCGAACCAGTCTCACCGAGCCATGGACCGCCACCGAACCTCGTCAAAAGTTTAAGGCTCCAATAGCTCCTAGCGACGATGCGCACGTGCGAAGTGCAAAGTGCGCCCTAAACCGCCCATTCCGCCCTTCGCGCGCTTCGCGGGTTGTGGGTCCATTTTGAGCTAGAACAAAACTAGCTCAATAGCCCACTTGGATGCATGGTTGGCCCAATGGTTCAACTAGGTTGGCCCAAGGAGATCAACTTGATGACTCCTTCCTTGGATGGTTCCACTTAAAAACAAGCATTACTTTACATCTTTAAGCAATGTGGGATAACTATTTCATATCCCATAAACTCTTCATATACCCATTTCATTTTGCATACTTTGATCATTAATTTCTCATTCACCATAAATTGGTTTTGAGAAAGTAGATATATCAAATTAATCTACTCCAAATGTAGATTATTAATATGCAATCAATTTCCATTTTCCTATAATGGAACCCAATGGAATTCTTGGTCAAAAGTTGATCAAACCACACTTTTACAAAACCAAATTCCAACAATCCCCCACATGAATGACAAATTAATGCATGCATGAATGCGTACTGCCCTGGAAGTTTCGGCGAACTATTATTGCATCGGGATAGGTAGCTTATGGCCTTGAACCTTCCCTAGTGAAATACTATCGAATATACTAGCCATTTGGTAGCGAGACGCTTTGAACCAGTGACTGTATAGTGTATACCAAGACAATAGTATTCACACAATAACAAACTCTAACACGTTTTGTTCTCACGTTTTGTCCATTTTGGCCACTGGACCGTTCTTGATTCATAAGTGTTTCAATATAGAAGCGGCCTTATTACTTCTCACTTATATAGGTGATCTCCCATAAAGAGTATCCTGCTATACTCCACCACTTAGGTATAGGAATCATTAAAAGCTTTGAGCTTACCCTCACCACACGTCATCAGGTGATTTAGCACTTAGATGGCTTCTGAGAATGAGTTATAATGAGTTCTAAGTGCACATACTAGAATTTCCATAATTTAGTTGTCTCATTGAACCAAGGGCATGGGATCTCCAATTCTCAAGGTTGAGTGTCCACTATGGATTTCTTTGTTTGTGTGGGTTTTTAACTTCATTCCCCTTACCAGACAATTTGATCTCCTATTCATACCCTTTGGTATACGGATCCGTTTTTGACTTCACATGGCCAGTTGTGACAGTATCATTTGAGATCAATTGTCTTATGGTAATATGTCAATGACCATTGTGTCTTGACTTACCACGATGTTCTACACCTTTTCCTATTTCTCATTGTCGTCACAATGCCTTAGGTTATGTAGACACAAACTTATTCCACAAAGGAATATCTTCCAAGACCATTTAGCTTTTATCTTTATCTAATGCTATCGACTCAGATTCCTTATTGAATTGAGTTGCTCATGTTGTCTTGGAAGTTTGACACCGCTGCTCCATTTATTGTGAACACATTTTTCACCTTGGAGTTTATTTGTGTCTGATATCCAATTAGTATATCCTTTTCATACTATTGAATATCTCATTTATTGTAATCTATAATCACAAGCATATCTTTAAGTACTCCCAGTACTTTGACTATACTTGGTGATTTTATTACAATTTTTAATTAGACTTTTTAGTCTCTCTAAAATGGTCAATCTTTCGAGTGAACAAATTCTTCTATCGGTCAGTTTCTTCGAGCGGTTATTATCTCTGTACCGGTCCGACTTCCCAAGTATTCAGTATCTCTAAGTGGTTTGACCTCCTTAGAGTCTACCTCTCAGGAATCTACCTTACTGAGATTACCTCTCAAGATTTTACCTCATAGATTTCATCTCTCAAGAATTTAGCTTATTCGAGAGTCTATCTTGGAGAATTCATCTAACTCTTATGATTCTACCATTAAAGAGTCTATTACTTTAAGAATCTTTTCTCTTCAGATTCTGTATCTCAAGAGTCTCACTTCCGAGACCAATAATCTGCCTTTTCAGATTAATAATTTGTCTCAATAGAGTTTATTTCTCAAGATTGTTTTCCCTTTAGAAATCTATCTTTTGAAATTCTAACTCTGTTGAATACACTTCTTGAAAGTCTGCCTTAGGATTTTATCTTTCAAGAGTTTTCCGTTTATAGATTCATCTTTCAAATACTTCCTTTTAGGAACCAATTTGCAACCCAATGGTTCGCATTATGGAAGAAGATCAACCAACTTCCATATGTATGATGAACTATTCATTTAAATGTTAACAACATTATTTAACAGTTTTCGTTTAATTTTCTACCATAGAAAATTAGGACCAAAGACTAGCTTCTTTTGTCCACAAACTGTGTCTTAGTTCATCTTACTATTAAGATAAATCTTTTACAATTTTATAAGTTCTCTTCTAAAACTTATATTATTTCCTTTTTACTTCAAGGAAATATGAATTTAAGGAATACCAAATTCCTTGTCTTTGGCTTAAGTACTTTTACTTAGCTTGTACCCCCACACTTGAGGTGTACCCCCACACTTGAGGTGTATCCCCGCAATTGAGGTGTACCCCCACAATTGAGGTATTTATAAAACGTCTTACGATTATGCCATAATCTGTAATCAGTTTTATCAAATCCTTTCTTGGGTATCTCATTATAGCTTTCCCCACAAATTCGGTTAAGCCCGAGCTCATTGCATTTATCATCTCCTTAAGAGTATGATTCTTGCATTTGCTCTGCATTAGACTGAGTTGAATATGTTGCGATCGTTTGATGAATACTGCCGGAAACCTCACAAATATCCTCAAATGGCGCTGCATATTCCCCTCATTGTAGCTTTTCGAATCTTCTTTATATTAAATTGATTCGTCAACTTCATTCTTATAAGTTTGGAAAGCCTCCAAGGCTTCATCCTTCCTTATCAAGAGAATGTCTTGTGCAACCATTTATAAAGTAATTAAATACTTTTTCCCACCTCGAGTTTGCACTAACTTTAGATCACAATTATTTGTGTGAGCTAACTCAAGAGGTGTCATGTTTCTTATTACTGAAGAAAATGATGACTTAGTCATTTTATCTTTCACGCAAATTTCACACTTGTCAGTTGAAACGAATTTATTCATGAGAATTAATTCTTGATTCACTGACATCTTAATTGTGTTGAAATTCACATAACCTAATTCATCATGCCATAAATTAGAACCTTTCAAAAGGTAAACATAAGAAACACTGTTGTTCTTTGCCTTTAGGCAAGGTACCCTTTACCGAGAAATTTTTCTTGGTTAATACAATTTTCTCTGACTCAAACACTTGTCTAAATCCAGTCTTGCTCAACATTAATCTGGAAATAAGGTTCTTGTGAATGTCTGTGACATGCAGCATATTCATGAGAGTCAGTTCTCTGTCTGATGTCATCTCCAGCACAATCTTTCCAAATCCCATGGCGTTTGGAAGTTTCAGAGTTTCACATATACACCTTCCTTCCATTGATAGGAGTGTATGATGAGAAGCTCTCTTTATCAGCACATATATGGTGAGTAGCTCTAGCGTCTATCCACCATTCTCTTGGGTTGACTTCCAACTTTGCTAAGTTGGTTTCAAACACCATTACTGCTTTTATTTGTGTTGTGGTCTTGAAAAGACACAACTTATTTGAACTGGTGCCTCAGCAGTGCACGGCCGAGTCAACAATTTTGCACGGCCGCTCTATGCTTTGCACGGCCGGGTCACCAAGCTTGGCACGGCCGCTCCATACTTGCACGGGCGTGCTCTATGTCTGTGCACGGCCGATCCGGGTGTGCCTCTCTGAATAGTCACACTCTTAGTAAGTATCCATTCAAAAAGTCACAACGCAAAATGTTTAAACTGTTTCACTTCCTCCAGCCTAATACCCGCTTCGGTATTCAATGATTAAGTTGTCTATTTCCCTTCATGGAATATGACAAACTTTTGCTACGTGATTGGTCTTACCACATCTTGTAACAAATTTTGGAGATGGTTCCTTGAACCTTATAGTCCGTTCCAAAGTGTTCTACAACTCTTTGGTTGTCCCCATGAGACAGTGCTCCTTGAACGGGCATCATTTGGTCTCCTCAGTATGTACGTCCTACATATGAGATTTTTCATGATTCCATTCTTCTGCAGCTATCTGTCTTTGCGGATCTTGGATCATCATCATTCTCCTTTTCGGTTATCTTTGGAAAATCTGGATCATCATCCTCTTTCTCTTCGATTTATTTGACTTGGCGAATTTGGATCATCATCCTCTTCCTCTTATTTGCCTTGCATGAACTTCTTTGTTTATAAGTCCGCTCCATGTTATCCTTCCTTGGAGACCGTCATTTTTCTTGTTAAGTTTCTAACGAAAAAGTCCTTCGGTTGTCCATCATCATTGGCTCATATTTGTCATAAAAACAAGAAAACGTTAATATCTTCTTGCGGTTGTTGGGAAATTTGTCTATTTCGACAATAAATAAGGCTTTCTTGAAATTAACGAAATGACAAACAATATAATGAACCATAACATAATTAACGGGGCAGGAAATAAAGATAAAATAGAATGCGGAAATTAAAGCAAACCGAGTAAATAACGAAGTCGAGTCTTGTGTTGGACACAATCTCCGCAAGAAGATATTGCCCCGCACTGGTGCTAACGGTCTGCGGCAATCTTCTCTCAAGATAAAACGACTTTACAGTCATTAATAGGAGCACTCCAAATTAATGACTTCGGCGAACAAAATTCGTGTTTGACACTTCCAGACTTTGAAGAAGAATTATGCAACGAGATGCTCTATCTTCTAACAGATGATGTTAAGAATTCCGTTGAATTCTGTGACTGAATTCCATAATTCAGTTAATTATCTAACTGAGTTAATTAACTCCGTTAGATAATTAATTCTCTACTTCTAGTGAGAAAAGAGAGTGAATTTGTGATAGAGAGAAGTGATTTGATGAATGAGTGATTAAATTGACAAACTGGTGGGGGGTATTTATAGTAGATGAAGAGTTAGGGTGCCTTTTGGGAATAGGCATTATTGGCACCTGGTGGATTCTGGCCGTTGGATCTGATCTTGATGAAGGGCTGAGATCTGATGGATTTGACCCACCTTTCCAAGCAGGCGCGGGTCACACCCTTACCCAGTAGCCGACCCGTCTGCTCCAAACATCACAACCTTAGCCAACTGTCAAGCCCAATCCATGACCCAACTGGGTCTCGGCCCAGGACCCATAAGCCCGAGAGTCCAGCCGCCTAGCCCAATTACCATGCGGCCCAAGCCGCCCCAAGCCCACGAACCGAACCAGTCTCACCGAGCCATGGACCGCCACCGAACCTCGTCAAAAGTTTAAGGCTCCAATAGCTCCTAGCGACGATGCGCACGTGCGAAGTAGAAAGTGCGCCCTAAACCTCCCATTCCGCCCTTCGCGCGCTTCGCGGGTTGTGGGTCCATTTTGAGCTAGAACAAAACTAGCTCAATAGCCCACTTGGATGCATGGTTGGCCCAATGGTTCAACTAGGTTGGCCCAAGGAGATCAACTTGATGACTCCTTCCTTGGATGGTTCCACTTAAAAACAAGCATTACTTTACATCTTTAAGCAATGTGGGATAACTATTTCATATCCCATAAACTCTTCATATACCCATTTCATTTTGCATACTTTGATCATTAATTTCTCATTCACCATAAATTGGTTTTGAGAAAGTAGATATATCAAATTAATCTACTCCAAATGTAGATTATTAATATGCAATCAATTTCCATTTTCCTATAATGGAACCCAATGGAATTCTTGGTCAAAAGTTGGTCAAACCACACTTTTACAAAACCAAATTCCAACAATCCCCCACATGAATGACAAATTAATGCATGCATGAATGCAGACTCGTCTGGAAGTTTCGGCGAACTATTAATGCATCGGGATAGGTAGCTTATGGCCTTGAACCTTCCCTAGTGAAATACTATCGAATATACTAGCCATTTGGTAGCGAGACGCTTTGAACCAGTGACTGTATAGTGTATACCAAGACAATAGTATTCACACAATAACAGCTCTAACACGTTTTGTTCTCACGTTTTGTCCATTTTGGCCCTGGACCGTTCTTGATTCATAAGTGTTTCAATATAGAAGCGGCCTTATTACTTCTCACTTATATAGGTGATCTCCCATAAAGAGTATCCTGCTATACTCCACCACTTAGGTATAGGAATCATTAAAAGCTTTGAGCTTACCCTCACCACACGTCATCAGGTGTTTTAGCACTTAGATGGCTTCTGAGAATGAGTTATAATGAGTTCTAAGTGCACATACTAGAATTTCCATAATTTAGTTGTCTCATTGAACCAAGGGCATCCAATTCTCAAGGTTGAGTGTCCACTATGGATTTCTTTGTTTGTGTGGGTTTTTAACTTCATTCCCCTTACTAGACAATTTGATCTCCTATTCATACCCTTTGGTATACGGATCCGTTTTTGACTTCACATGGCCAGTTGTGACAGTATCATTTGAGATCAATTGTCTTATGGTAATATGTCAATGACCATTGTGTCTTGACTTACCACGATGTTCTACACCTTTTCCTATTTCTCATTGTCGTCACAATGCCTTAGGTTATGTAGACACAAACTTATTCCACAAAGGAATATCTTCCAAGACCATTTAGCTTTTATCTTTATCTAATGCTATCGACTCAGATTCCTTATTGAATTGAGTTGCTCATGTTGTCTTGGAAGTTTGACACCGCTGCTCCATTTATTGTGAACACATTTTTCACCTTGGAGTTTATTTGTGTCTGATATCCAATTAGTATATCCTTTTCATACTATTGAATATCTCATTTATTGTAATCTATAATCACAAGCATATCTTTAAGTACTCCCAGTACTTTGACTATACTTGGTGATTTTATTACAATTTTTAATTAGACTTTTTAGTCTCTCTAAAATGGTCAATCTTTCGAGTGAACAAATTCTTCTATCGGTCAGTTTCTTCGAGCGGTTATTATCTCTGTACCGGTCCGACTTCCCAAGTATTCAGTATCTCTAAGTGGTTTGACCTCCTTAGAGTCTACCTCTCAGGAATCTACCTTACTGAGATTACCTCTCAAGATTTTACCTCATAGATTTCATCTCTCAAGAATTTAGCTTATTCGAGAGTCTATCTTGGAGAATTCATCTAACTCTTATGATTCTACCATTAAAGAGTCTATTACTTTAAGAATCTTTTCTCTTGATTCTCGTATCTCAAGAGTCTCACTTTAGAGACCAATAATGCGCCTTTTCGGATTAATAATTTGTCTCAATAGAGTTTATTTCTCAAGATTGTTTTCCCTTTAGAAATCTATCTTTTGAAATTCTAACTCTGTTGAATACACTTCTTGAAAGTCCGCCTTTAGGATTTTATCTTTCAAGAGTTTTCCGTTTATAGATTCATCTTTCAAATACTTCCTTTTAGGAACCAATTTGCAACCCAATGGTTCGCATTATGGAAGAAGATCAACCAACTTCCATATATATGATGAACTATTCATTTAAATGTTAACAACATTATTTAACAGTTTTCGTTTAATTTTCTACCATAGAAAATTAGGACCAAAGACTAGCTTCTTTTGTCCACAAACTGTGTCTTAGTTCATCTTACTATTAAGATAAATCTTTTACAATTTTATAAGTTCTCTTCTAAAACTTATATTATTTCCTTTTTACTTCAAGGAAATATGAATTTAAGGAATACCAAATTCCTTGTCTTTGGCTTAAGTACTTTTACTTAGCTTGTACCCCCACACTTGAGGTGTACCCCCACACTTGAGGTGTATCCCCACAATTGAGGTGTACCCCCACAATTGAGGTATTTATAAAACGTCTTACGATTATGCCATAATCAGTAATCAGTTTTTATCAAATCCTTTCTTGGGTATCTCATTATAGCTTTCCCCACAAATTCGGTTAAGCTTGAGAGCTCATTGCATTTATCATCTCCTTAAGAGTATGATTCTTGCATTTTGCTCCTGCATTAGACTGAGTTGAATATGTTGCGATCGTTTGATGAATACTGCCGGAAACCTCACAAATATCCTCAAATGGCGCTGCATATTCCCCTCATTGTAGCTTTTCGAATCTTCTTTATATTAAATTGATTCGTCAACTTCATTCTTATAAGTTTGGAAAGCCTCCAAGGCTTCATCCTTCCTTATCAAGAGAATGTCTTGTGCAACCATTTATAAAGTAATTAAATACTTTTTCCCACCTCGAGTTTGCACTAACTTTAGATCACAATTATTTGTGTGAGCTAACTCAAGAGGTGTCATGTTTCTTATTACTGAAGAAAATGATGACTTAGTCATTTTATCTTTCACGCAAATTTCACACTTGTCAGTTGAAACGAATTTATTCATGAGAATTAATTCTTGATTCACTGACATCTTAATTGTGTTGAAATTCACATAACCTAATTCATCATGCCATAAATTAGAACCTTTCAAAAGGTAAACATAAGAAACACTGTTGTTCTTTGCCTTTAGGCAAGGTACCCTTTACCGAGAAATTTTTCTTGGTTAATACAATTTTCTCTGACTCAAACACTTGTCTAAATCCAGTCTTGCTCAACATTAATCTGGAAATAAGGTTCTTGTGAATGTCTGTGACATGCAGCATATTCATGAGAGTCAGTTCTCTGTCTGATGTCATCTCCAGCACAATCTTTCCAAATCCCCTGGCGTTTGGAAGTTTTCGGAAGTTTCACATATACACCTTCCTTCCATTGATAGGAGTGTATGATGAGAAGCTCTCTTTATCAGCACATATATGGTGAGTAGCTCTAGCGTCTATCCACCATTCTCTTGGGTTGACTTCCAACTTTGCTAAGTTGGTTTCAAACACCATTACTGCTTTTATTTGTGTTGTGGTCTTGAAAAGACACAACTTATTTGAACTGGTGCCTCAGCAGTGCACGGCCGAGTCAACAATTTTGCACGGCCGCTCTATGCTTTGCACGGCCGGGTCACCAAGCTTGGCACGGCCGCTCCATACTTGCACGGGCGTGCTCTATGTCTGTGCACGGCCGATCCGGGTGTGCCTCTCTGAATAGTCACACTCTTAGTAAGTATCCATTCAAAAAGTCACAACGCAAAATGTTTAAACTGTTTCACTTCCTCCAGCCTAATACCCGCTTCGGTATTCAATGATTAAGTTGTCTATTTCCCTTCATGGAATATGACAAACTTTTGCTACGTGATTGGTCTTACCACATCTTGTAACAAATTTTGGAGATGGTTCCTTGAACCTTATAGTCCGTTCCAAAGTGTTCTACAACTCTTTGGTTGTCCCCATGAGACAGTGCTCCTTGAACGGGCATCATTTGGTCTCCTCAGTATGTACGTCCTACATATGAGATTTTTCATGATTCCATTCTTCTGCAGCTATCTGTCTTTGCGGATCTTGGATCATCATCATTCTCCTTTTCGGTTATCTTTGGAAAATCTGGATCATCATCCTCTTTCTCTTCGATTTATTTGACTTGGCGAATTTGGATCATCATCCTCTTCCTCTTATTTGCCTTGCATGAACTTCTTTGTTTATAAGTCCGCTCCATGTTATCCTTCCTTGGAGACCGTCATTTTTCTTGTTAAGTTTCTAACGAAAAAGTCCTTCGGTTGTCCATCATCATTGGCTCATATTTGTCATAAAAACAAGAAAACGTTAATATCTTCTTGCGGTTGTTGGGAAATTTGTCTATTTCGACAATAAATAAGGCTTTCTTGAAATTAACGAAATGACAAACAATATAATGAACCATAACATAATTAACGGGGCAGGAAATAAAGATAAAATAGAATGCGGAAATTAAAGCAAACCGAGTAAATAACGAAGTCGAGTCTTGTGTTGGACACAATCTCCGCAAGAAGATATTGCCCCGCACTGGTGCTAACGGTCTGCGGCAATCTTCTCTCAAGATAAAACGACTTTACAAATCATTAATAGGAGCACTCCAAATTAATGACTTCGGCGAACAAAATTCGTGTTTGACACTTCCAGACTTTGAAGAAGAATTATGCAACGAGATGCTCTATCTTCTAACAGAGATGATGTTAAGAATTCCGTTGAATTACGTGATCGAATTCCATAATTCGATTAATTATCTAACTGAGTTAATTAACTCCGTTAGATAATTAATTCTCTACTTCTAGTGAGAAAAGAGAGTGAATTTGTGATAGAGAGAAGTGATTTGATGAATGAGTGATTAAATTGACAAACTGGTGGGGGGTATTTATAGTAGATGAAGAGTTAGGGTGCCTTTTGGGAATAGGCATTATTGGCAACTGGTGGATTCTGGCCGTTGGATCTGATCTTGATGAAGGGCTGAGATCTGATGGATTTGACCCACCTTTCCAAGCAGGCGCGGGTCACACCCTTACCCAGTAGCCGACCCGTCTGCTCCAAACATCACAACCTTAGCCAACTGTCAAGCCCAATCCATGACCCAACTGGGTCTCGGCCCAGGACCCATTAGCCCGAGAGTCCAGCCGCCTAGCCCAATTACCATGCGGCCCAAGCCGCCCCAAGCCCACGAACCGAACCAGTCTCACCGAGCCATGGACCGCCACCGAACCTCGTCAAAAGTTTAAGGCTCCAATAGCTCCTAGCGACGATGCGCACGTGCGAAGTGCAAAGTGCGCCCTAAACCGCCCATTCCGCCCTTCGCGCGCTTCGCGGGTTGTGGGTCCATTTTGAGCTAGAACAAAACTAGCTCAATAGCCCACTTGGATGCATGGTTGGCCCAATGGTTCAACTAGGTTGGCCCAAGGAGATCAACTTGATGACTCCTTCCTTGGATGGTTCCACTTAAAAACAAGCATTACTTTACATCTTTAAGCAATGTGGGATAACTATTTCATATCCCATAAACTCTTCATATACCCATTTCATTTTGCATACTTTGATCATTAATTTCTCATTCACCATAAATTGGTTTTGAGAAAGTAGATATATCAAATTAATCTACTCCAAATGTAGATTATTAATATGCAATCAATTTCCATTTTCCTATAATGGAACCCAGTGGAATTCTTGGTCAAAAGTTGGTCAAACCACACTTTTACAAAACCAAATTCCAACAATATCAAAAGTGCCATGTTTTGTAATGCCTCGCTCAGCGTCCCGCCACTCACAACTGAAAAGAACTACAGAATTTCCAAGCAAGTACTCCAATTCAATAACTTCTTTCAATACGCCATAATAATCGGGATTTCCCTTGAGATTGACCCCGCTATTCCAAGTTTATTTCGTTTGGCCATATTCTTCGGTGTGGAATACGTAGCCATTGACAAAATATCCCTTATATACATTCACTCTTAAGGACGGACCGTGTGCTAATGCTTGTAATCTCGCAGCTTTTGCATCTCCACGGTTGTTCAAAATCTAAATAAAAACACATAGATAGTAAAAAACTCATACTTCAAATTCTATTAAAAACATTGAATTAATGAATTGGCATTTACATAATTATTAAACCAGGAGGGAAATTCGTTGTCTGTCCTTATTGAAATCAATTCAGGCGCAATGTCTCCAGCCTATTCTTCGAACATACTGCATTCAAGGAGAACATAAAGTTGCTTAGTTCGTATTAAAGTTATTAGGATTAACATTACTTAGTAACAAATGAAGAATGCTTACTTCAAGTAGTCCTCGACCTCGGCACGTTAAGGAGAATATAGAGTTTAGCCGCTTCTAATTCTTTTACGCTTAGCATGCGCGTGCACTTTCTATTGCCAAGGAATCGACCGGGAGAAGAAAAAGTGAAATTTTTCCATCGGGATCGGTGACTCCCCATCATAATTGCGTCCCACTTTATTGAACCTTGTCTCAATGTCTGGGTGAAAATATGTTGAAACAAACGACACAATTTCATCGACAATCACCGATTCAGACATAGATGCCTCAACTTTTGCTCTATTGCTCATTTTCTTTTTCAAACTCCCCAAAAATCGTTCAAATGGATATATCCATCTATACTGAACAGGTCCTCCAACTCTAGCTTCATAAGCTAGGTGAATTGGTAAATGCTCCATTGAATCAAAGAAAGATGGCGGAAATATCTTTTCAAGCTTGCATATTGTCACCACAATGCTCTCTTCGAGTCTTTTCATATCCTCAACACGAAGAGTGCTGGAAGTCAATGCTCTGAAGAATTCACTCAATTCTGTTAGGGCAACCCATATTTCATTAGGGAGAATGTCTCTAAATGTAATGGGTAGCAACCTATCCAATAATACATGACAATCATGACTTTTCAACCCATATACCGTCCCTTCTTCCACATTCACACAGTTGCCAATATTCGATGCATACCCATCAGAAAGTTTCAAATCTTTCAACCACTGCAGAACACGTTGCTTATCCTCTCCTGACAGAACAAAGGGAGCAGCTGGTTTGAAATCTTTTCCATTAACTTTAGTAATGTTGAGATCTTTACGATTACAAATCGCTTCAAGGTCTAGCCGACCCTTGTCTGTGTCCTTCGTTGAGGCCTTAAAACCCATCACTGTATTGAAAATATTGTCAAACACATTTTTTTCAATATGCATGACATCAAGGTTATGTCTTATCAAGTTCGTCTTCCAATAAGGTAACTCCCAAAATATACTTTTTTTAATCCAGTATTGAGAAAGTGAGAGAGAGAAATCGAGTGAGAGAGGAAGCGATTGAGAGAAAGAAAGATGCTTACCGAAGACGGCGCCGGCAACGACGAACGACGCGTTAGGGTTCGCGAGCGAATGACTGAGAGAGATGAGATGAGCGTAATAAAATGAAGGCGTAATTAAAAAAGGGGATTTTTTTATTATATATAGGGCGTCGTTACCGACGGACGTGGCCGTCGGTATTACCGACGGACGTTGTCCGTCGGTAATACCGACGGTAGTTTTTCAATTACTGACGGACAAAACGAAATTAAAAAAAAAATTCCCGGTAAAATAAAATTAATTTCCGTCAGTAACCGTTTGTTTTCCGTCGGTATTACCGACGGACGTTGTCCGTCGGTAAAATTCCGTCGGTAAATGTCTTGTTTCTAGTAGTGCATGTCATATATGACCTTTGGATCAAATCGAGCTTTGGGACCGCTCTAAAGGTCCGGGCTCATCAGTGGCCCCTCTAAGATGGAGCGCCCTCTAGAGTTGGGTAACGGCCCTACTCCTAATAGCTTCGCTGTTTGCAAGAAATCAGGGGGTATCTATAGGAAAATGGCCCACTCTTGGATTAGTTTATCCTTAGAGACTTTTGAGTATTTCTCGGTCTACTATGACTGGGGAAATTGGATCCCACCCCGGTTGTGGGAAGCCAAGAAAAGGCTGTTTGTGAACGGTGATTTGCTGGTGTTGGGTGATGTACACCGTTTAAGAAATTTTGTAATGGCGGTGCTGTGCAGGTTTCCCCGATAGAGAGATCAGGCGTTGAACTGGTGAGGAGGGCTAGAGTAGATCCCCTTGGTGTGGTGATAACTGACTGGGAAAAAGTTGATCGGATGGATGAGACCGAGGCGAATGTGGCCCCTGATGCCACTGGTGTGCCCGCAGCTGACCTGAACGAGCCAATGTATGTGGAACCCTTGAACACAATTTACCCCAACACCCAAACTGAGGCCCCGCCTATACCGGTGGTGAATTTGGACAGTAGTGACGATGAGCTCATAAATATGGAGGTAGATGAAGCTAGAGTAGAGCCATCACTGGGATTATCTACCGGTCTCTTTGGCTCTGATAGCTCGGAGACCGAGGTTGATGATCACGAGGAGGAAAGTAGCATGGCGGCGGGCACAACTCAGCGGGCAGTACAGATAGTTGATGCCTTTGCCGAGGGACCTGAGGAGGATGTCGCTGTCCACGGCAAGAGTCATGCTGAAGCCTCAACTTCTGGGCACAGCCAGAAGAAGAAGAAGAAAAATGCACCCTGCACGGACTGGGAGATGGCACTGTACACCACCTATGGTGTTGACCCGAATTCCTTCCATGTCCGCGAGCTTCAAGAGGTGGAGGTGAAGGGGAAACTGAGGCCAGAAACTGTGGCCGATGTCGCGGGGATAATAAATCTTGCATTTTTTGTGGGGTCCAGTTTGAGAACGGCCTAAGACTTCCTATTGACCCCTTCATTGCCAAATTTCTTGACTTTAATAGATGCCTCCCTATGCACCTAACCCCAAACACTATCTGAGCCCTTGTCTCTTTTATTGTGGTGTGTAGGGTATTAGGCTTTGAACCTTCCCTCTCTGGGCTATATGCCTTCTATTCCAATCAAATCACCAATGGCCATCTTGGCCTGAAAACAAAGAACAACTCTGCCCGCACTTTTTCCACTCCTACTAATAAGTTTAACCAATGGAACCAGAAGAATATTATAGTCATTGAGAGTAGGTTTGGGTGGAATTTTCCAAAGCCGGAGGGTGCCGTTCCAGTTAGGGTTTCTGCCAGTTCATACCCCATCCCGTCCGAATCTGAGGCCCTTCAAGTTGCAATTGCAATCTATATGGCCCAGTTCGTGACCGAGAAGGTGCAACCCGTATTTGATGTGAGCGTGATCATAAATAGCGAGTCATTGCTGATGTTTTCGGGGGTGGCACCTCAAAAGGAAGGTAGCTACTATTCCCCAGGGTGGCTATTGAGCCCCAGCTTCGTGATCCCGATTGGAGGGTTCATGATTTTTTTGATTTTTAGTCTAATTGCAAGACGTGCATGATGGGTGCGGTCTGCGAGCCTCCAGCTTGGATTGGTCTCTATTCATGTCCTTGATTGAAATGTTTTCCTTATGCTTTTTTGATTTTCTTTGAACTGAAATCTAACCAGCTGCTTTCTTTTCTCCGACACAGATCCAGCAGATCCAACCATGGCCCCCAAGCTAAACCCCAATCAAATCAAGGCGGCCAAGGCGCGTCAAGCGGCTCAGCAGGAAAAGGCTAGACAAGAGGCCTTGAAAAAAGTTCATGTTGTTGGCGTTTCACTGCCCGTGGTAGA
Organism: Adenophora triphylla var. japonica; assembly: GCA_022495995.1. Taxonomy (NCBI): domain Eukaryota; kingdom Viridiplantae; phylum Streptophyta; class Magnoliopsida; order Asterales; family Campanulaceae; genus Adenophora; species Adenophora triphylla. The sequence continues at coordinate 276,777 of JAFEMH010002451.1, forward strand.
TAAGAATTCTAGCACCCTGCTAGATGGTGCCCGAGGAGTTCCAGCGGCCAAGGAACTGCCTCCCAGAGGGCAGCCACCGCAGTCTAGCCATGTCTCCAGTCCTTGTTCTGATAGTAGCACCTCATCTACTCATTATGATCGGTTAAGGAAGAGGGCTAGCACTGAGACTGAAGGTGCTGGAAATGAGAAGCAACCAAGGGTCCATCGGCCTGATGTGGTTCCCCCTACTTATAACTCCCCAGCCAGAGGGGCTACTATTTGTGCCAATTCCTATCCCCTCCTGCCCGCATGCACACGTGAGACTGCGTGGGGCCTAAAGAATAAACTTGAGGAGGTGCCTCCAGTTAAGGAGGTGGACATGTGTGCCCGCAAAGGATTTCAATCAATAGTAGGGCTTGGTCTTCTGAACAGGCTCTACGCCCCTGACTACTATAAGAATGTTGGTCCAAGCTGAATGCCTCCGCGCTGGCGGGCAACATTGGCCTAATGGCCACAAAGGTAACTTTCTAATCCTTGTCCTTTTCCACTCTTTCCAATTTTTTGATGATCGCAATTGACTGACCGAGATTTTTCTTGATCGCAGATGGCCAATGATGCCATGAGGCTCAGGGAGATCTCTGACGAGCAAGCCAGGGATCTGTCCGATCAGTCCAAGATTTTGGCAAAAAGGTCGAAGACTTTGGGGAAAGCGGAGGAGAGCAATAAGGCTCTAGCGCAGTCTCTGGCCCAGAAGGAGGCCAACCTTAAGCATTTCTGTGGCCAGCTTGATGAGGCTAATAATTCCTTGGAGAAGTCTAAAGGAACGCAGGATGAGCTCCGCGGGCAGAAGGATATTTTGGACAAGAAGGTGGCGAAATATGCGGACAAGTTGGAGGCTTCTAAGAAATAGGTCCTTGCCTTGGAGGCTCAAGTTGACAAAATTTCTGAAGAGCTGCTTTCTTTGAAGCAGTTCCAGCTGGATAGAGATGCCCAACTTGCTGCTGCCCTCAAGGAAGGTGTTGAGGAGTTTAAAAACTCCCAAGAGTATAAGGATGAACTCTCGACGGAATCCACCGCTCAGTATGAGGCTGCCAGTAAGACGCAGTTAAGGAACTTTGCTGCCACGGGCAAGTTCTATGTGGAACAATTGGCCATAATTGGCTCTTTGATTGCCACAAATGTAGAATGTCTGCCTGGGCATGCATTGGTCCCTCTGGCTCAAGAGGAGATTGATAATTTGGAGTTAGCAGCAGCCTCCACTTTGCCTGTCGTCGCCGCGGTCACCGCTCCTGGCCTTATTGATCAGATTGATTCTTTAAGGTTTGGCCAGGAGGGGCTATCACTAGAAGCCGTTACTACTCGCATGTTTCCTAACGGGCCTGCAGTCAGTCAATTGTTTATGCCGCGGTCAGCACCTGCTCTCGCTCAAGATCCTATTCCAACTCTTGATCAAGCTTCAGCTGATAATCTTCCTTCTTCGACTCCACCTCCTCAAGCTGGTTCTCAAGTTGCTAAAGAGTCTACCCAACCAATAGCCTAGGATTTTTCTTTTTCCTTTCTTTGTAATAGATTTTTAGGACTTTGTAATCTTTTGATCTATTAATGAAAAGTAGATTTGAATTACTCTTGTCTCGTTCTTGCTTTCGAGTTTTTGAAATGTTTGAATACTTTTGATAATGATACCAAGGCTTCGTTAAGCTTGTATTTCCTCCTTTAAGCTTTATATGACTTCGAATAACTATTTTTGACTCAATGCCGTGGTCGCGGGCATTGTAATGCCTGCTGACCACGTTTATGAGTTGATAACTCTTTGTTTAAAAATTGTTTTAAGTTTTTTCATGAGAGTTAGCCCTTTTCTCTATGATCAAGAGTTCGTTGTGGCCTTTTTTGACGTCGAGGTTTTAGCCCCACTATGTCTATTTTGGCTTTAGACTTTTTTTATCACTTTCGTCCATTTATGCTTATCAAGACTTTTAAGTTCGTGGCGTATTTTGAAAGAGCCAAGGCAAGCTACTTTCAAGCGGGCATGCAGAATGTGGCCGTGAGGCTAGTTCGCGCATCAGCAGGTGTAACCGGTGTTGGCTTCCATATCCATTTGTTTATGGTTCACGCATTTTGGACTCTTTTGAGTCTTGTGGCGATCATGTACGGGCTAAACTTTGGCCTTTGTACATACGGGCATGCGATCAACGGCCAATGAGGCCTACGCGCATCAGCAGATTTTGGGCCGTGCTGGCATCCGCTTGCTTTTTTTTTTCGGGCATTCACTTGCAATTTTGCTAAATGAGGACATTACTTTCATGCTTTTCTGAGTTTACAATAGTATGCAAAAATGTCTTGCTATTGATATATTTTTTACCTCTATCATCCTTTACAATACAACGATTTAAAAATAGTACTTTCTAAGGTGATCTCTGTTCCAAGCATTTTTAAGGTCTTTTCCTTCTTTTGTCCGCAGTTTGTAGGTTCTCTCTTTGATGATTTGGGTAACTTGATATGGACCTTCCCATTTTTGGGAGAGTTTGTGGAAGCCGAATTTGGTCCCTTGTACCTCAACATTTCTTAACACCCAATCTCCTACTGAGAAGCTTCTTTTGCTAACTCTTTTATCATGATGCTTTTTGACCTTTTGCTTGTAGTTAACCATTTTTTCTCTTGTCGGCATTCTCTTCTCTTCGAGATTGTCTAGATCGCACCTTCTGGTGGCCTCATTACGCGTCTCATCGAAGTAAGTAACTCTGTAGGAGGGGAGGGCTACTTCTATTGGGGCTACCGCTTCTAATCCATAAGTGAGCGAGAAAGGAGTTTCTCCGGTTGAATTTCTGATCGTGGTGCGGACTGCCCATAGCGCGGTCTGGAGCTCGTCCATCCATCGTCCTCCTCGTCTTTCTAAATTTTTCTTTAGGGTGGCAAGGACTAACTTGTTTGCGGCCTCGGCCTGACCATTTCCTTGAGGATAGGCTACTGCGGACTGGCGATGTTGGACTTTCATTCTCTCATATTCAGCTGTGAATTTTGCAGCGAACTGAGTGCCATTGTCCGAGATATTGCTCTTGGAACCCCAAATCACACCAGATGTGATCGTGGAAAAAATTGATGACATTTTCCTCGAAAATAGTGGCCAAGGCTTTGGCTTCTGTCCATTTTGTGAAATATTCCACAGCCACTACCACGTATTTAATGCTTCCTCTAGCGGTTGGGAACGGTCCTATTAGATCAATCCCCCAATTATTAAACGTCCACGATGGTATAACCAAAGTTTGCTCTGTTGATGGGAGTCTAGGGTTGTCTGCAAACCGCTGGCATTTGTCGCACTTTCTTACGTATTCCTCGGCGTCCTTCCTCATGGTTGGCCAATAGAACCCTTGAAATTTAATTTTGTCCGAAAGGGTGCAAGCACTTGGATGGCCGCCACAAACTCCTTCATGGACTTCTTAGAGTAAATTGGTGACCATATGAGTTTCTACACATCTGAGCAAAGTTGCTTGGTGAATGATCGCTGATATAGTATTCCATCTATGATTGTGTATTTTGTGGCCACCATTTTGATAAGTCTAGCCTTTGCTTGATCCTCGGGGAGGGCTTCTTTTTCGATGTAATCTCTAATTTCATATACCCAGTCCCTCTCTTGGTCCTCAATATTGTTAATTTTAATCTGATCGATGGTAGGCATCTCTACGAGCTCTATTTGGCAGTCCGCATTTAGCTCTTCTATTTCTTGCTCGGTGATTCTGGAAAGGAGGTCTGCTTCTGCGTTGCCTTCCCTCATAATCTGGTTTAGCTCATAGTAATCGAAGTTTTTGAGAAGGGATTTTGCTAGACCAGAGTAATTAGCTAGGACTAGGTTGTTTGTGTCATACTCCCCCTTTATTTGATTTACTATGAGCTGGGAATCACTATTTATTTCAATTTTTGGGACTCCCAAATCTCTAGCCAGCTGCCTGCTATGATTGCTTCATACTCGGCCTGATTGTTTGATGCTTCAAACTTGAATCTCAAGGCTCTCTCGAATTTCTCCCCGCATGGAGCGATTAGAAGTATGCCTGCGCCGCTTAACAACTTGCTCGCAGATCCGTCCACAAATAGAGTCCATACTTATTCTGGTCGCTCTTTGGATAGATTTGTGTTTGACTCAGAACTTTCTTGAGTTTATTGGGGTTCCACCCTCTTTCTTTTCTCCAGCTCGCTGTCCGTAAGGTTAAATGAAGTTTCTGCCACAAAATCAGCTAAGGCTTGCGCTTTGATGGTCCTTCTGGGGGAGTAGGTGATCTGGAACTCAGTGAGTTCTATAGACCATGCTAGCATCCTCCCTGAAGACTCTGGTTTATGCAAAACCTTTCTAAGCGGTGCTTCTGTAAATACAGTTATAGGGTGTGCATAAAAGTAAGCTCGTAATTTTCGAGCAGCTACAAGCAAGGCGTAAGCTAACTTCTCTATATTTAGATAGCAACCTTCTACGGCAGATAACGCCTTTGATACATAATACACTGGTTTTTGGGAGTTATTTTCCTCTCGTACAAGAATAGCATCTACTGCTAGGTCAGTAGCTGCTAAAAACAGAAAAAGTTCTTCCCCAGGCACCAGGCTGCTGAGGAGAGGGGGCTGCCTGAGGTATTTCTTGACTTCTTCAAAAGCTAGATTGCATTCTTCATTCCACGTGAATTAGCTAGATTTCTTCTCCCCTTTGAGAGTTTTGAAGAAGGGGAGGCATCTCTGTGCAGACCGCGATATGAAGCGGCCAAGTGCGGTTATGTGCCTATTAAGTTTTTGCACATCTTTCACGCACGCAGGAGGTTTCATGTCTAAGAGGGCTTGGATTTTTTCGGGGTTTGCCTCTATTCCACGCTAATTGACCATGAACCCAAGGAACATGCCCACTTTTACCCCAAAGACACATTTGAGGGGGTTGAGCTTCGTTATTGCGGCGCAAGTTGGAAACGTTTCTGTCACGTCGAGCTCGTGAGAATTCTCCTTTGTTTTTATTACCATATCATCGATGTAGGCTTCAAGATTTCTGCCTAATTGGTCTTTGAAGACGATATTGACCATTCTTTGGTATGTGGCTCCTGCGTTTTTCAGCCCAAAGGGCATCATTGTATAGCAGTACGTTTTGCCCGCGGCGATTAAAGCTACGAAGGCAAAATCTTCAGGAGCCATTTTTATTTGATGGTAGCCGGAGTATGCATCGATGAAGCTCAAAACCAGGCCCGACCCTAGTGCAAGGCAAGTGAGGCCATTGCCTAGGGCCACCAAAATTACTACTTATATTAGGGCCCCAAAAATTGACATATGTACTAAAGTGGCCAAGTGGTTTAGGAGGCAGCCAAGAAGTGAATTGGGCCATGTTCAATTTCTGGTATCAACTTTTCTTACATTTGTTAATAGCTTGCTTGCATTATTTTTTTAGTACTCTTCTAGAATATTAAATTATTTACAATTTTCTCTATCTTCAATTATCATCTTAATATTATCCTAGTAGTTATTTGAATACTTTGTGATTATCATTATAATTTTATTACAATATTTCTTTAAATTACTCAGAATTATCTCAAATCAAAAATGTTAACCCAACCTAATTATCAATCTTCACTAGTCAAGAATCTCAATCATTTTATTAACAAAATCTAAAATCTAGGGAATGATGAAAAGAGAGACCTTGAAGAAAAGAATGCTAAAATTTAAGAAAAAACATAAAGAAAGGTCTCGGGCAAAAAGAACAACGTGGCAAAAATAAGGGACAGAGAATAGAGATTTTAGAACGTCATCGCCCATCCACCATTGGGGATAAAAAAATGAGGGCCCCAACCGACTACTTAGCCTAGGGCCCCATTTATCACAGGACCGGCCCTGCTCAAAACTCTATGACCGGCTATAGAATCTACCAAGCGGTCAATTCTAGGAAGAGGGAAACAGTCTTTGGGGCATGCCTTGTTGAAATCTATGAAGTCAACGCACATCTTCCATTTATCATTGGATTTTTTCACCATTACGACATTGGCCAGCTACTTGGGGTATGATATTTATTTAATTATCCTCGCTTTAAGTAGCTTCTCTACCTCTTCCTTAATCGCGATCTCCTTTTCTGGAGAGAAATATATAGATTTCTGGTGGATGCGTTTGAAGGTGGAATCATCATTGATTTTGTGGAGGATCACGTACTCGCTTATTCCTTGTATATCCTCCACTCTCCATGCGAACACGTCGCAATTATTCCTGAGGAATTCGATCAAAATCCTCCTCTCCTCGGGATAAATTTCCATGCTAACCTTAACTTTTTGCTTGGGGTAGTGGATTTTAATTACCACCTCCTCGAGCTTATCGTTAGGCCGCAGATCGCTGATTTCGCGATTGTGGAGGGAGTCTATAATGATCGTTGGTGGGTTGGCTCTCGCTTCTGGGAGAGCGGACATGGAGTATATGACTTCTCGGTCTATGTCCCCCAGAATTCCTCTATCAATGTAACCTCCATCAATGGGAGCCATCCTCTTTGCCTTCCTGCTCTTCTTGAGCTCAATTTTGGTGGAGTGGAAATATAGCATACCGATGAGCTAGGGCAGCGGGCACTTGTCTTTGCCTTTGTTCAACTTGGATTCCTCATTCAACTGCGAGCAGGAGACTTCATTTTTCGTCTTTCATCTATCCTCTAATGTTCGGAGAAACCTCTCGGGCTGGTTTTTCATGACCGCAATTCCGCCCAGAGTATTGAACTTTACCCTTTGGTGGGGGATAGATGCTACAATTCCCAATGCAGCCTGAGCGGTCACGCCAAGTATTGCGTTGTACTGGGTTTGTTGATCTATGACCATGAAAATGACCTTGGCCATTTTTTATAGGGGCTTTTCCCCTATGGTCACTTCAAAATCAATCGTCCCCTTCATGCGGACAATATGGTTTGTGAATCCCTCGAGCAGGCCGGCATATGGAGTGAGATGAGCTTCATACATTTTCATCTCTACTAACGTATGATAGTAGAGAATGTCTCTGGCCGCACCGATGTTGATTAGGACTCTACAAAAGTTTGCCCGCGAGATTCTCATTTTGATGGTGAGGGGCTGGGTGGAAGGGAAGAGAGTGGAGGCAAGTTCGCTCCGCTTGAACCCAATTTCTTGCTCTTCTTCTTCTGGAGCTAAGGGGGGAATCAAGAAGACCTTTTCTAAAGTCTTAATTTGATGGGAGAGATGTTTATTGGAGGGAGCCTCTATTACAATGAAATTGATAACATAGGTCCATAAACAAGTGCCAAATGCCCAAAACACACGATCAAACATACCTAAAGCACCAGGAGGAGGAGGATCAGAATACTCCACAATTTTTCCAGGGTTCCACTTTTGGATAGTTGCTAACAAACGTGGCAACCTTATGTAAGATTCTTCCCAGTCTCCATGTGCCTCTGCAATGGCTTTTTGTTTACCACACCATGTATTTCTATATGAAACATCTTTCCCATGTAATGTTTTTATTGTTGCCTTCACAATTGCAATCTTCACCTCGGGATCAACCTTAACAAGTTCCAAAACTTCTCGTCCTATGAACTTAGCATCTAAGTTTTGATGATCTTCGCTAATTTTTGTACCCAAGCAAGAATGAGGACCCGTGTACTTGGTTATTTGCCAATAACCACTCTTCTTCAAACTCACATTCACATAAAAATTGCATGGAAAATCTTTCACCAAACACTCAATAGTCCACTTTCGAGTTGTGCTTCTTTTTACCTTGAAGCGCAGATTTTTCTTAATATGAAACATCTTCATTTTATGTTGCACCTCAAACTTCTTTGAAAAGCCCATACCTTTGGCAATATCATCAAATTTTCCATTCCAATCATCAAAGTTACATTCGTTATTATCATAAATCTCTGATCCTTCCCCAATATCACCATAAAATTGATAGTCCGCTCTCTCATACACGTTATTTTGCGGCTGTTCATAACCAACCAAATGTACCCCCAAATCTTCCCTCACCCCCATCATCACCCTCATTCTCGCTAACATCAGTAGCACTACTACAATCATCATATCCATCATCACAATCATCATTTATAAGGGACCCAATATTTTGTTCATAATTTGAATCATTATCTTCATCATTATACCATTCCCCATCTCTCTCTTCCTCTCTCTATTCCTCTTCCTCTCCCTCTCCCTCTTCCACATGTGTTCGTGTACTTGTTCCAGCGTCCCTCTCATCGTAGTAGCTTAAAGAATCCATCTGTAAGGTATCCATGTCATTAATATATTCATTTTGTAATTGAATTCATCTTAACATACAATTGTAAGCTACTCAACCCCCCAAACTGAGCATAAACATCAAACATGAGTTTCATACTCATATCATTCTCGATTAAAAATGAAATGTAATTTGAAACCCCAATGGGCGACAAGATGAGGATATCTACAAGTAACTTGCAAATGAATATTGGCTCGATTTACCCCAATTTCCTTACGTAACTTCTTAATCAACTTCTTGTACCTCCATCGAGTTTTAGCCTTAAGTGCACATTTTGGAGCCTTTTCAAAATTCTCAGCTTTAAACGGATGTTCATAATTTCCTCCCCAATAGCACATGAAATCATGTGTCAAAATCCTAAGTTAACAAGCACTATATATAATTTAGTTTTAAAAATCAAAACTTAAAAATCAATAATTAAATATACATTGCAACAAGTTTATCAAATTAATTTTAACAAGTTTGTTAAAATTGCATTATAATTATTTAAATAATTCCTTAAAAATTCATAATTAATCACACAGAGAATAATAGCTTTAACAACAAATTAAACAAAAAGAAAAGAAAAACTAACCTTACAATTTTAATATTTTTTCCAAATTGTTTGATGATTCTTCTTCTCTTCTTCCTCCTCCTCCTCCTCCTTCTTCTTTCTTTACTTCCTTTTTCTTTCTTTCTTTCTCTCTTTATCTTATCTTATCTGTATTTATTATGTTTGGTACCTTTTTCAGAAAATTAAACACCCACCCCTGATGTCGACAAAAAAAAAAAGAATTTATACCGGAATTTCAAGTTCCAGATTTATTTTAAAACCAGAATTTCAATTTCCGAATTTATTTTAAATCAAAACCGGAAAATCAATTTCCGGATTTACATTAAAACTGGAAAATCAATATCCGGATCTACAAAAAAGTGCTACTTTGGTACATAAATTTTTTTGGTTTTATTTGTTGGAAATGGGTAACGAAAGTTAAGTTTGACTTGTCGTTGACCTAACTTTCTAACGGTAGTTCGTTAACTGCCAACGGAGTTCGTTATTTGTTAACGAAGTAAGTTACAAAATGTATTCTACATTTAGGGTAGATAATGAAACTCATTTATTGTCTCAAAACCATTTCCGGGTGAATGAGAAATTAATGACAAAGATTTATAACTTAACGAGAGTTGATTAAAGGGTTTTTTTGATATGCTCGGCCGAGCAGAGTCCTTGACTCGGCCGAGCAGAGCATAGCAAATTGGCCAAGTCTCTGGACAAGCTTGCTCGGCCGAGGCATATGCCTTGCTCGGCCGAGCAGTGAGATTGACACGGCCGTGCGAGTTTCTTGACTCGGCCGTGCAGCTTGGCGCTCGGCCGAGCGAGTCCCTTGACTCGGCCGAGCAGTTCCTAAACAGGTGCCAATTCAAAAGAAAAGTTGTGCCTTTTCAAGGGAAAAGACACAAACCCCTTAACTCTCCGTATATACTTCCCCTCCGAATTTCAATTCATACATACAGTCATTTGAGCCTCCCTACCTACATTTGAGATAGATTAACCAAGCATAATCATTTCATCTTGTTGCATTAAATTCCTTCAAGTCCAAAGTTCCAAACTTTCCATTGTTCGTTAGAATTGTTAATTTGGTGTGCTCCTATTAACAATTAGAAGTCGTTTCATCTCACGAGAAGTTTGTCATCAATCGTAAGCACCTGTGCGGGACAAATACTTCTTACGGAAATTGTGTTAAACACAAGATTCGACTATTTGTGGTTTGTTTTCAATTTCTGTTATATTTCCCGTTATCTTTCTCATCTCTCTTTGTTATTTCCTTAAGAAGCCTATCCAGAAAATCTCAACAATCGTAAGAAGTATTTGACGTTTCTTAAGGCTTTTCTACAATGTCTAATGAGAAAGACACCTCCGAGTCATCCGGGCTCACTCCCCCTCAGGGCGATGCACCTCTCAAGAATGTTGCACCCGCTACTACACCGTCTCACTCGGTTCATGGTGAGAAACCCCTAAAGTTTACCGGGGTGGATTTCAAGAGATGGCAACAGAAATGCTATTCTACTTGACCACTCTAAGTTTGCATCGGTTCTTGAAAGAGGATCCGATTGTTGCAAAGGATGATCCCGGCCCTCAAAGGCTTATGGCCAAAGAGGCTTGGGACCATGGTAATTTTTTGTGTAAAAATTACATTTTGAATGGACTCGATGATGCACTATATAATGTGTACAGTACCGTCGAGTTAGCCAAGGCTTTATGGAGTATCTTGGAAAGGAAGTATAAGATTGAAGATGTCGGGTCAAAGAAGTTTGTCGTCGGCAAATATCTTGACTTCCAAATGGTGGATTCTAAGTTGGTAACAACTCAAGTTGATGAGTTCCAACTTATATTGCATGGTCTTGATGCTGAAAGAATGATAATGAATGATCCGTTCAAAGTGGCATCAATCATAGAGAAGTTGCCGCCTTCATGGAAGGACTTCAAAAATTATCTCAAGCATAAGCGCAAAGAGATGACTTTGGAGGACTTGGTTGTTCGTCTTCAAATTGAAGAGAATAATCGAGACAATGAAGCCAAGTCTACCAAAGGCAAGATGGAGGCAAAGGTCAATCTCGCCGAGGCAAGCACTAGCGGCACCAAAAGGAAGCATTCCGGGAATGCTAAGAGAGGGAAGAACAAAGGCTCCACAACCAAGAAGTTCAAAGGAGCATGCTATAATTGTGGCAAGCCGGGCCATATAGCAAAGGATTGTCGCCACCCAAAGAAGGAGGCGAACAATGTAGATGACATGGATCTTGATTTTGCTGCGGTGATCTTCGAGGCAAACGTGGCAAACTTGGATGAAAATCCAAAGGAATGGTGGATAGATATCGGGGCTACCCGCCATATTTGTGCTAATAAGGAGAGTTTTTCTTCTTACACTCCCATTTCCGAAAGGAAATTGTACATGGGAAATTTTGCAACTTTCGATGTTCAAGGCATTAGAAATGTTGTATTGAAGATGACCTCGGGGAAAGAAGTAACCTTGCTCGGCCGAGCAATGAGATTGACACGGCCGTGCGAGTTCCTTGACTCGGCCGTGCAGCTTGGCGCTCGGTCGAGCGAGTCCCTTGACTCGGCTGAGCAGTTCCTGAACAGGTGCCAATTCAAAAGAAAAGTTGTGCCTTTTCAAGGGAAAAGACACAAACCCCTTAACTCTCCGTATATACTTCCCCTCCGAATTTCAATTCATACATACAGTCATTTGAGCCTCCCTACCTACATTTGAGATAGATTAACCAAGCATAATCATTTCATCTTGTTGCATTAAATTCCTTCAAGTCCAAAGTTCCAAACTTTCCATTGTTCGTTAGAATTGTTAATTTGGTGTGCTCCTATTAACAATTAGAAGTCGTTTCATCTCACGAGAAGTTTGTCATCAACCGTAAGCACCTGTGCGGGACAAATACTTCTTACGGAAATTGTGGTAAACACAAGACTCGACTATTTGTGGTTTGTTTTCAATTTCCGTTATATTTCCCGTTATCTTTCTCATCTCTCTTTGTTATTTCCTTAAGAAGCCTATCCAGAAAATCCCAACATTATTTTGGTATATAAATGAAAGAGGTAGAATCTGTAAAAATAATTACTTGTATTAAATTTATTTAAATTTTTAAACTAACCATTTCAATTTTTACTCTTGATAAAAGGAGAAAAAGTGATCTAACAAATAAACAAATTAAGTCATCCTCAAAACTATTGCTCCCCACCATCTTACTATCAACCACCACCTCCACCTGCTCACCACCGTTACTGCCCCACCATAGGGATGAATTGACAATTAATGGAGTATTTAAACTATACAAAAGATGTATAGTTGAGTAAATTTTGGTGCACTTTTTCCATTTAAAAATTTAGTCTTCATTTCAAAAGTTATTATTCTATTAAAAAAAATAAAATTTGAGAGTTGTAAAGTTTTTAACGAATTAGGGGAAAATAAACAATTGTTGAACTTTAAGGGTAGGAAATGCAATTTTTTTTAAAAAATCGTTTGATTTTTCGTTAATTTTGTTAGTTTTCATCCGTTATCATCCAAAAAGTATCCACTTCGCAACAAAATGTAAACATTAGGCACTAAATTGCCAAAAATGCAACATTAGTACCTAAATTACAATTTGTGTGAAACTTTGGGGTACTAATGTGTTATTAGCCCTCCCAAAAATAAAACTACTCCCTCCATTCCTTTTTATTTGTCTTTTTAGAAAATAAAAAATTTATTCCTAAATATTTGTCATTTTAGCTCTTTTTTTTTTAAATGATCAAAATTGTCAGTCATTAAGGCACTAGTTTATTTACTTATGTAAGAATGTATAATATTTCACAAAATCTTGGGTAGAACAAGTTCTACGCTAGTCCAGCGTAGAACCTGTTTTTAGATCGAACATGTTTTTTAGACCGGGCGGTGACAAACTTGTAAATAAAGTGAGACGCCATTTCCCGGTCTAGATTATCAACGCCATTTCCGTTCATTCAATGATTTTCAGTTTTCATCATTTCGTGTTCAAATTCCCTAAAAATTTATCATATTTCAAATCCTAGCATCAGTTTGAAGCCATGAGTGGAGAAATTCGGAGCAAACAATGGCACGATGGTAAATTTATCAGTTCAAATGCTCATTTCAAATGCCTGTTTTTAAACCTAGGTTTCGAGATTTTTGAGTTCGATTGTGTATTTTTTTTTGAGTTCGAATGTGTTCATTTCAGAATATGAATAATTTGTTGACTACCACCAGTTGTTTCGAATGTGTATTATTTTGTTGCCTGTTGCCTGTTGCATGTTCATTTATTTGACTGTTTCTAATGTGATATATGCCTGTCAATTGATTTAAATTCTTTGGCTCAAATGCTTGTTTTTAAACCTAGGTTTCGAGATTTTTGAGTTCGATTGTGTATTTTTTTTTGAGTTCGAATGTGTTCATTTCAGAATATGAACAATTTGTTGTCGATCATCGGTTGTTTCGAAGCCTTTCAATTGATTTTTACTCCTTTGGCTCTAAATTTGATGTGGCCTTGCCATTGCATTGTACTATCTTATTCGTTGTTTAATATATGCCTGCTAAATTGTACTATATTGCCTGTTTTATTTGTAAGGTATGCCTTCTCTGTCTTGTACTGCCTTGCAAAGGCCAAATTGACGACCACCTGTTGTTTTATAATTTTATGCCTGCTTTTTTATAAATTTATACCTGTTCATTAGTATTTTCATGCCTGCTGTTTTATAATTATGTTTTTTTGTGCCTGCTCATCCATTGGATTTGCCTGTTCCTAGTGTGATATATGCCTATCACCATTATATTTTTTTGTTTTTTAGTGACTGTTCATCCATTGATTTTTACTCCTTTGGCTCTAAATTTGGTGTGGCCTTGCCATCGCATTGTACTATCTGATTCGCATTTTGTTATATGCCTGCTAAATTGTATTCTAGTGCCTGTTTGCTTTGTAAGGTATGCCTTCTCTGTCTTATCCTGCCTTGCAAAGGCCAAATTGACTACCACCTGTTCTTTTATAATTTCATGCCTGCTGTTTTATAAATTTATGCCTGTTCATTAGTATTTTCATGCCTGTTGTTTTATAAATTTATGCCCGTTCATTAGTATTTTCATGCCTGCTATTTTATAATTTTATGTTTGATGTAGCCTTGCCATTGCATTATACTATCTTATTCGTAGTTTAATATATGCCTGCTAAATTGTACTATATTGCCTGTTTTATTTTTAAGGTATGCCTTCTCTGCCTTGTCCTGCCTTGCAAAGGCCAAATTGACGACTACCTGTTTTTTTTTGCCTGCTCATCCATTGGATTTGCTTGTTCCTAGTGTGATATATGCCTGTCACAATTATGTTTTTTTGTGACTGCTCATCCATTGATTTTTACTCCTTTGGCTCTAAATTTGGTGTGGCCTTGCCATCTCATTGTACTATCTGATTCGTATTTTGTTATATGCCTGCTAAATTGTATTCTAGTGCCTGTTTGCTTTGTAAGGTATGCCTTCTCTGTCTTGTCCTGCCTTGCAAAGGCCAAATTGACGACCACCTGTTCTTTTATAATTTATGCCTGTTTATTAGTATTTTCATGCCTGCTGTTTTATAAATTTATGCCTGTTCATTATTATTTTCATGCCTGTTGTTTTATAATTTTATGTTTTATGCAGATTCTAGTAAGCGCAAAAGTGATGATGTTGATATTAATGTTGGTAGAAAGAAGAAATCATCAAAATCTGGGGTTGATGATTCTGAGAAACGTTTATTAGAGCATCATTGTACACCATTAAAACTTGTTGAACTTGAGTTAACACCTGTACAGAAAAAAGATGTGGTTTCTATAGGATTTGGTGGTTTATTAGATCTTCAACTCAGTCGATTGCCTCTAGGACTTGTGCATTATCTTGTTGATAGATTTGAGCCTGTTAGTCGTATACAAAGAATTAAAAAGAACAAGTATTGTATTACAACCAAATATGTGTATGATATACTTTGTCTTCCTATGGGTTCAAAGAATGATGTGTTTAGGAAGTCTTCAGTTTCAGATTCTGTGTTGAAGGAGCGTTATATTCAAACTTTTGGACGTGTAAAGGATGGTCTTATTTCTAATCGTATTAAGGAACGTATGAAGCAGTTAACTGATGGAAGAGATGAGTTTAAGCAGTTGTTTGTGCTGTTTGCTGTTGCTACTGTCCTTGGTCCTGTTTTAACAAAGGCAATTGATATGTCTTTGTTGGACGTTGTTGAAGATGTGAATCAAATTAGAAAGTATGATTGGTGTAAATATGTTCTTGACAAGTTATGTGATGGTGTGACAAGATATAAGAGTCTGAGTAAAGCAAAGTCTTGCAGCGGTTGTACACTTCTATTGGTTATAGTGTACCTGCATAGATTTCCATTCCAAGGTGATGTAGAACCTATTGAGTTGCCGTTGATTAAACATTGGACTGTTGAGAAACTGAAATTAAGGGTTAGTAATGAGTCAAAAATTGGGTGGGGGCAGTTGATCATGTTGGAAAATGTTTACCCTATTAGCAAATGTAGTGGTGATGCAGAAGGTGATGGAGGTGTTGATAATAAGGTTTTGGAAATTGAGGCTGCACCTTTGATTGATGGTGAAGGTGTTGCAGAAGACAATGACAAAGTAAGTGTCGTCTCCTTCCTTTATATTATGCTTGTTGTTTAATATTTTATTGCCTGGTTATTCATTTGTTTTTTCTATTAATTTTTTCTTGTAGTGTGCATTCTTTTTCATATTATAATGCATGTTTGTTCAAAATATTATGTCTGCTCATGAATTTGAGAATGCCTGTTATGAAATATGAGTTATGCCTACTTGACTGGTGGCCTTTCCTTGGCCATGATTGTATAAAAAATAAAGCTGGAAATGAACTGCCTTGGGTACACATAAAATATGCCTGCTCATGAATTTGAGAATGCCTGTTCATGTATTCTAGTGCCTGTTTGCTTTGTAAGGTATGCCTTCTCTGTCTTGTCCTGCCTTGCAAAGGCCAAATTGACGACCACCTGTTCTTTTATAATTTCATGCCTGCTGTTTTATAAATTTATGCCTGTTCATTAGTATTTTCATGCCTGCTGTTTTATAAATTTATGCCCGTTCATTAGTATTTTCATGCCTGTTGTTTTATAATTTTATGTTTGATGTGGCCTTGCCATTGCATTATACTATCTTATTCGTAGTTTAATATATGCATGCTCATGAATTTGAGAATGCCTGTTCATGAATTTATGAATGCCTGCTCATGAATTTGAATTTGAGAATGCGTGCTCATGAATTTGTGAATGCCTGCTCATGAATTTCATACTGGTTATTCATTTGTTTTTTCTGTTAATTTTTTTCTTGTAGGCTCTTAGACAATCATGGAATATTCTTGAACAAGATATAAAAACTGCTATAATTAACCATATATCAAGGGTTACTTCTATTCAAAAGTCAAAGGCAAAGGATAATCAGAATGAGCATGAGAAGGAGGAGGAGGATGATGTTGATAATGATATTTTTGACAAGGACTTTTTTGAAATGGATCAGTGGGGAATCAAGAGTACATGATGGTTGATACTCTTATTAAGAATGTTATGGAGAAAAATAAGAAAGGATCATTGCCTTCGTTTGAGCTTTTGTCATCACAAGATTTTTATTCTTCTGGAAAGGAAAATGATGATCCAAATATTAAGGGAAATGAAAGACAACAAGTTGCACATCAAGCAACTGAAATGGATCAGTTTTTGAGGGAAATGAAAGAGAACAAGAAGTTGCACATCAAGCAACTGAGGGCCAATATACTGAGCATCAAGCACCTATTCTGCATAATATTGATATAATGGAGTATCAACGTTTAGATGTGCAAGCTAATCAGCAAATCAGTGTTGGTCCTGTTACTACTCTTTCTATAATCCCTGAAACTGATGAACAAGAAGATTGTGAAGGAAATTCAAATAAAGATGAAGGAAATACAACTGAAGATAAGGCGCTAGATAATTTAGTTGATACAATTTCCAAGGATGTGTCACTGGATAATTTAGTTGATAAAAGCAAGGATGCGCCACTTCACTATGTTTCATACAACTATGATATGGGGTGTAGTTTGGAATGTGGAAATCCTAATGTTGATATTCCGTATTGTTCAGAGTTTATGCGGAGTCACATGAAACTAATGCATAATATGAAGGAGATGAGGAAAGATCTTATTGACTTTTATTTCTCAAAGGCATTTTCTGACAATGATAAAGGGTAAGTTTTTATGCTAAATGTAAAAAAGTTTGTTTTGGTTCCATTAAGAGGTTTATGTTTTTATTCACGTATTTAATTTTTGCAGGGAGTTTTATTGTTCATATACTATGACGTCTGCCTTGGTAAAAGAAGATGTGTTGAGTATGAAACAAGATGCAGAAATAACTACGAAAATATTGTCATCTTGGACATTGCTTTTGAACAATATGGAGTATAAAAGTGGACCCATGCAGAGGTTTATGTTTGGTTTTAGTCATTGTGTTATTGTTTTTTTTTCACTGTTATTGTTTTTTTTTCCACATAGTTCTTTTTTATGCCTGCTATTTTATAATTTTATGCATGTTCATTTGTATTTCATTACCTGCTAAGATTGTTACTCTTTCTATTACAGAAAATGAATTGCCTTGGCAACACATTAATTATGCCTGCTCATTAATAAGATAATGCCTGTTTGACTTGTGGCCTTGTCTACACATAAAATCATAAATAATGCATGTTTGACTTGTGGCCTTGTCTACACATTATTTATGCCTGCTCATTGTCAGGTTTATTTTCTTAGCAGGCATTATCTTATTAATGATTTTATGCCTGCTGTTTTATAATTTTATACCTGTTCATTTGTATTTCATTACCTGCTAAGTTATTTTTCTCAAGATTGTTACTCTTTCTATTACAGAGTAGCTGGGCGAGATTTATTACAGGCAAAATATCAGCAATTGATTCCCGTGTTGCTGCTTCAGAAATGGTTACGTCATTTAAGTATTGAGTTAGTGAACTCAACATTGATGACAATTCAATGAACCTTGCAGATGTTAAATTGGTGTGGAACCTCATACAAGTCATGTTATTTAGTTTTGTATGTAATATTTTGCATAATTATGATGTTTTTTTTTTTATTTTGCAGTTCTTTTTGCCATTTTTCACAACTGCAAGTTGTCATTATACGCTATTTGTTTACAATACTGTGAGCAAAACTGTTCAGTACCTTGACAATTTGCCTATGAATGATGTGAAGACTAAGAACATGAAATTACTTGCCAAAAGCCTGGTATTAGAATCATTATTAGTTTGTGATTTTTTTACAACTTTTTTTTTTGTTTGCTTTATATTAAGTTTCAATATGTATTTCTTTTCTTTCAGCATGCTCCAATGAAAAGTTTCTTGGAAAGTATTAATCATCCCTGTGCCACTGTCAAAAAACCATTTACTTATGAATACATTAATTGTGATTGGGTTCTTAAAGAAAATGAAAGAAATAATGACTGTGGCCTTTATGTTATGGCTGAGATGAAAGATTTCAAAGGCAAAAAGTACTCATGTCCTGTTTTATGCAAGATAAATTTAATTTTATCTTAATTTAATTAGTTATCAAGTGATACAGTTATTTGATATATTTTTTTATTTATTTTTTCTATAGACTCCTGGAAGGATTCGTCTAAGAGGTGAATTTCTTGCGACATTGCTTCTTAGTGATATTAATAACGTCAGAAAAGACATTATTCTTCGTTTAAGATCTTTTAGGAAGGGTAAAGATGAAGCCTTGAAGAACCTTACCAATGCAAAGCATTATACTAGAAAAAGTACTAGGAATGAAATTTGATCTCTGTTAAACATACTTGTATTAATTTAGAAAAACTATAATATCCCTCTTTAATATCTTCTAAGATATCTGAAATTTTTTAGCAGCTCTTTCTTCTTCATAATCTTCAACCTTTTGCTCAGACTTGACTGACCTACTCGTACTCATATCAAGTAATTGATTGCTTTTTAGATGAAATTTAGAAATACAAAATAAGTGAAGTTCTAACTTATTTATACTGATAAAATGGAGTTAACTATTGAATCCGTGTGGTATCAGTTGAAATTTGGCACTACTGCTTATGGACATGTGTCCATGGAACAATACTAGTTGGGATAACTATTGAATCCGTGTCTGTTTTTTTATTACGCAACTTGGAACACCTGTCCTAGTGCATGCATTTGAATTTGGCATTACTGCTTATGGACATGTGTCCATGGAACAACTTAGTTTATGTAACCAAAAAAACATAAATTAATAGTTAAGGCTAGGAAGAGGTGTTTCCACTTTCGATAAGAACAGGCAAACGTAAATACATAACCAGGCATATCAAATTGGATAAGAAACAGTAACCGGCTTTTATGTGTAGCCAAGGCCACCAGTCAAACAGGCAATCTAGAATTCATGACCAGACATCATTTTTAAAAAGGAACAGGCAACAAAAAACTGAGAACAGGCAATGTATAAAACAAATAATAAGCAAAGGCAACATCCAAAGCCATGGCCAGGCAATCCTTACAAATATAACGAGTGACAACAAAATAAAAATGGGAAGGCATCAATTCAAATCAGAGTTAAATCAAATGTACATTTGGTGTTTTAGAACCAAACTCATCAGTGATTGGCTTTTTCCTTTCAAACTTTGTTTTTGGTTTTTTTTTCTTCCTTTAGAAATTACACGAATTGGGTCTATGACGGCAGGTGCACTTATTCTAGTCTCACCAACACTATTATTTTCACTTGTTGAAGAAACAACATCATGTTCCTTGGTAGACAACAATTCTTGTATTAGAAGTGAATCTCTATTGAAACTATCTTCCAAAATCCTTCTTGCATTACTGTTTTCATAACAAGCCATCATTAAGTTGTGGTACTTCCTTGCCATCTGTTGTTTCCAAGGAATAAACTCAGTTGTAACTATTGTTGATGTAGTATGCATCCCTTTATATACTCTATCCCATACATATTTCTTAGCCACTTTTGTCCACCTTTTTAGAATGTACTTTTCTGGAATTCTGTCCACATTCGACAAGTTTAGCGCCTTAATGCAATGAAAACACAACCAACCAACAGCATTGAATTGTTGATGTGTGCAATCCACGCTACACATTCATTGTTCCTTATGAAGAGAACAGTTTCATACTTTTCAGGATTTTTCTCATGTGCAACATTGTAGAACCTGTTGTTCTCATCAGTTTGCAAACCTATGTTATACAATGCACCAAAAGCACGCTTTGCCTCCGTCTCAAAAAATCTATATATTTTTGCAGTATAAACTTCAGCTGCATGTCTTTTGATACCACCAGGTAGCTCTATTCGTGGAAATGAGCTCATAGATTCAAATTCCTTCCGATGTTCTTCACTTCTCCAACGTTTAATGGTTTCATTAAAAATGTCGAAGAACTGGCAAAGGGATGTTTTTCTGTTTTCTTTGAAACATAATGCATGGTTTGTGCTCTCACTTCTCTGAGAAGACAAGATGCCAGCTGAAAAAAAATCCTTGTTCAAAGTTGTGCACCATTTTTCACGGAGCCCGTACAAACGATTGAACCAACTATTTACAAGAAGGTCATATTTTGTAAGCATTGAATGCCAAGAGCATTCAAACTCATGCTCATCATTACATCCCATCAAACAATGGTCAAATTCCTTTTTAAATTCTTCATTTGTCTTCAACTGTCCAAAGTGAGATATGGCATTTTGCTGAATATGTCATAGGCAAAGCCTATGCCTTGTTCTTCCTTCAAATACCTGGAAAACCATATCAAATTTGAATAGGCATAACTTAAAATTATATCAGGCACTAAAATGGCATTCAGAAGACATATAATATTTGACATAGTAGGACAAGACCAAGACAGGCATAAATTACAAATATAACAGGCAGTAAAATTAAGGATAACAGGCAGTGAAAATAAATAGAAGCAGACATACCTCTTCAATTGCATTTGACATAGCAAGATCTTGATCAGTGAACATTGTTTTTGGTTCTTTGCCTCCCATTGATTTTCTGAATTCATTAAGTAACCAAACAAACGTTTCTTTCTTTTTATTGGCGATGAAAGCACAACCAAACATAACAGTGTTCCAATGTATGGAGGGAATGACCAATTCTTTCCTTCAATGGAATTAGCCATTTCGGAGGAATGAAAAATTTGAACCAAATACGGTGAAGGAATGGGTCAAACGGAATTGACCATTCCATTCCATCGGCGGAATGGTCAATTCCGCAAACCAAACGGGCCTTTAGCTGTGAAAGCAAGAAGAATGATTAAGAGTAGAGC
Organism: Adenophora triphylla var. japonica; assembly: GCA_022495995.1. Taxonomy (NCBI): domain Eukaryota; kingdom Viridiplantae; phylum Streptophyta; class Magnoliopsida; order Asterales; family Campanulaceae; genus Adenophora; species Adenophora triphylla. The sequence continues at coordinate 297,819 of JAFEMH010002451.1, forward strand.
CGTCAAGTTGGGACGGTCCCGTCCCGCAATAGATTTGGGACGGGATGGGACGGAGTATTTTAGTCCCGTCCCGTCTCATCCCGTTCCCGTCGCGGGTCAATATGGTGCGGTCCCGCCCGTCCCGCATATCTCAAGCCATATGATGATTTTTCAACAAATAAACATGATCTTCTTTAATATCAAATTTCTCTAGGCAGGCCTCTTGTCATTTCAAGTGACGAAAACAAGTTAATTATTCTGTTATGTTCCTTACAAGTTAATGTGTCTTCACTTGGATGATACATGCATAACAAGTAGAACCTTGGTTTGTTAAAACTTCTGTTTGCATGAACGTGAATAAGGATCCATCCGTAACAATTATTTATATGATCTAATGTGCAGTAGCAGTAGTCTAGTGTGAAAATTGAAGGCAATTCATGTACAGTATATGTACTAATAAAATGGAATAAAAGCAAACTTCATTATTTTAACCAAAAAAGTAACGAGGGACCCCATACATATATCTTGAACAATCTTCAACAGAAGAAATCAAATACCGAGAACCACCTCTCGATTGTTTGGTTGAGGGACCCCAAATATCTTTTTTTTTTATAAAGAAAATAGAATAATATTAAAAAAAAATAACGTACAATGCATTTTGGCCTTCGCCGTTGCCTTGACGCCTAGTCAACGCTTATCCCTCCTAGTCAACGGGTCCCGAATGGGTCCCGCGGGATCCCGCGTCCCATAAATGGGACGGGATGGGACGGAGTATTTTAGTCCCGCCCCGTTTTGTTCCCTCCCGTCTCGTCCCGTTCCCGTCGTGGGACAACATAATTTCGTCCCATCCCGTCCCGTATTCCCGAATTGACAGCTCTAATTAAGAGAGGCAATGTGGCAGTTCCTCAAATATTGGTTCATTGGACAAATGCAGCTGAGTCAGATTCTACTTGGGAAGATGCTGCTGTAATTGATCAACAGTTTCCAGGTTTTCTACCTTGAGGACAAGGTTGTTTTTAAGGGGAAGGGAATGTAACAGAAGGGGCATCTTTACCGTTATGTTCGTTATATTTTCTAATAGCTAGAGGGTAATTAAATAAATTCCCTCGTTAAATAAGTAAGGCAAGTGAGAGGCTATGCTCAAACGGATTGCACATGCTTTGACAAGTGTCGCTCTGCGATTAGTAGATCTTTACGGCTGTTGCAAAGTGCGTGAAGGGGGGCTCAATCCAGTACAAAGCAGTGACAACAGAAGGGTGGGGTGTGGAATTCCTTTTTGCTTTTAGCTTTCTTCCTGCTATTTTCACTTTTGCAGTAGGGGTAGCTCAGAGCATACTAGTTTGCTTCAGTCAGTTTGTCCTTATTTTGATGTGATTCTCTGTTGTAAGCTTGGTTCATTCAATAAAATCCTTGACTCAATTGTTTTGTTATTTCCAAATTGAGCTAGTATGTGACACGCGAACAGGAGCGGACTCGCCGGCAACTAATGGGATGGCCGGAGGAGAGGAATCTGGTGTACAATACTAATCTGAGAAGAAAGGGATGGTAGAGTTAGGGTTAGGGTTTGAAGAGTATGAGAGATTACTGGGAAATTATAATCTGGAAAAACTTTTTATTGATATTTACAAAAAGGTTTTTTTTAAAAGGAATAAAATCTGGGCGTTGCCCATGAGGATAACATCATCAACGTTAATGAGTATCGTAGCGTAATACAGTAGGCGCAAACATTTTTAAAATAGAGAGAATATAGCTCTCTTTATATCATTAAGGTGAAAATATTAAATCTAATTTATATAATACTAGTGTTTTTTTAGTCCATCCTTTTTTAAGCCATCTAGTCATTTTTTAATAGAAAATTTTAGGATTCAAGTAACTATTTAAATAAAGAGTCACCTCATTCACTAAAAAATAATAACAAGGAAAAATAATTATGTGCTAATAAGATTTTTTTTCATGAAGTGCTTCAAAAATATTATTTAGTACTCCTTCGTTTGCAAAATAATATACAAACCAGTAAACTATCTTTTTAAAACATTGACAAATCAGTTGTTATATTTTTTTTTTTAAAGAAAGAGAGAGTATTAAGTATCAAATAATGTTGAACTTATATTTGTTTATCTACAACTTGAGTTTATTATATATCGTTATTAGACATTTTACAAATATATAAATATTTGCAATAATGGTGGATGATAAGAAAATTTGCACACTTGTTATCCAAGTAATTGCAAATATTTAATGAATATCAAAAGGAATGCATGATTTTCAAGTAATTTTCATATTAAAATATTATCAATAAAAATACAAATACAAATTTCCATTGAATATATGTAAACATATATATTTAAAGTATAAAGTTTAGTTTGTCTTTTCTTTTATACATTAAATATTATTTATTAGTTTGAATAATATCATTATCATCACACTACTACATTTCGGAGCTAATGTAACGCATCTAATGCAACGACAGAGCTAATGTAACGCATCTAATGTAATGTCAGAGCTAATGTAACGAGTCTAATGCAACGACAGAGCTAATGTAACGGCACATTTTGATTAATGCAACGACTTTGATCTCAGCGTTACATTAGATTTTTTGGCGTTACATTAGATTTTTCTAATGTAACGGCTAAATTACTAATGCAACGCCGAAATAATTCCCTCTTTTTTTTTAAGGCGGGCTTTAATATTTTCCCCAAATTAATATTTCCCTCGTTTTTTAATGGGAAAAATTGAAGACCACAAAACTCGGTTCTCTCTCTTCTCCATATTTCTCTTTGCGCAAATCTCCTCCTGCTTCTCTCTCTAGAACGGCTGCCCTAGCTTTGTCATCAGCGTCGTCACAATTCTTCGATACAGGTAACGCTCTTCTCTCTTCTCTCCTCTGATTCAATCCGTGCCCTAAACCCTTCCCATCCATCCGATTTTGATTTTGCCCTAAATCTTCCCTTCCATCTGATTTTGATTTCCCCCCAATATTCATGCCCTAAGTTTCTAATTTTCATGAACACGAGTTGATTAGAAGACAAGGGTTAGAACAAAAGTGGAAATCAAGTTGTGTAATTTTATTGGTTTCCCAAATGCCTAAGCTATGTCAGTTTAGGGCATCAATTCTTTTTCTTCATTGAGAGAAACAGCTTAGATTATGCAAGTTGTGTAATTTTTTTGTTCTTCAAGTTGTCAGAGTCGATTAAATAGAGTTGAAGTTAGGGAACTTGAAATTGAAACAGCCCTCAACATGGAGTGATTATTGTTTAGTTTATAGCATGTAATATTATGACTAAATGAGAGGGTTGGGGCAGAGTGGAAGTGGAGTGAGATTGCTGTTAATATCAAAAAGTATAGTTCCATGGGAATTTATAGAGTTTGACTATGAGTTCTATTCATCTTCTCTGGTCTATCAAAACATCTTAACCCCCATAGAGGCAATAAATCATCATAAACTCGAGACTAGAGTTAGCTTATTGTGCTGATTTTGATCTCAATTTCTGCTTTCTTGACTCCTCAATTGAACTTCCTTTTCCAACTTGATGTTAGAGATTGCCCACAACCCTGAGTAGATTAGTGAGAAGTTTTCCTTCTGGTTTTGAAAATCGCTCCATACTTGTCACTTTTTACTTCTTCTCTTTTTGTCAACTATTAACTTGTATATCTGGTTCCTGCTTTAATTGGGAATGTAAGGTGGTAGTGGTATTGGTACTTGTAGCCATCCCCTTAGTTCGCCGCCAATATAATTTATTATGTACTAGGTTTTTGTATTTGTAAGTATCTTTGAGGTGGGGTTAAGGGTCCGTTCATTTGTGATGCTCTACGAGGAAAGATGTTAGTAAAAATTTGTTCGATTGTGATTTAGTCTCTCTGGTTAGGATGTTGTATGGTTTGTAGATTATTATTGACAGATAGTGCCTTAGTACTTTCCATATATGCTTTTGTTTGGTTCTCGTTGTGTGCCTATGGTCTGTACTACCCCCGTGTCCTCTGAATATATTTCGATTATTTATGAATTGTTACACTTGATGATGTCTGACTTTTTCATTGTTTCGGAGTACTCTGTTCCTGGTTTGACAGTCATCTGATCCATATCTGGCTGTCGTGATTTGCTCTCTAGTTGGTGTTTGTAATAGTTGTCTATCTCTTGGATGAGAGAAACAGCTTAGATTAGATGTTATAAATGCTGTTTGAATGGTGTTAAATTGTATAGTGACTGAATGATTGGCACTAACACTAAATCTGGCAATTTATGAAATTGACTTATAAGATTAGACAAGAAACAACAAAATCTTCAAAAAAGATGGAACCATGTTTTATACCTATTTGAATAGTATATAAGCATAATTATTAAGTTTGTCATTCGTTTAAACTTGCATAAGTCATTTTTGTTTCTAATTGGAGTCCTTACTTCTATGTGGGATAAAATATCTTACAAAGTATATAGCAAACAATGTGCTTGACTTGAGTTCATGTCTTACCAGTAATGACATCATTGGTATGCTTGTTTTTGTTGTCCCCTGAAACTACCATGTCTTAACAGTAATTTTTCAGTTTCTGGATGTTTGTTTAGATAGGGTCCCTTTGTGCCACAGTTTATTAGACATCTTCCGTAGGAGTGCATTTTTTTTTTTTTTTGATACGCTCTTCCAATTTTTGCAAGCCAATTTGTGAAAATTGGATGTTTGTTTTTGGATGTCTTAACAGTAATGACATCATTGGTACGCTCTTCCAATTTTTGCAAGCCAATTTGCAGCTTGATAACATTCTCTACGCTCAAAACTAATATGACAATCCCAATGTTTTCTTATAAGCACTCGGCAGTCCTCAATGATATTTCCAACAAGATGGAAGTTGGTATTACTTTATGTTATCTATGTTTTGCTTTGTGTTTTATCTCATTTTGAAGAACTGAATTTGATGTTTTTCGATAGAATTTCCTCAAGAGTAGTATTATTTATGCATTTGGATCAGTGTGAAGTCAATTTTTTTGCTGCTCAATCTATCACTTAGATTTTACAGCATTATTAAAAAAAATTGCTATCTTGTTAACCAACCATTAATCAGTTAACGCAAATTAAAGACTTTTGATTTTTTGATTTTGTTTTTATGGATTTTGACATTTTTTTATGTCTTTTTTCATTCAGTTTACGAAGGTCTGATTCTTAGTTCCTCAAGCTCAAAATAATGCAAAGGGGATTTCTTAAGGTATCATTGTTGTATTCTCAATTTGTTTCCGTTTTGTTCCCAATTTGTTACTCATGCTCAAAATTAGAGTTTCATTTCGTCTATTCTATGAATGAATTTTGTTCCCAATTTGTTCTTATATGTGATTTGTTTGATTAAGTTGTATTATCTCAATTTAATTTGGGATGGAGGGAGTACCACATTAGTAGAATATAGGACACTGCCTTTAGTGGACTTGACTGCTAATTTGCGTAAAACAACAATGACTCAATGAAAATGCCTTTAGTCCATTGAATATTAGCTGATAAACTATAACTAATGACATTCTTTTCCTAAAATCTGAAGTCATGGGCATTCATGCTCAGCGCTATACTTTTTTGAGCTCGAATTAATGAGCCCAACACAAGTTTGAGCTAAATCGAGCTGAACTAGAACTACATCACCAGTTGCATAAGGATAAATCTAATAGTTACACTAATTTGTAACTATTACAGTAATTTAGCTTTTTGTTCTGATTAATATATCTGATTTAAGTAATATATGTCCTAACTCTTATGACTAAGGGGGGTAGAATTTTGAGTTTTTATAGTTCCATAATTAGTTTCACAACATAATGTTCTTATGTTTGAAATTGTTAGTAAACTATTGGTAGTTCAAAGCTAAAATTGTGTTTCTTATTTGGATGCAGTAGCTTTTTATAAGTTAAAATTGTATTTAGTCTTGCCTTCGAGAGATGGATAGTGGAATCAACCAGTGGTGGATTGCTCCTAGATGGGGTGAGAAATATGAACAAGGAGTCAATGAATATATTGAAAAGGCCTTTTCTACTAAGTCTCAAGGAAATCAAATTTGTTGTCCATGTGAATGTTGTCATTATCCTTATTGGCGTAATGAGAATGTTGTGAGAGATCACCTAATTTGTAATGGTTTTGTGTGACAAGAACTGACAAGTTGTCAGAACTAGGGATCGACATCCAAAGAGAAGCAACTGGTTTGGGTGTAGATGAACGGCGAAACCTTGATGATTCTGAAGATGATGTGGCAGGCTTGTTGCATGATGCACGTGAGGCTTTTACCGAGGGGCCTAATGATGAGGCAAAAAAGTTTCTAAAGTTAGTTGAAGAAGGTCAAGAGGAGTTGTATCCAGAGTGCAAGAAGCATTCGAAGCTTTCCTTCATGATTCGATTATTTATTTTGAAGTGTGATCACATACTGACAAATGGTGCATTTGGGGATATATTAGAGATTATAAGAGAGGTGTTGCCTGAAGCAAAGTTGTCTGCGTCTTTTAATGAAGCAAAGAAAGTTTTAACGGTATTAGGGTTGGATTATACGAGGATAGATGCATGCCCCAAAAATTGCATGTTGTATTGGGGAGAGCATGAAAACGCTACAAGTTGCCATGTATGTGAGACGCCACGATGGAAGTCGAATGGTCCGGAGGATGAGACACAACAAGCAAGTGGAAAGATCCATAGGATTCCTCAAAAGATCCTTAGGTACTTCCCTATAAAGAAAAGGCTACAAAGGTTATATATGTTCTAAGAGACGGCTAGGCATATGACATGGCATACTAATGGACGTGAAGATGATCAACTTTTACAACATCCGGTAGATGGCCAAGCTTGGAAGGATTTTGATTCTATGTATCCAAAGTTTGCTGAGGATCCACGTACTGTGAGGTTGGGGTTAGCCACAGATGGATTTAGCCCATTCAACTCAATGGGCATTGTACACAGCACATGGCCAGTTATATTGATAAATTATAACTTACCTCCTTGGATGATTATGAAACCAGAGTTTTTGATGCTAGCTTTACTTATCCCTGGCCCTTCTTCCCCGGGTAATGATATTGACATATTTTTGCAACCTTTAATCAAGGACCTCAATGATTTATGGGAGTTTGGGCTGGAAACTTACGATTGTTCAAGCAATCAAAGGTTTAACATGCGTGTAGCTTTGATGACCACAGTTAATGACTTTCCTGCCTATGCAATGCTCTCTGGATGGTCTACAAAAGGATATTATGCATGCCCATCATGCCATTATGAAACTGATTCTGAGTCGTTGCCTTGTAGTAAGAAGAATTGCTATAGGGCCTCTCGTAGGTTTCTTCATTCAACTCACCCTTGGCGTCAGAGTAAGAGGAATTTTGATGGGAAAAGTGAGGAAAGAAGTGCACCTATTTCGTTGACAGGAACTGAAGTCCAGAATATGTTGCTCAATTTTCCCAATGAATTTGGAAAGAAACGAAAGAAATGGGTTGCCAATGAGGATGATCCAAATCCTTGGCGAAAGTTATCCATATTTTTTCAGTTGCCATATTGGAAGCATTGTTCTAACCGCCATAATATCGATGTGATGCATATTGAGAAAAATGTGTTTGATAATGTCATTGCGACATTGTTAGACATTCCTGGAAGGACTAGAGATCATGAAAGTGCTCGTCGAGACTTGGTAGAACTCAGAATAATGCCGGAGCTTCAGCTGCGCCAATTAGAAGATGGTAGTGAAATAATCCCATGATCTCGCTTTTGGATGACACGGGAACAAAAGCGTATGTTCTGCCAAGTTATAAAAAATGCTAAGTTGCCACAAGGCTATGCTTCTAATATTTCTCGATGTGTGCAAGTTGAAGAAAGAAAAATCGCCGGCTACAAGAGTCATGACGCTCATTTTATGATGAGTTACTTGCTACCTATCGCTGTGAAAACAACATTGCCTAAAGATGTTGCTTCTCCATTGATAAGACTTTGTGTTTTTTTTAAAGGCATATGGAAGAAAGTTATTGATCCTCAACATCTTGGCAAACTTCATTCGGAGATAGTTGAAACACTTTGCCTATTTGAATGCATTTTTCTTCCTGCCTTTTTTGACATAATGGTGCATTTACCTGTACATTTGGTGGACCAAATTAAGTTGGGTGGACCTGTTAGTTCAAGGAACATGTACGGAATTGAGAGGTATCTTTGAGACTTAAAGTTGGATGTTCGAAACAAGAGTCATCCAGAAGGCTCAATGGCTGAAGGATACCTAGCTAAAGAATGTGTTTTCTTCATTGATAGATATCTCAAACGACCAAAAATATCCTCATCTAATGCTACTAATTGTAGTGTCTCACAGTCATTTTTTCCTAAGACCGGACGTCCTATTAGGGGAAAGGGAAGGACCTCAACGAAAAAATACATTAAAAACGTGATTGATCGTATCACATGGGAACAAGCTCATCGTTATATCTTGTTCAATTGTGATTGCGAGGAAGTTGAAAGATACATAAAGTAAGATAACAAGCCATTCATTAGTTCTTTTTTTAGTTTTCCTACATTATTTTGTGTATTATATGTTAGTAAGATTTGTCTTCTTTTTTTTTTTCAAACAGTGAGCACAAGATGTGTGTAAGTAATAAATGACAACGAAAGTGGAATAGTGCTCATTACCTCAACAAGGATTTCATGGATTGGTTTAGGGAGAGGGTTGAATTGCAACTTCAAGAAGGCCAAGATTTTATTCCAGACCATATTTTATGGTTATCTAAAGGACCTTCTTATGTTGCTAAAAAATACACAGGGTACTCTATAAATGGTTATAGGTTTCATACCATGAAGCGCGATGCGAAGTGTGTAACTCAAAATAGTGGAGTCACTCTCACATCAACGACACATAGTTTTGCAAGTTCCAAAGATAAAAATCCTATAGTGGGAGATGTCAGTTACTACGGTTCAATACAAGACATATTTGAGATATCTTATCATGGTTATTTTAGTGTTGTCGTGTTTAAATGTGTGTGGTTTCACTCTGAAAAAGATGAAGGTGAGTTTGTTTTGGTTAATATGAAGAAGACTATTTATGATGGAGAACCGTTTATCTTGGCATCCCAGGCACATCAAGTTTTTTTTTGTCTAAAATTTAAATAAAAAAGGTTGGCAGTATGCAGTTCAAATTCTACCTAGAGAACTTTCTGATGGTATATTGTGTACATAATCATGTTTCGTGTGTTTTAACTTTTTTTTTTTTTGCATTTATTTCATTCATATGATCACAATTTGACATGTCACATGGTTTTTGCCTTTTTGTATTTACAGACGAAGGGTAAGAAGGCCATACCTTCTGGTGGAAAAAGTGAGATTTCAGAATATGAAAGACTGCGCAATGAAAACTTGAAAAGGAATGCAGAGAGTTTATGAATTCTCAAGGTGTTGGATCGTTGGCTAACATGATATTGCAACAGAAAACTAAAGTTGTTGGAAATCATAATGTACTGTTGGACGAAGATGATGATTCAACATCCGAAAATTCTGAAGACGGTAATGATAATGAAATCAGGAAAAACATGGTAAGGGGACTGTCTGATGGCATACAAGGACATAGGAAGGGGCTGTCATGTATAATTACTCAAATACCCTTTTATCCAAATTTCAAGAATATTAAAACCGTGATTTAAATTAATTCCACTAGATTTAATTTGATTTTTCTGCAGAATGTTACCTATGAATTAAGTAAACTCATATCCACACATTAATAGATTAAGGCAAGCAATAAGTAATACTCCATCTGTCTCGGAATAAACGTGATTTAAATAAAGTATGAAATCATATGTGTTTATATGTATTCAGAATGTGCCCTATGAATTAAGTTTCCATCATCTTGTTATCATTTATTCTAATTAAGTTTAAAATTTATATTGTGCATCAGCAACCGACTCTGGGTGATGCTGTGAGGAGGAAATATCCACACATGAGTCCGCAAAAGGTTCAAAAGGTGTAAGATAATAGCTCAGCTGCTCCTATGGTGCAAAAGAGGCAAGCTGCTCCTGTGGTGCAAAAGAGGCAAGCTGATCCTGTGTTGAGGCAACCTGATCCTGTGGTGCGAAAGAAGCAAAATACGCAAAAGAATCAAAAGAAGCAACAAGTATATTGTCCTCCAGGTTCCATGTCCTCGTATCTTGAAATGCGAAAAAAACAAGTAGAAAAAGAAGCATCCAGCGCCAACACTTTCCTCTTGTCTGATGCTAATACAACATTGATCAGAGATGATTGTGATGATGAATTACAACTCAATGAGCTTGATGATGATTTGAACGATGATGACAATGATGTTAGGAATGACCATTTGGAAATGGAAGTTGATGCACAAGTAGTTATCGGAAAAGAAGGTATACATTAGTACTTTATTTTTTGTTGGAGTCACTTTATTTTATATTCTCAGCAAGCATTAGCATACTGAATGTATAATTAAACTTATATAGCAATTCAGAATGAGAATCATCGAGGGCCAAGAAAGCTTAATTTTGACATAGAATTTGATGCACAAAAAGTTAATGAAAATGAAGGTATACATTAATACTTATATTCATTTGCAATTACTATTTTTTATCTTGTTAGCATACTGAATGAATCTTTAAACTACACTAGCAGGTCAAAAGAAGAATCATCGAGGGCCAACAAAGCTTAAACAGGTTCATGCGCGTACAAAAGATGAGCGTGAATTGATTATTTTGTACTCCTTTGGCCAACCAGTTGGACCTACACCAAAAATTGTTGAAGAATTTAAGTTCTTCTTGGGAACTCTGGGAAAAGATCCTGACCTTGCGCCACTTAATTATACAAGTTTCCCACATTTGCCCACACATGACAGGATATGGCAGTATTTTTTGGTATGTTGCATTGAAGTCACTAATTATTCTCTTTTGCATAAATTTGTTCGTGAAATCTGTTGAGATTGCTATGAATATTATTCTAACATTTAATAACTGGAATAGGAATAATATATGATTAATGGAGATGGAAAAAAGTTTGTTATGGAGTCTGTGAATTCAAGTTGGCGTGTTCACAAATGCCGAGTCAAGAAGAAGCACTACTATCCGTATGACACCGACGAGTTGAGATGGGCTAACAAACCTGACACCATTTCAGTTCCTCACTTTAAGAATCTCTTGGAATACTGGCATTGTGAAAAGATTCAGGTACTTATAATTGATTTGGATTGCTTCATTTCAGCTCCTCAAATTATATAACCTATTAGTTGAAACAGATTTATTTATCCAAAATGCATCTAAGCTGGGCAAATTTCCAGATTTATTTATCCAAATGAAAAGTGTTGCACACTATAATATTTTAAAGCAAGATTATGGGTATACTTAATAACATCACTCTTATTGCATAGGAGGAAAGTAAGGTGAACAGAGATAATCGTCTAATGTTAGATGATGTTCACACGATGGGACGTAAGTCTTTCGGAGAGTTACACCATGAATTGGTAACTACCTTCCAATCATTTTCTTTTTTATTGGCCCTTAGTTTCAAAATTCTCTATATTTTGAGCCATAATTTTCTCGTCTTATTATTGATTGTGCTTATAAATTCTGATTTTAGGAACAAGCAGATCCGGATAAGAAACAGCCTACTCACGCACAGGTCTACAAGGAATCAAGGAAAAGAGTTTCCGAAAGAAAATACCTCACCGCTTCGAGAAAGTCAAGAGAAAATTGTGAGTTTATGAGATGCATTATTATTTATTGTTAATGAGAAAGATGAAAAAATACATGACTGACTTTACGCACCATCGATAGGCAATGATAGATGCTATAGAGTCATCCCTAGGTGAAGGTAGCAACTCAAAAGAAAATTACGCTGAACTTGTTCATGATTCCAAAAGAAAAGATCGATTGCGACTCTTTGGAAAAGGTGTGAAACGATCGATTTGAAAAAAGGACAAGAAAGGAGGTTTTATATTCCCAATCGAATTCTTGGAGAGTATGAAAACGGAGTTGGTGCAACAACTTGCTCCCGCCTTGCAACTATGATTGTAACTCGGCTTCAAGATGCTAATCCCTAATGGATTTTGTTGTCCCCGATTTTATGGGACTTTCTTTGGCCAGAAAAGGATACGAATAGTGGACCGCATATCGTTGAACCAAATGGGCAAGCCTGGGTGATACAATTAATGAGACTGGTTAATCGTGTACTTTCTTTTTCTCTCTTGTAAAAGGAATATGATTTGCATCTCTATGTGTTCGTACATTGTTTTTTTAATCTACGTATTCTCAAATTGGATCGACGCAGAGCGATTGAGATAATCGAGGTTGAGTGGAGGTTGGAAACCGGGCACACCCATCGTGTATAGTATGATTTTTCTAAACCGGTATGAATTATAAAGTGTTGCTTAAACGGTATTTTACATTGAAATGGGTATTGTTTGGTTAGTTTTATGAGAATCATTAATGCAGCTAGTCTTACTGCATTATGGAGTCTTTTTGTTTTAGGAAAATCCTAGAGATTTTAAATGAGGGTTATATATATTTGTTTGTAAATGGGAAGCCAGCTGGGATTATGTTTATGTACCCCCTCCGTCCCAAAAATGAGTGGATTTCTCTCAGTTACAAAAGGGACAAAAAAAATAGAGATTGAGTTGCTGCTGGGATTATGTTTATTCTCTGATTAGACTTATTCTCTTATTCTCTCGTGATTATGTGCGACCTGGACTAAGTTACTAATATACATTGTTTAATACTTTCCTTTGATGTTACAAAGACAAAATAAAGTAACTTTTTTTAGCTAAGATGCCAAATGGCAGATGAACCAGTGGATTAAATTCATGTTTCATCGAGTTTGCATTCCTTGAGCAGTTCTCTGGTTAGAGGGTCTTTATTCTAAATAGTGTTCCATCAGAAAATAATGAATCTTCTGCTAAAAAGTAACTAAATGGACTTGGATAACTCTCATTTTGCCCTCTGTATGTAAGTTTCCGGTGTCCGGGATTAATTTTAGTTACTCTTTCGATCTCTATCTATCCCGCAGGTGTGTGTGCGTGTGTGTTCATACATTTGTATGTCTTGTGTGTGGTTGTATGTAGACAGAGCTTCTAGGAATGTTATTACTCCCTCCATCCCTAAAAGTCGTTTTGTAGTCTTAGCTGTTCTTCCCACTTGGATTTGCTATCAGGTCTATGAATTTCTGCAGATAATATATACTTCAATCTTAAAATTTGTAATGGTTTTGTGCCAAGAACTGACAGGATGACTCACTCTATATATAGTTAAAGTTTACAGCCATGTTTTGTTGTTCTAATTAGTTGTATTTTCACTTGCAGGTTCATAGTTAGCATTGGAAGCATTACAATCCAACATGGTGGAGGCTTTGTTTTGTTGGTGTATCTTTTGGTGTTTGTAATTACTATGTGTCGATGACACAAAACTTGTTATGTACTTTTGCCACGAAACTTATCTACTTTTCTTTGTTATGTTAAAAACTTGTTAGGTTTTTACCACTCATATTATGTAATTAGTATGTGTCGATGACACGTTGTCATGTGTACATATATATATTATGTATCTTTTGGTAATGAAGTTTGTCAATACATGTTAATTATCATGTCAATTAATTTTTTGTATAATATTTTTTTATTATTTAATTGTATATATATTACTATTTGTAATCAATATTAATACATAACAACAGCCGTTACATTAGGTGTGCTTCTAATTTTTGGCGTTACATTAGGTATTCAACTACTTTTTAAATTGACGTTACATTATGTACTCCTCTACTTTTTGGCGTTGCATTAGGTGTTCATATAGTTTTAAAATTGGCGTTGCATCAGGTATTTACCTGATGCAACGCCAAAGCTCAGGCGTTACATTATCTTACTATGTCGTTGCATTAGACCTAATGCAACGCAAGAGAATGCAACAATCATTTGGCGTTATATTAGGCCTAATGTAACGGTTTTTGGGTCCTAATGCAACGAAAATTGGCGTTACATTAGCTCAGAAATGTAGTAGTGTTAGAAAAAAGAATTGATCCCCTCGAAGAAAATTCCTAAATTCGCCACTAATATATTAATATATGTCTGAATAACTTTGCATATTTATATTCGTGAAAAATAATTAACTAGCACAACAACTCTCCATTTTATGAAAATGTTTTTACTTGATTATTCAAATATTTTAGTGTTATTTTATTTTCATTTCAATATTACCCTTAATGAAATTAAGAAAACGCTTGTAGAAAACGACAATTCAATAATTCTACGGAAAATGTCTCATAAGTTCTGAAAAAGTATCATAATGTCTCATGAGTTCATTCTCATGTTGTATTATTCTGTAACATACTGCATCACATGAGATATTGCATAGCTTAATATAATAGTGCATGAATGGTAGCAGATGGCGATTGGCTTTTGGCGGCGGCCGACGGTGGTGGTCGCAGGCAACAGTAATATTGATAATGTTGTATCATAATTTTTAATTACTGTATATTGAATGCAGTATAATATATTATACTGTATAAGAACTCTTAATGCATTTAATTTAATGAAAAATTTGAGAGTAAGTGATTTGTTTTAAAATGAACTTATTAGTCAAATTCCCAATATTTTAAGGACAGATTTAGGGACTAATTAAAAAGTTCAGGGACTAATTACAAAAATGTTCAAATGTATTGGACGGAAATGTTATTTATTCATAAATTTGGCTAAATGCGGTATGAAACTATGAATTTTATCGTCTGAGACCGACGACCTTAAATAGACGGTGGTCGTAGCGACGAAGGTTTAATTGCTAGGGTTTTACCGTCGTTTGTAGTGATCTTCGAAGATGAAATGCTAGTTCCCCTTTCCGATTTTGTTCCGGAAGTACCTCATGCAATGGCAGGTACTGTATCTATCTTCCCTGTTTTTGTCGAATTCTGTATTTTTTTTCCTTATCTAATTCTTTTTTTTTTAAAACACAATTCCCTGACTAACAATCCTTGAAAAAAAGTATTTGCAAAAATGATCAAGTTCCATGAAACTTGCTACTTTTTTAGGATAAACTCACTAGCTAATTTCACCGAACTTGGTCATTTATTCAAATACTTTTCAAGGGTTGTTGTTTAGGGAATACTTTTTTAAAATGGAATAAACTGAGAAAAAAATCCGAATTATGTTGAATTTAAGGCGCTTGGATGTATATTTGGTGTGTTTTGTGCATACATGCATGCAAGCAATTCACTGTTTGAGTGAATTGTTTGGTTCTGATTGTTTAATTTTCCTGGGTCATTTGATTTGTGGGCGGAAAATGGTGGTTGATTGCACCAGCAGAATCGGCTAATACAGTAGATGCTCAACCTGTCGGCGATTGGCAGTCAGCGCGCTTCATGTGGGAAATTGAGAATTTTTCTAAGTTGAATGCAGAAAAGTTGTATTCTGAAGTTTTCTATGCTGGAGGATATAAATGGTATTTGATCTCTGACTTTCTCTCTTATGATCTACAAGTTTTGCATGTACTCCCTCTGTCCCATTTCAAATTGGACATTTTAAAGTTGACACACTAATTAAAGGAAAATGCATAATATTAAGGTGTTGTATGTAAAGTGGGATAGTGGTTTTTAGTGGGTTAAATAATAATAGGGGTAGTTGTTGTCACTATGACAAGTGGTGCCATTGACTACAAAATACAAAAAGAATTTTCTATTTTGGACTTGTCTGATTTTAAGTGAGACGCCAAAATGGGAGTTTGTCTAATTTGAAATGGGACATTGGGAGTACGTTTTTAAGTTGAACTAGGCTAGATATGTTGTGATTGATGTCTAAGATTCTTTTTGCACGGTTGGTGTTGGACAGGCGAGTTCTCATATATCCCAAAGGGAACAATGTTGATCATTTGTCAATGTATCTGGACGCTGCCGATTCTTCAACGCTGCCGTATGGCTGGACTATAGATGCTGAGTTCAGCTTAACTATGTTCAGTCTAAACAATACAATATTTACAAAGCAAAAAGGTAATGAGCTCTTTATACTGTTTTGATTTGAAGTACTGGATAGGAGTTATCTTTCCATTTCTTGGCCAATTCTTGGACTAAAAAAATATTACTACCTTCGTCCAAAATAAATGTGTTTGTGTTTTAACTTTCTTGATAAACTTGATTGAAGTTTGACCATTTCTTAATGGAATTTTAATGATTTTTATGAAATTTTAGACTTTCATATCGACCCTTCATTAAAAACATTTTCAACCGCATTTTTTACAATTTCATGAATATCGTTAAAATTTCATAATTTCTTTATCAAAGTTCAATAAAATTGAAAACAAAAGTCAAATTATGACATTTATTTGGGACGGAATGAGTATCAGATATAATGAAGATTAAAGAGGCAAGAAAACTCTTTTGTGACCTTTGCGAGAATTATAACCACATTCTTGCTGCCAACTTCCCTTTTGAAATATCGTCTGCGAATCGTTCATTTCAGTTTGTTAAATGTGTCTAATATATTTTGAGATGTTTTTGCTACATATCACTTTATTATAAACTGCATGAGAAATGGCGCCCTTCTTTCTGTGGACATATGTTTTTACTTTTGTTTTATATTTTCAATCTTAATTGATGGTATTAAACCAAAATATGACAGATACTAGAATGCATCGCCTATTTTTTGTGTTATAGTTTCTGCTCTAATAGTGCATATGTCGTGGGGAGAAAGTTTCCAATCTTTGCCCCCTTTTCGATGGAAACACTCATTATTGGTGGAGGGTGGAACAAGATGTCCAATCAGATACATGCTAATTATGGTATACATCAAGGGATAGTTTAGAGAACATCAGTCAACCCACATAAAAACATTTCAAACCTTTTAATTTTTGAGTGCGATATCTAGATTATAGAACCTACATTTTTCATATGATTATGTGTTTGAGGATTAAAATAGATATTTATGATTTACTTCCAAACTGGTCAAAATTCTTAATTTCGAGTTCATCAGCCACGAGTTCTTCTAGGGAGAGACCAGAGAAAAATGCAATTCATATATTTAGAGCTGAAGTTTCAAAAGGATTACCTTCTTCTTGCTGTCACAGAAACTTCTTCCCCCCTTTAACATGACATGAATCGGATTATGAATATCGTTGGGGCGTTTCCTCAACAGCGACGCGCTACACTTCAAAGACCTGGGTGTAGTGATAAGTATGCAAAGGTTGCTAGGTCGTCGCCCGGAAGCGACGCCCCATCTCTTCGCCCGGGGGTGGTGTCAAATATGCAAGGGTGCGCTACACTTCAAAGACCTGGGTGTAGTGATAAGTATGCAAAGGTTGCTAGGTCGTCGCCCTAAGCGACGCGCCATTTCTTCGCACGGGGGTGGTGTCAAATATGCGGGTTCTCGCATCATGACGAGCGGGTAAAGAAGCTAGTCCATGGTAGGTGTAAGGGTAGTAGGATGCGCTTTGGAACTTGGAACATTGGATCATCGGCGGGGAGATCGCAGAGGTGGTGGAAGTTATGAGGAGGAGGAAGATTCACATAACGTGTTTACAGGAAACTAAGTGGGTTGAGAGAAAGCAAAAGAAATATCGCCTTGGGGTTTTAAGCTTTGGTACTCGTGAAAGGATAAGGGTAGAAATGGAGTGGGTATCATTATTGATAAGGAGTATATTAATGATGTGGTGGAAGTGTACAGGAAGAGCGCATCGAATTACGGGCATTAAACCGGTGATACGGGATGAGATTATAACTATTATTTCCGCCTATGCACTACAAGTAGGGTTGGATGCATCTATTAAACAAGTGTTACGGGAAGATTTGGAGGAGGTAGTGCAACGAGTACCTAGTGGTGAGAAATTAGTGATTGGTGGTGATCCGAACGGACACGCTGGGTCTAATGATACGGCTTTGAGAGCATACATGGAGGTTTTGGTTTTGGAGAGAGGAATGAAGCAGAAATAGTATCCTGGACTTTGCGTTGGCATATGACTCGAGTATAATGAACACTTGGTTTAAGAAGAGAGAATCTCACTTGGTGTCCTATAGAGTGGAGGTAATGCGAGTCGATTGACTTCTTCTTAGTAAGAAATACTTGTAGAAAGAGTTATGCTGCATTGCAAGGTTGTTCCTAAAGCTTGAGAGCACAAAGAACTCAACATAGATCGCGGTACTTGATTTTCGAAGTAAGAGAATTTCGAGGAAGAGAAAAGCACAGGTGGACCCTAGAATCAAGTGGTGGAGACTTCAAGGGGAAAATCAACCGAAATTTGTAGCTAAGATGGTCAATACCGGTATTTGGGCGGATAATATGGAGGATATGGATATAGATTCGACTTGGACTAAGATGGTACATACCATAAAGGAGGTGGCGAAAGAAGTCCTTGGAGAATCTAGAGGAAATGGGCCACCAAGTAAGGACACATCATGGTGGAACGAGGAAGTAAAACAAGCAATAAAGGGCAAGAAGAATGCTACAAATTATTGGGAAAATGTAGGAGCGACGAGAACTATGAGAAGTATAAGGAAGCTAGAAGAGATGCTAAGAAAGCAGTAAGAGACGCAAGAGCAAAGGTGAATCAGAAACTTTATGATAAGTTGGATACAAGAGAAGGGGAAAAGGACATCTAAAGACTAGCTCGTATGAGGGATAAGAGGACACGAGATATTGGGATGGTTAAATGTGTGAAGGATGTAGACCAAAGAGTTTTAGTCGGGGATAAAGAGATAAAAGATAGATGGAGTTCGTACTTTGATAACTTGTTCAATGGCGGTCAAGAGCAGGATGTTGGAGATTTAAATATCTCTTCGAGTATGGTTAATCGAGATTTTATGCGGAGAATTCGAAAGAGTGAAGTGGAGATGGCAATGAAAAAGATGAGATTGAAGAAAGCCGTTGGACCGGATGGTATACCAATTGAGGTTTGGAGATGTTTCGGGGAGAGGGGAGTAGATTGGTTAACAACGCTATTTAACAAGATATGGAGAGTTAACACAATGCCATCGAGTGGCGAAAGAGTACTCTGATCCCTTTGTATAAGAATAAAGGTGATGTCCAAGATTGTGCCTACTATCGGGGATCAAACTAATGAGCCATACTATGAAACTTTGGGAAAGAGTGATCGCACAAAGGCCGAGAAAAATTGTGGATATTTCGGATAACCAATTTGGGTTTATGCCAGGAAGATCGACTATGGAGACAATATATCTTATGAGACAAACCATGGAGAAATATCTCGGGATCAAAAGAAAGATTTGCATATGGTTTTCATTGATTTGGAGAAGGCATATGATAAAGTGCCAAGAGAGGTACTTTGGTGGGCATTAGCAAAGAAGGGTGTTTCAAAGAAATATATTGATATTATCAAGGACATGTATAATGGAGTTAGTACTTGTGTACGCACTAGTGTTGGGAAGACCGAAGAGTTTCCTATAAAGATTGGAGCCGCATCAAGGTTCCGCACTTAGCCCCTTTCTTTTGCTTTGATAATGGACGACCGACGAGGTCACCCAAGATGATATACCAAAGCGTATGCCGTTCGCAGATGATATCAGGCCGATTGATGAGACAAGAGAGGGTGTTGAAAGTAAATTGGAGTCAGGAGACACACTTTGGAATCTCGAGGTTTTCGATTGGTAAGCAAGACAGAATATTTGGAGTGTAAGTTTAGCAGAGTTGGAAGTAGGGAGGCAGGGCGGTCACATTTGATGGAAATATTATCCAAGCTTCCGAGTTTTTTCGCTATCTTGGATCCATTATCCAAAAGGATGGAGAATTAGATGGAGATGTGGCTCATAGGATTAAAGCAGTGTGGTTGAAGTGGAAGAGTGCTACAGGTTTCTATGTGATCGCGGCATGCCCAATAGATTAAAGGGAAAATTCTACCGCACGGCAATTAGGCCTAAGATTGCTTTACGGCACCGAATGTCGGGCCGTGAAACAAAGTTGTCACATGCATAAGATGAATGTGGCGGAGACGCGTATGCTTCGATGGATGTGCGGTCATACAAGAAAGGATATGTTGGGAATGAGGTGATCGGAGGTAAAGTAGGAGTTGCGCCCATCGAGGATAAAATGAGGGAAAATCGTCTACCGGTGGTTCGGGACATGTTTGAGAAGGAGACCGAGCGATGCACCTGCAGAGGCCTAACAAATGGAGAAATGAGAAAATGGCGAGGGGTAGGGGAAGACCCAAACAAACTTGGATTAGAGTAATTGAAAATGATATGAATTTACTTGGAGCCGATGAAAGTATGGTGTCAAGAGGTCGGAGCTGAGGGCAAAAATCCATGTGGGGGGTTGATTTTTTATTTTTTACTTTTTTATTTTTATTTTTTTTATTTATTTTTGTATTTTTTTATTTATTTTTATTTTTTTAATTTAATTTAATTTAATTTTATTATTTTTTTTTTCACGATAACATATGAGGATTCATGTTAGCCGACCCCAAATTATTTTGGGACTAAGGCTTTGTTGTTGTTGTTGTTGTTGTAATGCATTATGTGCACAGAAGGAGTATTTTTTGAAGAGGTTTTTTGGTGTGAGGATAATCGTCTCATTGAAGAGTATATGGTGGTTAGGGATGAGATGAGGATGTCTCACTTTCATTATGCTGTTGGGATTAGAAGCGTAAAGAACATTTGACTACTTTTCAAATTTTAGAGTCTGTTTTGGGCATGAAGATTCTTCAAAGTGTTGTTACGGGGATTACTATGGATAGCCAGGTCCAACCGTCCAAGTGAGTATACCTCGCTTAGTGTTCAGTGGGGTGGTGGGGGGATGAGGCCTGGCTCACTTGATATCTATTTGGTCATGGAGAAAGTGTAAGATTCAGATGGCTCAAAAATTTCTTATTTTCTTTGGTAGGTATACCTCGCTTAAACTGATTGATTAGTGTAATATCCTTATCAATTATTTGACTCTATTTAAGCTCACTGTGGGTGTAGCCTTGAGGTTGGACGGGGTTATGAAATGTTTCCTTTTGAGCGGAACGGATGAAGAGAGCAATGATCACTTGGTGGCCTGGGTTGATTTGTCCAAGTCGAGGAAGAAACAAGCAATCTCTCTCTTACCAGTGAGTGGCTTTGGTGATTTTCCTTTTAGTTTCACTCCCTATGGCATAAAGTTAGTAGGAACAAATTTGATAGCTGGAGGAACAAATGGGATGCTGGTATTGGCCTCTATCTCACATATGCAAGTTTTTTGAATGTTCATTGGAGCTAGACAAGAAACCCCAAGATATTTGTGTGATGTGTTGCAGGCATAATGAGACACATGAGTATCTCCTTCTCCACTGCTTGACATAAAATTTGTGGGTTTTTTTATTTGATATTCCTGGTGAGGTTAGGTTAACCCTGGTTTAATTTAGGCTCTTGTCATGGTTAAATATATGGGTTTTGGGTCAGTAAGGTTGCAGTCTTGACTCTTGCGACAATGTTCCATGTTTAGTTCGTTATACTTGAAAGATGGCAAAGTAGTTGTAGTCGGGGATCTACTGATAGAAAATGCCTCACATCAGCCGCAATGAGTGGCGACTATGAGAGCAGTAACATCAGCCGCAATGGTGTAACCAAAGACCGACACTACGTGGTTGAAGAATTTAAATATATATATATATATATATATATATATGATGATTTAGAATGCCAAATAACAGTTGATGTAGCTGAGTGCAAAATAAATGTCCAAAAAATTTGCTCTTGATCAAGAGCAAATCTGATTATTATTATTTTATTTTTTTGGGGGGGGGGGTAGTATTTTTGTAAAGCAATTTGCATAAGAGATGTAGTAACTACTTTGGCAATTGTCAGTCTTCTTTCGAACAAGTTTTTCAAGAGCAAACCTGATTTTTTTTTGGACATTCATTTTGGGACGGAGGTAGTAGCATTTTCGTAAAGCAATTAGCATAAGAGATGTAGTTACTACTTTGGCATTTGACAGTCTTCTTTCGAAAAGTTTTTGCCCCATGCCAACTTGTAAAGTACTTCTTGTGTCTCAAACAGAAAGTCGCACGTACCCCTTTTGGTCTAAAAAAGAGTTGGGTTTCTGAATAAGAAAACAATCTAAGTGCAATTTCATTTAGATACTAGCAAGTAAAGCCACGTTCTTAAAAAGTGTGTCGTGTACATCCTGACCTTTTTTTTGGAGGGGGGGGGGAGTCAGAATATTCTTTGTCTAACTAAAATGTAAAAGATCGTATTTTCTACCTCTAAATTGCTTTGAACCATACTCAAGTACTGCAATGATCAAAAAGGACCGTACACTTAAAGTAATGTCTACACAAATGTTCAAAACCTATAATACCCCCCCCCCCCGAGTTTCAGATCTTGATCTGAAGTTGTGTTCTAAAGACTCAATATTTTGCTGATAATGGTGCTATTTTTCCTCCTGTAGATACACAACACCAATTCAACGCAAAACAAAGAGACTGGGGATTCACTAGATTCATGCCCCTTAGTGAACTAAATGACGCTATTAGAAACCCTATTAGAAGTTATCTTCGCAAGGATACATGCTTAGTTGAAGCTGATGTTGCCGTGCGCACACACATTAATAACTGTTCAAATGACTCGAAAAAGGTAATTCGTTTTGTTTGACTTAAACATTAAGGTGCTACTTCTCGATGATACATGCATAGTTTAAGTCTTAAGATGTATGTTGAAACTAAGCTCGTGATGTTGGTTCATAGGTTGTTCGTTTTCGTTCACTGGAAAAGCCAAAGGAGGACAAGTTCTGTCTAGAGTTGTGAGTTTCTTGAAGACATAAATATTGTGGTAGTTGAATTAATATATTTGATTTAGCTCATAGTATATTTCATCTAATTGTGTTTTGTTGTGATTTTTTAGGTCAAAATTTCACAACTATGATTATGTTGTACAAAAAGTTAGCCAGCATCTGGGTTTGGATGATCCATCTAAAATCAGACTTACCTCTCATAACTGCTACTCTCAGCAACCTAAACCTAAGCCAATCAAGTATCGAGGAGGGGAACGTCTATCAGACATGCTGGTGCACTATAATCAGGTTATTCAAAGCAAGCCATTTCATCTCAAGTTTTCTTGTCAACAGACCCTTCTTGCTTAATTGTGAGTGAAAATGTGAAAAGTTTTCCTTTCCTGTTTCATTATGGATAGACTTCAGATATTTTGTATTATGAAGTGTTGGATATTCCTCTGCAAGAACTGCAATGTCTGAAAACCTTGGAAATTGCTTTCCACCATGCTACAGAAGAAGTAAGTTCTTAGATGACAAATTCATTTTTTAATTGGCATATTCTTTCACTAACTACTCTTGTTTAACTTCCAGGTAGTAATTCATACTATTAGTTTGTCAAAGCGAAGCACGGTGGGGGATGTTATTTGTGACCTTAAGACAAAGGTATGCCTCACAGATTTTCGGGGAATGCACCTGTTACTCCATTTGATTATTTTGTTCCTTCAAATATCTCTGCTAAAACGTCTTGTCTTGGAATTCTGCATTTGCTTGAGAACCTATGTGTTGTTTTTACTTCTCAGTGATTAACTAATTATCCCTGTAACATTTTTTGGATCAGGTTGAATTATCTCACCCAAATGCAGAGGTTAGACTGCTAGAGATTTTCCATCACAAAATTTACAAGGTATAGAGTGTGTTCAACTCTCTCCTTATTTTATTTTTTCTTAGGAGTAAACTTGGTAAAGAATTTATTGAAAGCAATGCTGCTTGAATCTTTTGTGGTGAATCTTTAATGATATGCAAGTTTGTCAAAATACCATCAAACTTGGCGAGTCTACTCTTCAGAGAAATCTTCAAAAAATGTGTTTCTTTTTGAAATTGCTTTGTAGGTATACTGACACACATTGGTAAGCATTGTTCTTGCTGCATCTTTGTATTTTATAGGTTGTTAAACTTATAACGTCCTTTAAGGTTAAACGTTCCATGTCATGCACTTTCCTAACATAGAATCGAGAACAAATTCAAGATCTATCTAATTTGACCTACGAATATCAATTTATGCGGAAATTCCAATAGATCTCATCTGGTACTATGATTTGAATGAATAAACAATGAAATCGCCCTAACCTTAGCGAAAGCACTTGATTTTCGCCCTTCCTTTATCAAAGACTTTCAAGCTCTCTTCTATAGGAAGGGAAAACTATCGATGTAGGATCTCGTTCTAAGTAAAGTAGAATATCGACTTTCTTTCCACTTTATCAAACTAGAGTAAGGTAGTGAAGTCAAATATGCCTTAAGAGATTCGAATATGCAAGAAAGCCAATAGGCGCTCGTGATCTTCCTTGATTTCAGGAATGAGTAAATACTATACATGTAACAACTATCTTCAAATAGGCTGTCTTTGAAGGCGTAGGTGTCTTTTCATTTTAATGTAGTTGGTGCTTTTCCATTTAATTGCATACAAAGGTAGAATTTTGTACAGAGTTATAGGCTGTGATGCTTGGACTCGCCATTTTAGTAAGCGCCAGCACCAAATATTCGACACTGATACTGGGTAATTGGGCCGACGACGCGGCTGCCAGAGAAAGCGGTCTTGGCTTGGTGTTGTAGATCTGAGATGGTCGCCGACGCTTGAACACCACACAAATTGGCTCGATTGTTGAGATTGTCGAGGTTGCCGTTGTTGATAGGTGAAGGCGGTTGGAGTCGTCGGTCGGTGAAGGACGCCGGGTCGTCGATTGGTGAAGGACGATGCTTGAAGATCGCAAGATAGAAAGTGAAGAGGCATTATGTATCACCCGTGCCATTTCCTAGACGTATTTTGAGGCATAAGAAGGAGAAACAAATGTCGGAGTAATGGACATGTTTTCAAAAGTTAGCATTAATCTCCCATTGTTGAAGGTTATTAAAAACATTTGCTTATGCCAAGTTTTTCAAAGAAATTAATTCTAAAAAGCATAGGTATGGAAAAGATGAGAAAGTCGTTGGTGAAAGCGGGCCTTTCACCCATACTCATTCAAAAATGGGAGAGCTTACTTATCCATTTCGAGAGAGTTGCTACCTATGTGTTCTGATTCATTTACTACAAGAAAGCCACTATTCCAAGCGCAGGTCGAGATTGAAAGGCAAGAAGGAGTGTTCAAGCTGTATATGGTTCCCAGTTATGCTTCTTTCCTCTCATCCATTGTCATTGCTTCACTTCATAAGAAGACTAGGTTATTCTCATTCCAAATTTTTGATCCATCAACGCAGAAGGCGGTTAGGCGAAGCTATAAATTAGTGGCTTCTATCGTGCTATTCTTGACATAGGTAGGCGACAAAGACGAGGGATCTCTCTCGCTATGTATGGTTGCTGCTTGCGAGAAGCGTCTCTTCCGTGAATATGTTGCAGCGGCATTCTCTCCTCCTCTCAATTCAGCCATACAAGCCTTTATAGTTATCCTATACGTTATGTGCTTAGTTACACGACTTCGACTCTGGGCGGCCCCCCTTTACCAACTATCCTTCTTTTCTTTCCGCGGACAGTTGATCTTGAGCATATAAACCAAGTGAGGTTTAAACACTACCTATAAGGGATTAAGGATGCTTAAATTGATGTAATTATAATATCTGGGGCATAGACGAGTTTTTATACTAACGAGGACGTGATATGTTGATAGATGGTATTTGATATATCACTCCTACCCTTTTATTCCTTTCTCGTCAGTCGCACGACTCAGTTGCTGTATGAAGAGATAAGTATTTGACGGGCTTCGAGGACGTGATATGGTAAGAGATATTCCTATATTGACCGAGCGGGAGATGTTGGACTTGGAGTATTTTAGTCCCATAATGATATATTCAAATATGGGATAATAATTGTTGTTGGATAAGATGACTCTGTCCGCCCCCATGGGAACACAGAGGAGAGAGAAAGTGAAACGTAAAGAGACAAACCCGAAGGGGGCGGGAGGAGAGAGAAAGACAAACACAAAGGGTTTCCTTGGGTTGGGACTTGAGAAGTGGGATACAACTGTTAAAGGCTATCAAAATTTTTGACTTTGCCCAATATTTTTAATACTAGCATTTTTAATACGGAGTAATAGCAAACTAAAAATTGACTTTTTGGTTGTTGGTGGGATTGTAATTATTATACTTCCTGTCCCATAAAACATTCCATAAAGAATGTTACTTTTTTTTAGTAGGTGTATTTACTTTTTTAAAATATGAATTTATTAATTTTTATCATATTTTGTTATATGCCGAGTCCAAACTTGACATTCGGATCCTTCTAATCCGTGTCCCCGAGTCCTTAATTTTGAGATTTGAAGTATCCGACACTCGGATCCGTACCCGTGCCGGACACTTGTATCCGAGTCCGAGCATCATAGGTTATAGGTGTATTCTCTTTTTTGCTGATTCTATCTATATTTAGCATTCTTTAAAAAATCCCAGGGGGTTTAGAAAGATTGAAAATGCATGGCTTCAAGATCTTGGCTTCACTTGCTGCCAAATAAATATCAAGTGCAATTTTGTTATGAAGCTATTATCAAGTTAGTTAGGCTCCGTTTGTTTGGCCGTAAAACATTTTTCGGAAAACGTTTTCCGGAAAATAACTTGTTTTACGCGATTTGGTTAGCCCCCGGAAAATGTTTTCCGGAAAATAACTCGTTTTCCGCTGTTTGGTTGCCTAAGTAAAACGTTTTCCGGAAAACATTTTACGCCCTTCCTAAGTAAAACGACCTACTGACCTTGTCCTAAGTAAAACATTTTCCGGAAAATGGAGGCCTTAATGTACAACTCATATTACGCCCGGTATAACATAATAATAATAATTAAAAAAAAAATTTAACTGCCCCCCACCCCCAAATTTTTTTTTTTTTTTCTCAGAATCACCCACCCCCTCGCCTACCCCACCCCCCAAAATTTTTTTTGGTAACGCCACCCCCCCCACCCCCCTTTCAATTTTTTTTGTAATGCCCACCCACCTCCACTCACCCCCCCCTCCCAAAAAATTTTTTTTTTTTTTTTTTTTTTTTTTTTTGGTAACACCCACCTCGCTTACTCACCCACCCCCACCCCTAAAAAATAATAAAAATAAAAAAAAACAAAATTTGGGGGGAAGTGAAAGTGGATGGGGGAGTAGGCAGGGTGGGGGCGGACATAAAAAATAAAAAATTTGGTGGGTGGGTGGGTGGTTGGGGGTGTGGGGTAGGCAGGGGGTGGGTGGGGCGGTTACCAAAAAAAATAATAAAAAAAAATTGGGGGGGGGGTGGGTGGGGGTAGGCAGGGGGGGGGTGGGGGGATTAAAAAAAAATTTTTTTTTGGGGGGGGTGAGGTGTTGTGGGGTGGGGTGGGGCGGTTACAAAAAAAAAATAAAGAAATTTGGGGGTGGGGGTGGGTGGGGGGGGGGTGGGATAGGCCACCTTGTGAAATATGAGTCGTTTTACCAAACACCCGAAAATATTTTACACCCTTCCTCTGTAAAACATTTTACGCTCTACCTCCGTAAAACATTTTACAGGAAAACATTTTCCAGAAAACGTTTTCCGGAAAATGTTTTACGTCGAAACAAACGGAGCCTTAGTGCCATGCTAACAAACACTTCTGTCTGGTTTATGTCAGCTTCGGGTGTCCCCCCCCCCTTCTTTTAACTTATTTTTGAATGCTGTTTATACGTCTACAGATATTTGGTCTTGATGAAAATATCGAGAATGTTAATGAACAATACTGGACATTACGTGCAGAGGAGGTATGTGTTGGCATTTCTAGGCACCATATGTAGTAGGCTTGTGGACTAGTCTTTGGATTTTCTACATCAAAGAGCTACTTTGTGTGCTTGATGTTTGCGTGGATTTCTCCTGTCAGATTTACTTGTGTGAGGCTAGTGTTGCAACTGACATGTTCTCATAACAGATTCCAGAAGAGGAGAAAGAAATTGGTCCCCAGGATCTCCTGATACATGTTTATCATTTTATGAAGGACCCGGCTCAGAATCAGGTGATAGTTGGTTGAAATACCTTTCTCTCTCTCCCTCCTTTTTCTTTTATTATTCAAGGGTTTTTTTTTTTTTTTGCCGGAGTATTCTGTTTATGTCTTGCAAGTTATATTGAGCACAGGACCTTGCTTGATATGCATTGTGGTTGGTATTCACAGCAGGTTCAGAATTTTGGGGAACCGTTTTTCTTGGTCATCCATGAAGGTGAGATGTTAGCGGAAGTTAAGGTACGCGTGCAGAAGAAATTAAAGGTTCCAGATGAGGAGTTCTCAAAGGTAATTTCTTTTCCTACCTTTACAATATTTCTGCTCTTGGCAATTTATCGGAGCATTTGGAGTGCACATGTTTTAGTAATTTTTAAATTATGCTTTTACTAATTTCTGATTATTTTACAGTGGAAATTCGTATGTTTGTCTATGGGTCAGCCAGAGTACCTCCAAGACACTGATATTATGTCCACTCGCTTTCAGGTTTGCCTCCCTCTCTCTATCTTTATTCCACAGTCACCTACATGCAAATGCAAATGTAAACGCAAATGCATTCTCTCATAAACTGACCTGTTTTAGTGAAGTTTGAATATTTAATTTCTCTGTATATTTCTCATTTGGAACTTTTGTCTTCTCGTTTTTTTTTTTTTTTTTTTTGTTTTTAGAGGAAAGATGTGCATGGTGCTTGGGAGCAATACCTTGGGCTCGAACATTCTGATAACCCTCCAAAAATATCACATTCAGCTAAGTTTATAGAAGCTAGTGCAGAAGTAGAAGTTAGCAACACTGAGATGGCATTGGAGCACGGAGCCCAGTTTATAGAAGCTAGTGCAAACACAGAAGGTCACAACACTGAGTTAGCATTGGGGCTTGGAGCTGAGGCTATAGAAGCTAGTACAGAAGCTGTTGCAGACGTACAAACAGATATTATGAATGCCAAAGTGGAACCCACTGGTACAGTTTTATTTGAGCGCAAAGGACCCCCATCAGTTGAGGATCCTGAATCTTGGCGAGGTTTTCCAGTTGGGAAAGCTCACGCTAGTTTGCTGCAAGATGCAGAGGTAGAACATCCAGATTTTTTTAATGATGTGAAATACTCTTCTGCAAGACGTGCCGTTCAAAGTTTGAATCTTTTTGCATCAAACTTGGCCAACCTTGCTTCTGATAAACATGGGTCTTTATCTAGAGATGATCTCCAAGTCATGAGGGATGAGCTCACGGACCTGGAACGTGATGGGTTCCACATTAGATGGGCTATTGAGAGTGTTGACCGTGTGTTTACTGAGTGTTTCCAACTCCCCCTTCAGCAAGAGATTACTGAACTTGCTGCAGAATTTACTCATTTGAAGGGTGAGATTGAACATCTCCAGGTGAAAACTGCCAGCCTTAAAGAAGAAGTGAGTACCCTCAAAGAGAAGACCGAGCATGCAGAGAAGGAACTAGTAGTTGCAGAGAAGGAAATGGGGGATGCGGAGCTTCGTTTGAAGGAGATTGCAAGTGAATTAGAGATTCGAGGCCGCCTTTTAGCTGAATATAATAGTATTTTGCATTAAATACTCATGTTTATGCATGACGCACATGTAGTATGAAACTCTTATGGATTAACTGCAATGTTATGTCAAATATTCCCTTAGGTCAAGTCAAATCTTATAGCAGTGTCTGATTCCTATTCCCTCCCCCCCATAGCACCCTTCTTGCTTGTTTTGTTTATGAGTGGAATGCTTAACGTTTGTATTTCTCTGTGGATGGACTTCAGTCTTTTGTACTTCCTATTTTCTCGTGCGTTTGAACACACGGACAAATAAGTTTTGACAAATTAACTAAAACGAATATAGAAAAATTTTATAAGAACACAAAATAATTTAAGGAAATATAATTTTAAATACGCTTATTTCAACAAAAACATATCATCATATTAATCAAATAATATTACACATATAACTAATAAATAAATAAATTATACATTTTAAAAAAATTATTTAAATATAACATTATTAGTGATACATACATTAACAAGGCCAAAATCTTGTGAAAAACTAGTTTTTCCATAACATAAGAAAAAACTAGTTTTTAAACACTAACCCTAACTAATAAGAGGAATGAACAATAATGAAAACTAGTTTTTCCATAACATTTTGAAAAAACTAGTTTTTCACAAGACCTACTCATTAATTAACAAGTGTTTTCAATATCAAATATTGCATATCAAAATATTAAAACATTTAGAATTAGTAATTCTCTAGATGTAGTAAATGTTCTCCTTCGAAAGAAGACATGCAATATACAAACATTAACTTTTAAAATAAGACTTACATTACATTAGTAAGAGATTGATATGGTAAATATTATATAAATTCAAATATAATATGGTAAACTAATCATATATTACAGTTATTTATAGATTCATATGGAATGAATACTTTAATAAAAGACAAAAATATTTTTAATACATTCAACTATACACCAAATTTTACTTTGCACATTTGAGCGAATTTTGTCCCGTGACACTTGAATTGTGCGAAAATATGGCGATGAACAGAGCGAAGTGGAGGACAAATTTATGTGGATGATGAAGTTTGATTTTCCTTTCTTCTTTTTTTCCTCCAAAATTCTTTCCACTTATTTCTTATTTTAAAAATCCTCTTAACTTTCAAATAATTTTTTACTTTCTTTGTTTTTTTCAATTTTTTTTCCAAAATATTCTTTCCACCTATTTCTTCTTTTCAATCACTTCTTAGTTTTTTTTTTCTTCTTCACATCTTTTCTTTCTTTGACGATTACATATGTCAATTCATGTTAGCCGGCCCCAAATCATTTTGTTACTAAGCCTTTTTGCTTTTTGTTGTTGTTGTTGTTGGTGGTGGTGGTGGTGGTGTTAGTGATACTTTATTTTTTAAATCATTAATTTTCTCCATTCTTCCAATGGAAATTAAAAATTTAAGAAAACTGATATGTGCACGCTAGTTATTTTCGTCATTCTCATTTTAATTGTAATTTTTATTTAATTTATACTTTCTTTAAAATTAATTATATCTTTATATTAAAAAAATAAAAATTATTATTATCTAATTTAGAAAAAAATATTATGATCTAAAATAATTCATTTTTTTTAGCAAAAAAATATTTTATATTAAGTTTTAATGTACTTATTATTTTAAGCTTTAATGTAGCTACTACAAAAAATAATAATAATTAAATCTTTCGAAAATAACTTTTCAAACGTTAAATAAAATATAATTAGTTATCAAATACTCCCTCCGTCCCTAAATGTTTGTCCCATTTCCCCTTTTCTTTTGTCCCAAAAAGTTAGTCTCATTTCCAAAATTAAAGCTTCAAAATCACTAAATTTTCAAAACTTGTAACATTTAGGGACGGAGTATTACATAACGGCGGTGTATATTATCAATAATTTTCAAAGCGTTCGTAAAAATAACCAAAATTAAAGCTTCAAAATCACTAAATTAAAATATTTGAAAAGTCAAATGGGACAAATATTTAGGAACGGAGGGATTATAATTAGTAATGGGTGTCGACGGTTAAAGAAGATGGTAACGGTTATGGGGATGATAGTGAATTTTCCATAATTTTTATCTTACATTTTTATATTTGAGTGTGTTTAATTTGGCGTGTTGGTTGGGATAGTGGTTTGATAACGATTCACTTTTCTGATTCATTTGTAATGAGTACTGGATTTTAGAGAAAGATTAATTTTATATCACTTGTGCTTTTATATATACTAGTCAGTAACCCGTTGATACTCGACGGATATAATGAATCTAATAATTAAATATTATAAAAACAACATGGTGAAATTATATTCCTGTGACTCAACCTGAAAATATTCAACACAAGATTCTTAATATTCTTAATAATAAAAATATTATACACATTTTGTTCCAAAGTAAGTAAGGTTTCTATTTTGTCCTTTTTTACGTTCATCCTAGAGTAAAGTTTTAAAATGGAAAATAATGACAATTTTTGCCCTTATCATGCTTATAATTATAAAAAACCACAACATAACGTACATACTTCGTATTTCAATTAACTTGAATCATAAATAGTGTTTTTGATAATTAAGTCTTCAAGCCACTCAAACTGTTTGCCCACTTTTTTCCTTAATAAGCGTGCAATATGACTGCAACATTCTTCTTATTTCAAAATGAAAGAAGTATCACTTAAAATATTAAACTATACAAATTATACCAAAACTAATTTACACTTTAATGGATGCACATAGTAGAGATAAATTTTGTATCACATAAACAAATATAGATTCAGAATTACCTCACAAAATATGATTCACTAAACATAAAAGTGTTACTTATTCATGAATTGAGATTTTTTTAACGTGATTATATCTTTTAGTAGTATATAAAAAACTAAATGCCTAGCGTACATTGTTTAATATAATAATATTTATATCCCAAAATGAATGATCAAAATATTTTAAATTTATCGTTAATCAAGAAAAAATTAGAAAAATAATTTAGTTTTTCGTTTTTGGGACGGAGTATACTTTTTCTAAAAAGAGACCTTGACAACGATGTAATGCTTAGGATCATATTTGATCGCTCATAAAAAAAAAAAAAACATGTTTGATCAACACACAGAAAAAAGAATCAAGAAAATTACCTAAGTTAAAAATCACAACAAAAAATATTCTTAAAAACTATATTGAGATGATCAAATTAAATAATACTAAGAGAATGATAGAATTGATTTAAATCTGTCCGTGGAGGTTTAGCTTTCAATGGCCATAATTGAAATTACCCTATCCGGCCAAGGCGTGCGAGCCCCTAGATCTCGCATTCGTCGTTCGGGAAGTCGCCGGATCCGAGAGGCAGCGCAATCGCGCCCGCATCCGGCTTATTCCGTTTTAGCGTTGCGTGTTGGAGGTGTCTCGCCGTTTGTTTTCGCATTTGTAGAGTCGCCACGCCGTTTTTATTAAGCCCAAAACATTGAAAGGGCATCGCTTAAAGATAATTTTAAACCTGTTTTTGTGTGATGAGATTTTGAGTTCGGAGGTCGATGACTCCTCGGGAAGAGAATATTAGAATATTAGAGCTCACTCCGAGTAGCCTCGTAAACGAGTCTTTCTGATATCCCTAATATCCTTTAAATGTCATGTGTGTGTGTGTGCTTTTAAAAATGCATGCCAGATCGGATGTCTACATTGTATGCTATGTATGGAAATGTATTGAAATAGTAAGGGAAGGAAGCCTTACCAATGTTGGTTCGTGTCTGCCTTCCGCCGGGGAATAGTGTTTCGAGGTCGGAGTAGCGTTCCTGTACGGATCTCGGATTGCTTCGGGAGATGCCTTCTGTCCGCGGACAGAGTTTCGGCGTGAGCCGAGGTGGCAGTGCCGCGTTCGGGTAGAGGTTCGGCGTGCGTGGGGATCGTCGGGATCACTCGGGCAGGTTCGGCGTGCGCGCGGTGGCAGGAGTCACTCGGCAGTTTCGGCGTGGCTTTGGGATCGTCGGGATCACTCGGGCAGGTTCGGCGTGCGTCAGGGTGGCAGGAGTCACTCGCAGCAGTTTCGGCGTGGTTTGGGATCGCCGGCTTGACTCGGAAAGAGCCGGACACCGTGGAAAGACTGTGCGAGGCCTCGTAGTACCACGAGGGGCCTCAGAGTACCTCGAGAGTTGCCTCGGGGCGGCGCGGGAGCGTCTCGGGAGCGCTCGGAGGCTTCTGAGCACCACGAGGGGGCTCGGAAGGCCTCTAAGGATCCGAAAGGGGCCGGGAATGCCTCGGAAGGACTTAGAGGGGAAGCCGAAGGCCTAGTGGAGGAAGAGAGAAGTGGGAGGTGCTCGAAAATGAGGAGGGGGAGCCCTCTATTTATAGTGCCGTATTAGGTGCAAAGAGGTCCGTACGGACCTCCCCGGTAATCCAAGATTTTGGTTTTCCTCGATTTGAGGGAATCTCGTGATGATGGAGGAATATTTGCAATTATGGTGTCCCCTCTGAGCAATAAGGTCCGTACGACCATCTTGCATGCAAAGAGGTCCGTACGGACCAACTAAGCATGTGGGTAATCATTTCTTCCGGATTTGAGGGAATATTGTGGACTTTAAGAAGATTCAAGAATTATGACAACAAAGAGGTCTCGTATTTTACCAATATTGCTTTCCCAATTTCCCGAAAATTCCCGAAAGGTCCTTTGTCCCTTTTTATCCTGTGAAAGCTCCTCCCTTGGTTTGGTTGGGGGTTTAGAGAGGGTTTTGAGTGAGAGGGGTCGTCGAGACTGTGTTGATGAGTCGGCGGTGTTTCCCGTGTGTTTGAAAGGGTGTGATCCAGATTGGGGTACTTACAGCCCTCGACGACGTCACTTATGAAAGAAGGGGTCGCCGATAAGATAAGTGGTCCTAACTGGATCGCGTGTCGGGAGAGGAAGCGACCGTGGAGGCCGCCAGGACGCGCGGTGTCCTTTGGTGACCGCATAGGTCAAGCAGGCCGGACCCCGTGATAGATTCCCTACGTATCCTCGGCGGGAATCAAGCCCGGCCGTAGTTCGGGTCGTGAAATCTCGTGAGGCGCGGGTGCGCGTGGTGGTGCCTGAGTGTGGTGACCGCCGAGGTCAATTGTGAGGACGTGGTGGTGTCCCGGGATGGAAATTTTACGATTTTCCTAATCGGGTGGTTTAAGGCCTTTCTGCCTGGGAGATAGTCGCAGGACTCGAATCGCCTTTGGACGCCGGTCACCGAGGACTTTCAATCGTCTTCCGCGGGCGGCCGTGCCACGCCGGGAGGACTTTCAATCGCCTTTCTCGCGGCGGCTGGTGCCACGCCGGGAGGACTTTCAATCGTCTTCGGCGGCGGCTGGTGCCACGCCGAGGACTTTGAATCGTCTTCGCGCGGCGGCTGGTGCCACGCCGGGAGGACTTTGAATCGTCTTCGGCGGCGGTTGGTGCCACGCCGGGAGGACTTCTGAATCGTCTTCCCGGCGCATGTCGGTGCCACGCCGGAGGACTTTGAATCGTCTTCGCGGCGGTGCTGACGTTATGCGCGAGGACTTTGAATCGTCTTCTAGCCGCAGCTGATGTAATGCGCGAGGACTTTGAATCGTCTTCTAGCCGCTAGCTGATGTAATGCGCGAGGACTTTGAATCGTCTTCTAGCCGCAAGCTTGATGTTATGCGCGAGGACTTTGAATCGTCTTCTAGCCGCATTAGCAGGAGGCGCGGCCGCTTGTGCTTTGATAGCGAGAGGCGTAGATGCCTTTGTGTTTTTGCATGTCGAGTAGAAGGTTGGACTTACGACGACCGCCGGTGCTTGCGTTGCCGTTGAAGCGGGCAAGGATGACGGCCTATTGCTTCACCATTTGGCATTTTGGAGGCGCTTCGTGCCTCGGGACTTGTACTCTGAGGTGTCGGGCTCCTTTTTGTGCTTGCTTTTGCCGCTGAGCGGGCAAGGATGATGGTCTGCCGATACGCGCCCTTGTACGACTTCCCTCGACTGGGGAGGAGCTCTGCCACTTTGATGGGCCTGCTTGCGCTGCCGCTGAAGCTGGCTAGGTCCGGCTTACGTTGACGGTGCTTGAATCATTGGGATGTATGACCTCAGAGGGGCCTTTCCGCCGAGAAGATGACTTTCGACCTTCTTTTCAGGGCCAAAGGCCGAGTTGTCGCTGAGCTGCTCGGAGGCGTCTTCAGGCTCGGGGATTCGTGGCCGGGAGGTGTCAGTCTTCGAATTGCCGTCGGCGTTGGAGGCGTCTCGTGCCTCGATATTCGCATCGCGGGAGGTGTCAGTTCTTTCTCTGAATCGCCGTGAGCGTGGCGAGGACCTGGTCTTACACCGACGGCCAGGGTCAATTTGCCGGATGCATGTAGGGCCCTTTTTCTCGTTGGGAAGATGACTTCGGACCTCTTTGAGGCCAGCCGAGTTGTCGCTGAGCGCTTGGAGGCGTCTCAGGCCTCGAGATTCGTGGCCGGGAGGTGTCAGTTCTTTCTGAATTGCCGTCGGCGTTTTGGAGGCGTCTCGTGCCTCGATATTCGTACCGGGAGGCGCCGTCTTTGACGAGTCGGCCGGCTGAGTCGCCGCTGAGCTGGCGAGGACCGGGTCTTACACCGACGGCCGGGGTCAATTGCCGCTGGAGTGGGCGAGGACCGCTTTACGTTGACGGCCTGGGGTTGAATTGCCGCTGGAGCGGGCGAGACCGGTCTTACACCGACGGCCGGGGGTCAATTGCCTGCCTGAGCTGGCGAGGACCGGCCTTACACCGACGGCCGGTGGTCAATTGCCGCTGGAGCGGGCGAGGACCGGGCCTTACACCGACGGCCGGGGTCAATTGCCGTTGAGCTGGCGAGACCGGTCTTACACCGACGGCCGGTGGTTGAATTGCCGCTGGAGCTGGCGAGGACCGGCTTACGTTGACGGCCGGGGTCAATTGCCGCTGGAGCTGGCGAGGCTGCTTACGCCGATCGCCTGGGGTTGAATTGCCGCCGCTGAGCGGGCGAGACCGGTCTTACACCGACGGCCGGTGTTGAGCCCGCTGAGTCGGGCGAGGACCGGTCTTACGTTGATGGCCGGGGGTGAATTGCCGCTGGAGCCGGGCGAGGCTCGGCCCTTACGCCGACCGCCTGGTTGAATTGTCGCTGGAGCCGGGCGAGGACCTGGGCCTTACACCGACGGGCGGTGGTCAATTGCCGCTGGAGCTGGGCGAGGACCGGTCTTACGTTGATGGCCGGTGGCCGAATTGCCTGAGCGGGCGAGGAAGAGAGGAGGAGCGGCCGGGTTGAGCCCCCTGTTCCCGGGCCCGATGCCGGGGCCGGATTTCACGTATGTCCTGGGGACGGATCGAGGAGGAGGGTGTGCTCGCACTGCTCCGGAGCAGCTCCCGCCGCATACAGAGCGGACCCCGATAGATCGGTGAGTGTGCCGACTCTTTTCCATCTTGGCATCTTCCCCGTATTTTTCTTTGTTGCCGAGTATATCCGTATTGCCGAGCGTTTCCGTCGCTTGTCTGTTCAGTCCCGGGGAGAGCTTATGATATGCCGACTCGCCGTTATGTGGCGACGAGGTCGCTTGCGAAGAAGATGGCGTCGAAGATATCTTGCCGGTCTTCGCGACGCGTGCCGGCGCACGAGCCTATGCCTTCGAGGCATTCCCGTGGACGTTCCTCCGCCTGGGAGCCGAGCCGGGAGCCGCAACAGAGGGACCTTCGAGGGGGCGGCATAGCATGGATGTCGGACATCTTCGGAGCTCCGAGGCCGCAGCACTTTACTCGCTCTTCCCTCGCCAGATGCACAGGCGAGGGTTCGTCGTAGCCTTCCTTCTTCGATCCTTTCGCCGGATTTGATCCTTCGTATTACTTTCGAGCGGCAGCCTCCGACGGGGCTCAGACTTCGATGACGAGGATGTGGCGGGCGAGTTCACAGGATGCCCGACTTCTCTCTCGGGAGGACCTAGGCGAGGATGATGATGATGCCGAAGAGTCGGATTAGTGGTCCATTTGCTTTCCCTCTTTCCATATCTTTCTTTTTTGTTTAGCAACAATGTACATTTGATATTCCCGTAATAAAACACTCATATTCGTCGCACGCAAACAAAGATTTTTTATTTTAAGATGTAATGTCATTTTTGTGATTCCCTGGATTTGTCCTAGAAATTGTTGCTATTATTATTATATTTTCAGACATGCCACGTGAGCCGAGAGTGCGTTTGTGGGTAGCTGTATGTTTGCCGGGAACGGCTACGCAGCTTGGGTGCGCTTTGGAGCAAGGTCCCGCCGAGGACAAATGGGTTGTTGTACCGCTTTGTCGGGGAAAATGGGTTCTTTTTGCAAGGAGGTCCGTACGGACATACTTAGCATGCAAAGAGGTCCGTACTGACCAACCTTGCTTTCGGGAAGGACATAAATGCTTTCCAAAGCTGTCCGGTTCTTCCCCATTTCCCATTTGCAGCCATTTTCGAGCTTTCTTCCCCATTTTCTCTAGGAACCTCCATTTTTGCCATGGATTCTTCGTATCGTCCCTATAATTTTTCCGAGGCTTTCGCAGAGAGGCAAGCACGCTTCCGAGCAAATTGAAAACGTGGATGCGGCGCCGTATGAGGCATCGTAGACGGCTTTCGAGGTAAGGTTTCGTCTTGCTCGATTTGGTCTTTTTTAAGTGAGTCGGGTTCCCGATTGGGATTTCATGGGCCGCCGCGGGTTCGGGATGTTAGAGGCACGTGTACCGTTTCTCCTACAAATGAAATGGTGCCCACTTTGAGGATTTTCGGGCTTTGATTGGAGGACCGGAGGTGGAGGCCATCTCGGCTTCCTTCTGATTGGTGGTGCTTGCAAGGTGAGCGTGAAGCTTGCGGTGCTTTCTTCGTACTCTGTTGGAAGAAGTGCAGGTACGATCCTTGATTCGGGTCATATCGACATTTTCGAGCCGCCTGAGCGGTTCATGTTCGATGATGAGAGTGACGTCTCTGGGATGCATTCGCCTTGTGCGTGATGGCGACGCTTTTCCCGGTCGCCTCCTCGCATTTGTGGGATGGGCTTTGCTAGATGTGGTAGGGCACCGCAGAGCCGGGAGAGGATATTTTCCCGTTGCGCCGGGGGAGACTCTTCATGGTATCGATCGTCCGGCGACCGGGGATCGTTTTTATGAGAGGGGGAAGCCCCTCTTGCTCACCTCGTGGCCGCGAGAGAGACTTCAGTGCCATGCCCGAGGCTCCGACGTCGTTTAGCCCGTGGTCATTCGTCTGGGCCTACCTCCTCAGTGTCGATACGGATCGCCCGCCCGGGAGAGATTGGATGGCACAGCTTGGTACGCACCGATCCGCCGGCGGGTTCCGGGACCGGGAGGATTGAGACTAGGAGGATCTTGCAGAAGGGTCCTACGTTGTCGAGTTCCGTGTTTGTCTTGGTCCTCCTTCTATATTCCATCGCTTGTTTCCCGGCAGCTGATGAAGCAGAGCCTTTGTTGGGCCGGGATGACCTTGCTACATCGCGAGGTAGCTCCTCTTTGTATGGCGCCTTCAGTGCCTTCTTGTATTTTCTCGAGGGTATGGAAGTATTCCGCTTTCCCTCCCGTGGTACTCCTTAGACGTCTGGGAGAGTGTCGTATTGACCACTCGCACTGGGCCCGGTATGAGCAACAGTGTCAAGGGCCCCAAGTGGTCTTAGAGAGCGTGCGTGTAGCGATTCTGGGACCCGGTCGCCGTAGTAGCCTATTGCCTTAGGAGTGCCGAAGCCTGGTCCGACCCTTCGATGTGACGGGAGACACTTTGTTTGATTACTTGAGACTAGAGTTGACCGACCGACGTGGAGAGGTCCTCTTTGCGCACTCAGCAGGGAGGAGATCCGAGCCGAAGCACTGTGCGAACGAAGCCCCGAGAGCTACCGGATTGTTTGACTCTACGGGAGGACCCCAGATCTCTGACCGAGAGACGCAGAGTTGGTTCACGTGGAGCGAAAGAAGACTCGCTCGGGACGAGGGAAGAAAGGGAAGAATGGCGAGGGGACAAGCGCAGACGGCGCGGAATGACCTCCTAGGTATCCATTCATTGCATTGCAAACACATTATTAGTTAAATGTATTAAGTCAGTCTTTTAGCATGTTGTGAACTTGAGAGTAGACCGTGCTTCTCAACTCATCAAGAAATGTTGTAAACCGTAGTGATTTGTGATTTACTTTTAAAGCTTTTGAGACGCAAGATCTTGTTTGCCTTTGCTTTTTTTTGTACTTTCACTTTTTGCCAGGCCCATCTTTGACTTTTCGTTGCATTTGGGACTAAGGCCGGCCATGACGGCAATCCCTTTGCTTAGGCTTTCAGGCTTGGCCGAGAGGTCAATGCTCCTCGACAAGTTGTTTTGACGGTCTTTTTCAGAGCTTCCTTGCCTCTTGTTGGCGTCGGGCTCTTGACCTCTTTTGCAGCCTTCGCTTGAGCTTCTTTTTTTGTGAGCCCTTGCTCGAGCTCTCTTTTGTGAGCCCTTGCTCGAGCTCTCTTTTTTTTTTTTTTTTTTTTTTTGAAGCGCGTGAGGGCGAAGACAAGCCCCCGGCTTGAAGCGGCATACGAGTCGCCTGCTTGATGCCGAGTGACCCTGATGTCCTTTGATGTTGCCGCCGCCGTTTGACTTGGTCAAGGTGACCGCCGGGCGTGTTCTTGAAAAGTGCGTACTTGATGGAGGTCTCTGGATTGACATTCAAACTTTTGACTTTTTTTTGTGTATTTTTAGATCGGGACCAATTAAGGTTGCCTACGTTCCCCCGGCACTAAGTGGCTCAGGGCCTGCGTAGTTCGACACTACACATGGAGTGCCAAGAGATGCACAAACTGCTCTTCTTTAGGCGAAGTATCTCGCGAAGTTTGCTTCCGCTGACCGGATTCATGAAGGGATTGCCGCCTAGGTCTGTCGCCTTCATGGCGCCTCCGTGAGAAGATCTTTCAACCACGAAAGGGCCGATCCATGTGGGTTCCCATTTTCCCAAACTGGTTTGTTCGAGTGGGAGGCTTTTCTTTGAGTACAAGATCACCTTCCCCGATGTCTCGGATTTGACTTTCTTGTCGAAAGCTCTAGCCATCCCCGCTGATAGGCTCGGACGTGTTCCATGGCCTTTAGTCGTCGCCGTCTAGCGTGAGCCAATTCGTCATGTCGGCCGAGCCATTCGACTTCGTTGATGTCATTTTCCAGATAGACTGGAGCGAGGGAATTTCCACTGACGGGAAGGACTCGCTTCCATCCCGTATGTCGTGGCAAATGGGGTTTCTCTCGTGGCCGCTCGATCCGATGTGCGTAGCCCCAAAGTGCAAGGTGCCTTCTGGCCAATCTCGTCCTCGGGTGGTCATTTTCTGATGATCCGTTCGAGGGTTTTGTTTGCCGCTTCCACGGCGCCGTTTGTTCGCGGCCTAGGGAGAAGATTTGTGGCGTGTGATCTTGAATTCACCTAGCCCGTCGAATTCCTTCGAAGTGTGAGCCATCGTCCGATATGACCTCATTCTGGGATGCCGTATCGGCAGATGATGTTTTCCTCGAGGAAATGCGCCGACCTTCTGGAGGTGAGTACCTTGTAGAGACTCTGCTTCACCCATTTGGTGAAGTAGTCGATGGCTACTAAGCATTGAACTCGTGACCGTTGCCGCCCGGCGGAGCGATTTTCCCGATGACGCCAATTCCCAAGTGGCAAAGGGCCAAGGTGTAGTCATGCAAGAGAGATCGTGGGCGGCAGATGATCGAGGTTGGAGAACCGCTGGCACTTGTCGCAGCCTTTTCTGACAAAGTGGATGCAATCTCGCCTCCACGGAGATCCAAGAGTAGCCCATCCCGAGAATGATTTGCATCGTGGCTCTAGCGTTGCCTACGCTGGGACCGCAAGCCCCATCATGGACTTCTGCTTCATGAACTTGTTTGCTTCTTCTTGGCCGATGCAACAGTAGGAGCGGCCCGTGGTAGCGTTTCTTGTATAGATGTCCCCGAGGATGACGAAGTGAGAGGCAAGGCGTTTAGGGCCACGATGTCTTGGTTTTGACCCCTCCGTGTGTGGGTCTCCCTTGTTCATGAAGGTGGCTTCCCGTTCTGAGGTATTGGAAGATCCGGTTATACCATGGCTCATTGACTGCTTAGGTTCCGGTTCCGATCTCACAACAAGTAGGCGTGAATTTCCTTTCGTCCGACTTTGAAGGGTTTGATTGCTTTTCCTTCCGTGGGATTTCCACAAGGGAAGCCAAGGTGGCTAAGGCGTCCGCAAACCCTGCTTCGGCCTCTTGGCAAGTAGTGGAAGGTGACCTCTTCGAATTGTGTGATGAGGTCCTCCATGCAGCATGGTATTTTGCAAGCCCGGGTCTATGGTTTTCCACTATTGAGACTTGGTTGATGATCAAGGCCGAGTCCCCATAAACTTCGAAGTTTCGGACATTCCTCTCGAGCGCGCGCTTTGTAGTCCAAGAATGCTAGCTTCATATTCTGGCGGCTAATTGCTGTTACCTCGAAATTGAGTTTTATAGCAATTGGGGCGTGCTCGTCCGGATCTACCAAGAGCATACCGACAAGCCGTTTCCCCTTTTGTTGGTCGCTCCGTCGAAGAACAAGCTTGCCATCGATTTTCGCTCTTCGATTGCGAAGATTCCCTCGTCTCGGAAATTGTGGTTCGGGGCCTCGAGCTTCGTCGGCTTGGGAAATCGCCCGCTTGTTCACCCACGGCCCTTCCTCGATTGACTTTCGTTTACGTACTTGATGTCAAATTCCGCTTAGGAAGAAAGACCATTTCGCGAGCCTCATTGACAGAGATGGTTTGTCGAAGAGGTACTTGACCGGGGTCCATTTTGGAAACCAAGTGTACCGTGTGCGACCGCATGTAGTGCCGTAGTTTCCCGACAACCCATACCAGAGCCGCGCAGGTTTTCTCGAGGGCCGAGTAATTGAGTTCGCCGCCTTGAAACTTTCGACCGACGAAGTAGATGGCGTTTCGACCCGCGACTCCTTCTTTTCTTGACAGAGCATGGCTCCAACCGCGTGCCTGGCCACGCTAGGTATAGCAACAAAGTGGCTTTTCCTCGTGGGGAGGACAGAGAATCGGAGGACTCACAAGGTATGCTTTTTATTTTTTCAAAGGCATCTTGGCATTCCTGAGTTCCATTCGATGCCGGCGTTCTTCTTCATCGCTTGAAGATTGGCTCGCACATAGAGGTCAATTGGTTGACGAAGCGGCCGATATATGTAGCGGCCCATGAAGCTTTTCACCTCCGTCTCGAGTTTGCGGTGGTCTCATTTCGATGATAGCCTTTATCTTTGAGGATCAACCTCGATGCCTCTCTCGGTGACTATGTATCCTAAAACCTTGCTCTCGCTAACCCCAAATGTGCATTTCGCGTGGTTAAGCCTCATTGAGTGTTTTCTGAGGCGATCAAGAATTTTCTCTGTGTCCGTGAGGTGTTGTCCATCCGATCCCTTTGAGCGAACGATCATGTCATCGACGTACACTTCGATCTCTTCAGGATCATATCGTGGAAGAGGGCGGTTGCCGCCCGTCGGGTAGGTAGCCCCAGCTGCCTCTTTAGTCCGAATCC